>OX328124.1:1092700-1429028 GCA_946811695.1 Gonocerus acuteangulatus
GGATATTCCAGTCTCTATAGGACACTATGGTAAGGAAACATTAAGCTGTGTTCAAATGAGTTGGTATAATCCATTGTTGTGTAGGTAATGTAGAAGGTAGATGAATTATCTGCCTTCGGTGGGATATTCCAGTCTCTATAGGACACTATGGTAAGGAAACATTAAGCTCTGTTCAAATGAGTTGGTATAATCCATTGTTGTGTAGGTAATGTAGAAGGTAGATGAATTATCTGTCTACGGTGGGATATTCATGTCTCTATAGGACACTATGGTAAGGAAACATTAAGCTGTGTTCAAATGAGTTGGTATAATCCATTGTTGTGTAGGTAATGTAGAAGGTAGATGAATTATCTGCCTTCGGTGGGATATTCATGTCTCTATAGGACACTATGGTAAGGAAACATTAAGCTGTGTTCAAATGAGTTGGTATAATCCATTGTTGTGTAGGTAATGTAGAAGGTAGATGAATTATCTGTCTACGGTGGGATATTCATGTCTCTATAGGACACTATGGTAAGGAAACATTAAGCTGTGTTCAAATGAGTTGGTATAATCCATTGTTGTGTAGGTAATGTAGAAGGTAGATGAATTATCTGCCTTCGGTGGGATATTCATGTCTCTATAGGACACTATGGTAAGGAAACATTAAGCTGTGTTCAAATGAGTTGGTATAATCCATTGTTGTGTAGGTAATGTAGAAGGTAGATGAATTATCTGCCTTCGGTGGGATATTCCAGTCTCTATAGGACACTATGGTAAGGAAACATTAAGCTGTGTTCAAATGAGTTGGTATAATCCATTGTTGTGTAGGTAATGTAGAAGGTAGATGAATTATCTGCCTACGATAGGATATTCCAGTCTCTATAGGACACTATGGTAAGGAAACATTAAGCTGTGTTCAAATGAGTTGGTATAATCCATTGTTGTGTAGGTAATGTAGAAGGTAGATGAATTATCTGTCTACGGTGGGATATTCATGTCTCTATAGGACACTATGATAAGGAAACATTAAGCTGTGTTCAAATGAGTTGGTATAATCCATTGTTGTGTAGGTAATGTAGAAGGTAGATGAATTATCTGTCTACGGTGGGATATTCATGTCTCTATAGGACACTATGGTAAGGAAACATTAAGCTGTGTTCAAATGAGTATAATCCATTGTTGTGTAGGTAATGTAGAAGGTAGATGAATTATCTGTCTACGGTGGGATATTCATGTCTCTATAGGACACTATGATAAGGAAACATTAAGCTGTGTTCAAATGAGTTGGTATAATCCATTGTTGTGTAGGTAATGTAGAAGGTAGATGAATTATCTGCCTACGATGGGATATTCCAGTCTCTATAGGACACTATGGTAAGGAAACATTAAGCTGTGTTCAAATGAGTTGGTATAATCCATTGTTGTGTAGGTAATGTAGAAGGTAGATGAATTATCTGCCTTCGGTGGGATATTCCAGTCTCTATAGGACACTATGGTAAGGAAACATTAAGCTGTGTTCAAATGAGTTGGTATAATCCATTGTTGTGTAGGTAATGTAGAAGGTAGATGAATTATCTGTCTACGGTGGGATATTCATGTCTCTATAGGACACTATGGTAAGGAAACATTAAGCTGTGTTCAAATGAGTATAATCCATTGTTGTGTAGGTAATGTAGAAGGTAGATGAATTATCTGTCTACGGTGGGATATTCATGTCTCTATAGGACACTATGGTAAGGAAACATTAAGCTGTGTTCAAATGAGTTGGTATAATCCATTGTTGTGTAGGTAATGTAGAAGGTAGATGAATTATCTGCCTTCGGTGGGATATTCCAGTCTCTATAGGACACTATGGTAAGGAAACATTAAGCTGTGTTCAAATGAGTTGGTATAATCCATTGTTGTGTAGGTAATGTAGAAGGTAGATGAATTATCTGCCTTCGGTGGGATATTCATGTCTCTATAGGACACTATGGTAAGGAAACATTAAGCTGTGTTCAAATGAGTATAATCCATTGTTGTGTAGGTAATGTAGAAGGTAGATGAATTATCTGCCTTCGGTGGGATATTCATGTCTCTATAGGACACTATGGTAAGGAAACATTAAGCTGTGTTCAAATGAGTATAATCCATTGTTGTGTAGGTAATGTAGAAGGTAGATGAATTATCTGCCTACGATGGGATATTCCAGTCTCTATAGGACACTATGGTAAGGAAACATTAAGCTGTGTTCAAATGAGTTGGTATAATCCATTGTTGTGTAGGTAATGTAGAAGGTAGATGAATTATCTGCCTTCGGTGGGATATTCATGTCTCTATAGGACACTATGGTAAGGAAACATTAAGCTGTGTTCAAATGAGTATAATCCATTGTTGTGTAGGTAATGTAGAAGGTAGATGAATTATCTGCCTACGATGGGATATTCCAGTCTCTATAGGACACTATGGTAAGGAAACATTAAGCTGTGTTCAAATGAGTTGGTATAATCCATTGTTGTGTAGGTAATGTAGAAGGTAGATGAATTATCTGTCTACGGTGGGATATTCCAGTCTCTATAGGACACTATGGTAAGGAAACATTAAGCTGTGTTCAAATGAGTTGGTATAATCCATTGTTGTGTAGGTAATGTAGAAGGTAGATGAATTATCTGCCTTCGGTGGGATATTCATGTCTCTATAGGACACTATGGTAAGGAAACATTAAGCTGTGTTCAAATGAGTATAATCCATTGTTGTGTAGGTAATGTAGAAGGTAGATGAATTATCTGCCTACGATGGGATATTCCAGTCTCTATAGGACACTATGGTAAGGAAACATTAAGCTGTGTTCAAATGAGTTGGTATAATCCATTGTTGTGTAGGTAATGTAGAAGGTAGATGAATTATCTGTCTACGGTGGGATATTCATGTCTCTATAGGACACTATGATAAGGAAACATTAAGCTCTGTTCAAATGAGTATAATCCATTGTTGTGTAGGTAATGTAGAAGGTAGATGAATTATCTGCCTTCGGTGGGATATTCCAGTCTCTATAGGACACTATGGTAAGGAAACATTAAGCTGTGTTCAAATGAGTTGGTATAATCCATTGTTGTGTAGGTAATGTAGAAGGTAGATGAATTATCTGTCTACGGTGGGATATTCATGTCTCTATAGGACACTATGGTAAGGAAACATTAAGCTGTGTTCAAATGAGTATAATCCATTGTTGTGTAGGTAATGTAGAAGGTAGATGAATTATCTGTCTACGGTGGGATATTCATGTCTCTATAGGACACTATGGTAAGGAAACATTAAGCTGTGTTCAAATGAGTTGGTATAATCCATTGTTGTGTAGGTAATGTAGAAGGTAGATGAATTATCTGCCTTCGGTGGGATATTCCAGTCTCTATAGGACACTATGGTAAGGAAACATTAAGCTGTGTTCAAATGAGTTGGTATAATCCATTGTTGTGTAGGTAATGTAGAAGGTAGATGAATTATCTGCCTTCGGTGGGATATTCATGTCTCTATAGGACACTATGGTAAGGAAACATTAAGCTGTGTTCAAATGAGTATAATCCATTGTTGTGTAGGTAATGTAGAAGGTAGATGAATTATCTGCCTTCGGTGGGATATTCATGTCTCTATAGGACACTATGGTAAGGAAACATTAAGCTGTGTTCAAATGAGTATAATCCATTGTTGTGTAGGTAATGTAGAAGGTAGATGAATTATCTGCCTACGATGGGATATTCCAGTCTCTATAGGACACTATGGTAAGGAAACATTAAGCTGTGTTCAAATGAGTTGGTATAATCCATTGTTGTGTAGGTAATGTAGAAGGTAGATGAATTATCTGCCTTCGGTGGGATATTCATGTCTCTATAGGACACTATGGTAAGGAAACATTAAGCTGTGTTCAAATGAGTATAATCCATTGTTGTGTAGGTAATGTAGAAGGTAGATGAATTATCTGCCTACGATGGGATATTCCAGTCTCTATAGGACACTATGGTAAGGAAACATTAAGCTGTGTTCAAATGAGTTGGTATAATCCATTGTTGTGTAGGTAATGTAGAAGGTAGATGAATTATCTGTCTACGGTGGGATATTCCAGTCTCTATAGGACACTATGGTAAGGAAACATTAAGCTGTGTTCAAATGAGTTGGTATAATCCATTGTTGTGTAGGTAATGTAGAAGGTAGATGAATTATCTGCCTTCGGTGGGATATTCATGTCTCTATAGGACACTATGGTAAGGAAACATTAAGCTGTGTTCAAATGAGTATAATCCATTGTTGTGTAGGTAATGTAGAAGGTAGATGAATTATCTGCCTACGATGGGATATTCCAGTCTCTATAGGACACTATGGTAAGGAAACATTAAGCTGTGTTCAAATGAGTTGGTATAATCCATTGTTGTGTAGGTAATGTAGAAGGTAGATGAATTATCTGCCTACGGTGGGATATTCATGTCTCTATAGGACACTATGGTAAGGAAACATTAAGCTGTGTTCAAATGAGTTGGTATAATCCATTGTTGTGTAGGTAATGTAGAAGGTAGATGAATTATCTGCCTTCGGTGGGATATTCATGTCTCTATAGGACACTATGGTAAGGAAACATTAAGCTGTGTTCAAATGAGTATAATCCATTGTTGTGTAGGTAATGTAGAAGGTAGATGAATTATCTGCCTACGATGGGATATTCCAGTCTCTATAGGACACTATGGTAAGGAAACATTAAGCTGTGTTCAAATGAGTTGGTATAATCCATTGTTGTGTAGGTAATGTAGAAGGTAGATGAATTATCTGCCTACGGTCGGATATTCATGTCTCTATAGGACACTATGGTAAGGAAACATTAAGCTGTGTTCAAATGAGTTGGTATAATCCATTGTTGTGTAGGTAATGTAGAAGGTAGATGAATTATCTGCCTACGATGGGATATTCCAGTCTCTATAGGACACTATGGTAAGGAAACATTAAGCTGTGTTCAAATGAGTTGGTATAATCCATTGTTGTGTAGGTAATGTAGAAGGTAGATGAATTATCTGTCTACGGTGGGATATTCATGTCTCTATAGGACACTATGGTAAGGAAACATTAAGCTGTGTTCAAATGAGTATAATCCATTGTTGTGTAGGTAATGTAGAAGGTAGATGAATTATCTGTCTACGGTGGGATATTCCAGTCTCTATAGGACACTATGGTAAGGAAACATTAAGCTGTGTTCAAATGAGTATAATCCATTGTTGTGTAGGTAATGTAGAAGGTAGATGAATTATCTGTCTACGGTGGGATATTCCAGTCTCTATAGGACACTATGGTAAGGAAACATTAAGCTGTGTTCAAATGAGTATAATCCATTGTTGTGTAGGTAATGTAGAAGGTAGATGAATTATCTGCCTACGATGGGATATTCATGTCTCTATAGGACACTATGGTAAGGAAACATTAAGCTGTGTTCAAATGAGTTGGTATAATCCATTGTTGTGTAGGTAATGTAGAAGGTAGATGAATTATCTGTCTACGGTGGGATATTCATGTCTCTATAGGACACTATGGTAAGGAAACATTAAGCTGTGTTCAAATGAGTATAATCCATTGTTGTGTAGGTAATGTAGAAGGTAGATGAATTATCTGTCTACGGTGGGATATTCCAGTCTCTATAGGACACTATGGTAAGGAAACATTAAGCTGTGTTCAAATGAGTATAATCCATTGTTGTGTAGGTAATGTAGAAGGTAGATGAATTATCTGTCTACGGTGGGATATTCCAGTCTCTATAGGACACTATGGTAAGGAAACATTAAGCTGTGTTCAAATGAGTATAATCCATTGTTGTGTAGGTAATGTAGAAGGTAGATGAATTATCTGTCTACGATGGGATATTCATGTCTCTATAGGACACTATGGTAAGGAAACATTAAGCTCTGTTCAAATGAGTTGGTATAATCCATTGTTGTGTAGGTAATGTAGAAGGTAGATGAATTATCTGTCTACGGTGGGATATTCCAGTCTCTATAGGACACTATGGTAAGGAAACATTAAGCTGTGTTCAAATGAGTATAATCCATTGTTGTGTAGGTAATGTAGAAGGTAGATGAATTATCTGTCTACGGTGGGATATTCCAGTCTCTATAGGACACTATGGTAAGGAAACATTAAGCTGTGTTCAAATGAGTATAATCCATTGTTGTGTAGGTAATGTAGAAGGTAGATGAATTATCTGTCTACGGTGGGATATTCATGTCTCTATAGGACACTATGGTAAGGAAACATTAAGCTGTGTTCAAATGAGTATAATCCATTGTTGTGTAGGTAATGTAGAAGGTAGATGAATTATCTGTCTACGGTGGGATATTCATGTCTCTATAGGACACTATGGTAAGGAAACATTAAGCTGTGTTCAAATGAGTATAATCCATTGTTGTGTAGGTAATGTAGAAGGTAGATGAATTATCTGTCTACGGTGGGATATTCCAGTCTCTATAGGACACTATGGTAAGGAAACATTAAGCTGTGTTCAAATGAGTATAATCCATTGTTGTGTAGGTAATGTAGAAGGTAGATGAATTATCTGCCTTCGGTGGGATATTCCAGTCTCTATAGGACACTATGGTAAGGAAACATTAAGCTGTGTTCAAATGAGTATAATCCATTGTTGTGTAGGTAATGTAGAAGGTAGATGAATTATCTGCCTTGGGTGGGATATTCATGTCTCTATAGGACACTATGGTAAGGAAACATTAAGCTGTGTTCAAATGAGTATAATCCATTGTTGTGTAGGTAATGTAGAAGGTAGATGAATTATCTGTCTACGGTGGGATATTCCAGTCTCTATAGGACACTATGGTAAGGAAACATTAAGCTGTGTTCAAATGAGTATAATCCATTGTTGTGTAGGTAATGTAGAAGGTAGATGAATTATCTGCCTTCGGTGGGATATTCCAGTCTCTATAGGACACTATGGTAAGGAAACATTAAGCTGTGTTCAAATGAGTATAATCCATTGTTGTGTAGGTAATGTAGAAGGTAGATGAATTATCTGTCTACGGTGGGATATTCATGTCTCTATAGGACACTATGGTAAGGAAACATTAAGCTGTGTTCAAATGAGTATAATCCATTGTTGTGTAGGTAATGTAGAAGGTAGATGAATTATCTGTCTACGGTGGGATATTCATGTCTCTATAGGACACTATGGTAAGGAAACATTAAGCTGTGTTCAAATGAGTATAATCCATTGTTGTGTAGGTAATGTAGAAGGTAGATGAATTATCTGTCTACGGTGGGATATTCCAGTCTCTATAGGACACTATGGTAAGGAAACATTAAGCTGTGTTCAAATGAGTATAATCCATTGTTGTGTAGGTAATGTAGAAGGTAGATGAATTATCTGCCTTCGGTGGGATATTCCAGTCTCTATAGGACACTATGGTAAGGAAACATTAAGCTGTGTTCAAATGAGTATAATCCATTGTTGTGTAGGTAATGTAGAAGGTAGATGAATTATCTGCCTTGGGTGGGATATTCATGTCTCTATAGGACACTATGGTAAGGAAACATTAAGCTGTGTTCAAATGAGTATAATCCATTGTTGTGTAGGTAATGTAGAAGGTAGATGAATTATCTGTCTACGGTGGGATATTCCAGTCTCTATAGGACACTATGGTAAGGAAACATTAAGCTGTGTTCAAATGAGTATAATCCATTGTTGTGTAGGTAATGTAGAAGGTAGATGAATTATCTGCCTTCGGTGGGATATTCCAGTCTCTATAGGACACTATGGTAAGGAAACATTAAGCTGTGTTCAAATGAGTATAATCCATTGTTGTGTAGGTAATGTAGAAGGTAGATGAATTATCTGCCTTCGGTGGGATATTCATGTCTCTATAGGACACTATGGTAAGGAAACATTAAGCTGTGTTCAAATGAGTATAATCCATTGTTGTGTAGGTAATGTAGAAGGTAGATGAATTATCTGTCTACGGTGGGATATTCATGTCTCTATAGGACACTATGGTAAGGAAACATTAAGCTGTGTTCAAATGAGTTGGTATAATCCATTGTTGTGTAGGTAATGTAGAAGGTAGATGAATTATCTGCCTTCGGTGGGATATTCATGTCTCTATAGGACACTATGGTAAGGAAACATTAAGCTGTGTTCAAATGAGTATAATCCATTGTTGTGTAGGTAATGTAGAAGGTAGATGAATTATCTGTCTACGGTGGGATATTCATGTCTCTATAGGACACTATGGTAAGGAAACATTAAGCTGTGTTCAAATGAGTATAATCCATTGTTGTGTAGGTAATGTAGAAGGTAGATGAATTATCTGCCTTCGGTGGGATATTCATGTCTCTATAGGACACTATGGTAAGGAAACATTAAGCTGTGTTCAAATGAGTATAATCCATTGTTGTGTAGGTAATGTAGAAGGTAGATGAATTATCTGCCTTCGGTGGGATATTCATGTCTCTATAGGACACTATGGTAAGGAAACATTAAGCTGTGTTCAAATGAGTATAATCCATTGTTGTGTAGGTAATGTAGAAGGTAGATGAATTATCTGTCTACGGTGGGATATTCATGTCTCTATAGGACACTATGGTAAGGAAACATTAAGCTGTGTTCAAATGAGTATAATCCATTGTTGTGTAGGTAATGTAGAAGGTAGATGAATTATCTGCCTTCGGTGGGATATTCATGTCTCTATAGGACACTATGGTAAGGAAACATTAAGCTGTGTTCAAATGAGTATAATCCATTGTTGTGTAGGTAATGTAGAAGGTAGATGAATTATCTGTCTACGGTGGGATATTCATGTCTCTATAGGACACTATGGTAAGGAAACATTAAGCTGTGTTCAAATGAGTATAATCCATTGTTGTGTAGGTAATGTAGAAGGTAGATGAATTATCTGCCTACGATGGGATATTCATGTCTCTATAGGACACTATGGTAAGGAAACATTAAGCTGTGTTCAAATGAGTTGGTATAATCCATTGTTGTGTAGGTAATGTAGAAGGTAGATGAATTATCTGCCTTCGGTGGGATATTCATGTCTCTATAGGACACTATGGTAAGGAAACATTAAGCTCTGTTCAAATGAGTTGGTATAATCCATTGTTGTGTAGGTAATGTAGAAGGTAGATGAATTATCTGTCTACGGTGGGATATTCATGTCTCTATAGGACACTATGGTAAGGAAACATTAAGCTGTGTTCAAATGAGTATAATCCATTGTTGTGTAGGTAATGTAGAAGGTAGATGAATTATCTGCCTACGATGGGATATTCATGTCTCTATAGGACACTATGGTAAGGAAACATTAAGCTGTGTTCAAATGAGTTGGTATAATCCATTGTTGTGTAGGTAATGTAGAAGGTAGATGAATTATCTGCCTTCGGTGGGATATTCATGTCTCTATAGGACACTATGGTAAGGAAACATTAAGCTCTGTTCAAATGAGTTGGTATAATCCATTGTTGTGTAGGTAATGTAGAAGGTAGATGAATTATCTGTCTACGGTGGGATATTCCAGTCTCTATAGGACACTATGGTAAGGAAACATTAAGCTGTGTTCAAATGAGTATAATCCATTGTTGTGTAGGTAATGTAGAAGGTAGATGAATTATCTGCCTTCGGTGGGATATTCATGTCTCTATAGGACACTATGATAAGGAAACATTAAGCTGTGTTCAAATGAGTATAATCCATTGTTGTGTAGGTAATGTAGAAGGTAGATGAATTATCTGTCTACGGTGGGATATTCCAGTCTCTATAGGACACTATGGTAAGGAAACATTAAGCTGTGTTCAAATGAGTATAATCCATTGTTGTGTAGGTAATGTAGAAGGTAGATGAATTATCTGTCTACGGTGGGATATTCATGTCTCTATAGGACACTATGGTAAGGAAACATTAAGCTGTGTTCAAATGAGTTGGTATAATCCATTGTTGTGTAGGTAATGTAGAAGGTAGATGAATTATCTGCCTTCGGTGGGATATTCCAGTCTCTATAGGACACTATGGTAAGGAAACATTAAGCTGTGTTCAAATGAGTATAATCCATTGTTGTGTAGGTAATGTAGAAGGTAGATGAATTATCTGTCTACGGTGGGATATTCATGTCTCTATAGGACACTATGGTAAGGAAACATTAAGCTGTGTTCAAATGAGTATAATCCATTGTTGTGTAGGTAATGTAGAAGGTAGATGAATTATCTGTCTACGGTGGGATATTCATGTCTCTATAGGACACTATGGTAAGGAAACATTAAGCTGTGTTCAAATGAGTTGGTATAATCCATTGTTGTGTAGGTAATGTAGAAGGTAGATGAATTATCTGCCTTCGGTGGGATATTCCAGTCTCTATAGGACACTATGGTAAGGAAACATTAAGCTGTGTTCAAATGAGTATAATCCATTGTTGTGTAGGTAATGTAGAAGGTAGATGAATTATCTGTCTACGGTGGGATATTCATGTCTCTATAGGACACTATGGTAAGGAAACATTAAGCTGTGTTCAAATGAGTATAATCCATTGTTGTGTAGGTAATGTAGAAGGTAGATGAATTATCTGTCTACGGTGGGATATTCATGTCTCTATAGGACACTATGGTAAGGAAACATTAAGCTGTGTTCAAATGAGTATAATCCATTGTTGTGTAGGTAATGTAGAAGGTAGATGAATTATCTGTCTACGGTGGGATATTCATGTCTCTATAGGACACTATGGTAAGGAAACATTAAGCTGTGTTCAAATGAGTTGGTATAATCCATTGTTGTGTAGGTAATGTAGAAGGTAGATGAATTATCTGCCTTCGGTGGGATATTCATGTCTCTATAGGACACTATGGTAAGGAAACATTAAGCTGTGTTCAAATGAGTATAATCCATTGTTGTGTAGGTAATGTAGAAGGTAGATGAATTATCTGTCTACGGTGGGATATTCATGTCTCTATAGGACACTATGGTAAGGAAACATTAAGCTGTGTTCAAATGAGTTGGTATAATCCATTGTTGTGTAGGTAATGTAGAAGGTAGATGAATTATCTGCCTTCGGTGGGATATTCCAGTCTCTATAGGACACTATGGTAAGGAAACATTAAGCTGTGTTCAAATGAGTATAATCCATTGTTGTGTAGGTAATGTAGAAGGTAGATGAATTATCTGCCTTCGGTGGGATATTCATGTCTCTATAGGACACTATGGTAAGGAAACATTAAGCTGTGTTCAAATGAGTTGGTATAATCCATTGTTGTGTAGGTAATGTAGAAGGTAGATGAATTATCTGCCTTCGGTGGGATATTCATGTCTCTATAGGACACTATGGTAAGGAAACATTAAGCTGTGTTCAAATGAGTTGGTATAATCCATTGTTGTGAAGGTAATGTAGAAGGTAGATGAATTATCTGTCTACGGTGGGATATTCCAGTCTCTATAGGACACTATGGTAAGGAAACATTAAGCTGTGTTCAAATGAGTTGGTATAATCCATTGTTGTGTAGGTAATGTAGAAGGTAGATGAATTATCTGTCTACGGTGGGATATTCCAGTCTCTATAGGACACTATGGTAAGGAAACATTAAGCTGTGTTCAAATGAGTTGGTATAATCCATTGTTGTGTAGAAAATGTAGAAGGTAGATGAATTATCTGCCTTCGGTGGGATATTCCAGTCTCTATAGGACACTATGGTAAGGAAACATTAAGCTGTGTTCAAATGAGTTGGTATAATCCATTGTTGTGTAGGTAATGTAGAAGGTAGATGAATTATCTGCCTTCGGTGGGATATTCATGTCTCTATAGGACACTATGGTAAGGAAACATTAAGCTGTGTTCAAATGAGTTGGTATAATCCATTGTTGTGTAGGTAATGTAGAAGGTAGATGAATTATCTGTCTACGGTGGGATATTCCAGTCTCTATAGGACACTATGGTAAGGAAACATTAAGCTGTGTTCAAATGAGTTGGTATAATCCATTGTTGTGTAGAAAATGTAGAAGGTAGATGAATTATCTGCCTTCGGTGGGATATTCCAGTCTCTATAGGACACTATGGTAAGGAAACATTAAGCTGTGTTCAAATGAGTTGGTATAATCCATTGTTGTGTAGGTAATGTAGAAGGTAGATGAATTATCTGCCTTCGGTGGGATATTCATGTCTCTATAGGACACTATGGTAAGGAAACATTAAGCTGTGTTCAAATGAGTTGGTATAATCCATTGTTGTGTAGAAAATGTAGAAGGTAGATGAATTATCTGCCTTCGGTGGGATATTCCAGTCTCTATAGGACACTATGGTAAGGAAACATTAAGCTGTGTTCAAATGAGTTGGTATAATCCATTGTTGTGTAGGTAATGTAGAAGGTAGATGAATTATCTGCCTACGGTGGGATATTCATGTCTCTATAGGACACTATGGTAAGGAAACATTAAGCTGTGTTCAAATGAGTTGGTATAATCCATTGTTGTGTAGGTAATGTAGAAGGTAGATGAATTATCTGCCTACGGTGGGATATTCATGTCTCTATAGGACACTATGGTAAGGAAACATTAAGCTGTGTTCAAATGAGTTGGTATAATCCATTGTTGTGTAGGTAATGTAGAAGGTAGATGAATTATCTGCCTTCGGTGGGATATTCCAGTCTCTATAGAACACTATGGTAAGGAAACATTAAGCTGTGTTCAAATGAGTTGGTATAATCCATTGTTGTGTAGGTAATGTAGAAGGTAGATGAATTATCTGCCTTCGGTGGGATATTCATGTCTCTATAGGACACTATGATAAGGAAACATTAAGCTGTGTTCAAATGAGTATAATCCATTGTTGTGTAGGTAATGTAGAAGGTAGATGAATTATCTGTCTACGGTGGGATATTCATGTCTCTATAGGACACTATGGTAAGGAAACATTAAGCTGTGTTCAAATGAGTTGGTATAATCCATTGTTGTGTAGGTAATGTAGAAGGTAGATGAATTATCTGCCTACGGTGGGATATTCCAGTCTCTATAGGACACTATGGTAAGGAAACATTAAGCTCTGTTCAAATGAGTTGGTATAATCCATTGTTGTGTAGGTAATGTAGAAGGTAGATGAATTATCTGTCTACGGTGGGATATTCATGTCTCTATAGGACACTATGGTAAGGAAACATTAAGCTGTGTTCAAATGAGTTGGTATAATCCATTGTTGTGTAGGTAATGTAGAAGGTAGATGAATTATCTGCCTTCGGTGGGATATTCATGTCTCTATAGGACACTATGATAAGGAAACATTAAGCTGTGTTCAAATGAGTATAATCCATTGTTGTGTAGGTAATGTAGAAGGTAGATGAATTATCTGCCTTCGGTGGGATATTCATGTCTCTATAGGACACTATGGTAAGGAAACATTAAGCTGTGTTCAAATGAGTTGGTATAATCCATTGTTGTGTAGGTAATGTAGAAGGTAGATGAATTATCTGCCTTCGGTGGGATATTCATGTCTCTATAGGACACTATGATAAGGAAACATTAAGCTGTGTTCAAATGAGTATAATCCATTGTTGTGTAGGTAATGTAGAAGGTAGATGAATTATCTGCCTACGGTGGGATATTCATGTCTCTATAGGACACTATGGTAAGGAAACATTAAGCTGTGTTCAAATGAGTATAATCCATTGTTGTGTAGGTAATGTAGAGGGTAGATGAATTATCTGCCTACGGTGGGATATTCCAGTCTCTATAGGACACTATGGTAAGGAAACATTAAGCTGTGTTCAAATGAGTTGGTATAATCCATTGTTGTGTAGGTAATGTAGAAGGTAGATGAATTATCTGCCTTCGGTGGGATATTCATGTCTCTATAGGACACTATGGTAAGGAAACATTAAGCTGTGTTCAAATGAGTTGGTATAATCCATTGTTGTGTAGGTAATGTAGAAGGTAGATGAATTATCTGCCTACGGTGGGATATTCCAGTCTCTATAGGACACTATGGTAAGGAAACATTAAGCTGTGTTCAAATGAGTTGGTATAATCCATTGTTGTGTAGGTAATGTAGAAGGTAGATGAATTATCTGTCTACGGTGGGATATTCATGTCTCTATAGGACACTATGATAAGGAAACATTAAGCTGTGTTCAAATGAGTATAATCCATTGTTGTGTAGGTAATGTAGAAGGTAGATGAATTATCTGCCTTCGGTGGGATATTCATGTCTCTATAGGACACTATGGTAAGGAAACATTAAGCTGTGTTCAAATGAGTTGGTATAATCCATTGTTGTGTAGGTAATGTAGAAGGTAGATGAATTATCTGTCTACGGTGGGATATTCATGTCTCTATAGGACACTATGATAAGGAAACATTAAGCTGTGTTCAAATGAGTTGGTATAATCCATTGTTGTGTAGGTAATGTAGAAGGTAGATGAATTATCTGCCTACGGTGGGATATTCCAGTCTCTATAGGACACTATGGTAAGGAAACATTAAGCTGTGTTCAAATGAGTTGGTATAATCCATTGTTGTGTAGGTAATGTAGAAGGTAGATGAATTATCTGTCTACGGTGGGATATTCATGTCTCTATAGGACACTATGATAAGGAAACATTAAGCTGTGTTCAAATGAGTATAATCCATTGTTGTGTAGGTAATGTAGAAGGTAGATGAATTATCTGTCTACGGTGGGATATTCATGTCTCTATAGGACACTATGGTAAGGAAACATTAAGCTGTGTTCAAATGAGTTGGTATAATCCATTGTTGTGTAGGTAATGTAGAAGGTAGATGAATTATCTGTCTACGGTGGGATATTCATGTCTCTATAGGACACTATGATAAGGAAACATTAAGCTGTGTTCAAATGAGTTGGTATAATCCATTGTTGTGTAGGTAATGTAGAAGGTAGATGAATTATCTGCCTACGGTGGGATATTCCAGTCTCTATAGGACACTATGGTAAGGAAACATTAAGCTGTGTTCAAATGAGTTGGTATAATCCATTGTTGTGTAGGTAATGTAGAAGGTAGATGAATTATCTGTCTACGGTGGGATATTCATGTCTCTATAGGACACTATGATAAGGAAACATTAAGCTGTGTTCAAATGAGTATAATCCATTGTTGTGTAGGTAATGTAGAAGGTAGATGAATTATCTGCCTTCGGTGGGATATTCATGTCTCTATAGGACACTATGGTAAGGAAACATTAAGCTGTGTTCAAATGAGTATAATCCATTGTTGTGTAGGTAATGTAGAAGGTAGATGAATTATCTGTCTACGGTGGGATATTCATGTCTCTATAGGACACTATGGTAAGGAAACATTAAGCTGTGTTCAAATGAGTTGGTATAATCCATTGTTGTGTAGGTAATGTAGAAGGTAGATGAATTATCTGCCTTCGGTGGGATATTCATGTCTCTATAGGACACTATGGTAAGGAAACATTAAGCTGTGTTCAAATGAGTTGGTATAATCCATTGTTGTGTAGGTAATGTAGAAGGTAGATGAATTATCTGTCTACGGTGGGATATTCATGTCTCTATAGGACACTATGATAAGGAAACATTAAGCTGTGTTCAAATGAGTATAATCCATTGTTGTGTAGGTAATGTAGAAGGTAGATGAATTATCTGCCTTCGGTGGGATATTCATGTCTCTATAGGACACTATGGTAAGGAAACATTAAGCTGTGTTCAAATGAGTATAATCCATTGTTGTGTAGGTAATGTAGAAGGTAGATGAATTATCTGCCTTCGGTGGGATATTCATGTCTCTATAGGACACTATGGTAAGGAAACATTAAGCTGTGTTCAAATGAGTATAATCCATTGTTGTGTAGGTAATGTAGAAGGTAGATGAATTATCTGCCTTCGGTGGGATATTCATGTCTCTATAGGACACTATGGTAAGGAAACATTAAGCTCTGTTCAAATGAGTTGGTATAATCCATTGTTGTGTAGGTAATGTAGAAGGTAGATGAATTATCTGTCTACGGTGGGATATTCATGTCTCTATAGGACACTATGGTAAGGAAACATTAAGCTGTGTTCAAATGAGTTGGTATAATCCATTGTTGTGTAGGTAATGTAGAAGGTAGATGAATTATCTGCCTTCGGTGGGATATTCATGTCTCTATAGGACACTATGGTAAGGAAACATTAAGCTGTGTTCAAATGAGTATAATCCATTGTTGTGTAGGTAATGTAGAAGGTAGATGAATTATCTGCCTACGGTGGGATATTCATGTCTCTATAGGACACTATGGTAAGGAAACATTAAGCTGTGTTCAAATGAGTTGGTATAATCCATTGTTGTGTAGGTAATGTAGAAGGTAGATGAATTATCTGTCTACGGTGGGATATTCATGTCTCTATAGGACACTATGGTAAGGAAACATTAAGCTGTGTTCAAATGAGTATAATCCATTGTTGTGTAGGTAATGTAGAAGGTAGATGAATTATCTGTCTACGGTGGGATATTCATGTCTCTATAGGACACTATGGTAAGGAAACATTAAGCTGTGTTCAAATGAGTTGGTATAATCCATTGTTGTGTAGGTAATGTAGAAGGTAGATGAATTATCTGTCTACGGTGGGATATTCATGTCTCTATAGGACACTATGGTAAGGAAACATTAAGCTGTGTTCAAATGAGTATAATCCATTGTTGTGTAGGTAATGTAGAAGGTAGATGAATTATCTGTCTACGGTGGGATATTCATGTCTCTATAGGACACTATGATAAGGAAACATTAAGCTGTGTTCAAATGAGTATAATCCATTGTTGTGTAGGTAATGTAGAAGGTAGATGAATTATCTGTCTACGGTGGGATATTCATGTCTCTATAGGACACTATGGTAAGGAAACATTAAGCTGTGTTCAAATGAGTTGGTATAATCCATTGTTGTGTAGGTAATGTAGAAGGTAGATGAATTATCTGTCTACGGTGGGATATTCATGTCTCTATAGGACACTATGGTAAGGAAACATTAAGCTGTGTTCAAATGAGTATAATCCATTGTTGTGTAGGTAATGTAGAAGGTAGATGAATTATCTGTCTACGGTGGGATATTCCAGTCTCTATAGGACACTATGGTAAGGAAACATTAAGCTGTGTTCAAATGAGTTGGTATAATCCATTGTTGTGTAGGTAATGTAGAAGGTAGATGAATTATCTGTCTACGGTGGGATATTCATGTCTCTATAGGACACTATGGTAAGGAAACATTAAGCTGTGTTCAAATGAGTTGGTATAATCCATTGTTGTGTAGGTAATGTAGAAGGTAGATGAATTATCTGCCTTCGGTGGGATATTCATGTCTCTATAGGACACTATGGTAAGGAAACATTAAGCTCTGTTCAAATGAGTTGGTATAATCCATTGTTGTGTAGGTAATGTAGAAGGTAGATGAATTATCTGCCTTCGGTGGGATATTCATGTCTCTATAGGACACTATGGTAAGGAAACATTAAGCTGTGTTCAAATGAGTATAATCCATTGTTGTGTAGGTAATGTAGAAGGTAGATGAATTATCTGCCTTCGGTGGGATATTCATGTCTCTATAGGACACTATGGTAAGGAAACATTAAGCTGTGTTCAAATGAGTATAATCCATTGTTGTGTAGGTAATGTAGAAGGTAGATGAATTATCTGCCTTCGGTGGGATATTCCAGTCTCTATAGGACACTATGGTAAGGAAACATTAAGCTCTGTTCAAATGAGTTGGTATAATCCATTGTTGTGTAGGTAATGTAGAAGGTAGATGAATTATCTGCCTTCGGTGGGATATTCATGTCTCTATAGGACACTATGGTAAGGAAACATTAAGCTGTGTTCAAATGAGTTGGTATAATCCATTGTTGTGTAGGTAATGTAGAAGGTAGATGAATTATCTGCCTTCGGTGGGATATTCATGTCTCTATAGGACACTATGATAAGGAAACATTAAGCTGTGTTCAAATGAGTTGGTATAATCCATTGTTGTGTAGGTAATGTAGAAGGTAGATGAATTATCTGCCTTCGGTGGGATATTCATGTCTCTATAGGACACTATGGTAAGGAAACATTAAGCTGTGTTCAAATGAGTTGGTATAATCCATTGTTGTGTAGGTAATGTAGAAGGTAGATGAATTATCTGTCTACGGTGGGATATTCATGTCTCTATAGGACACTATGGTAAGGAAACATTAAGCTGTGTTCAAATGAGTTGGTATAATCCATTGTTGTGTAGGTAATGTAGAAGGTAGATGAATTATCTGCCTTCGGTGGGATATTCATGTCTCTATAGGACACTATGATAAGGAAACATTAAGCTGTGTTCAAATGAGTTGGTATAATCCATTGTTGTGTAGGTAATGTAGAAGGTAGATGAATTATCTGCCTTCGGTGGGATATTCATGTCTCTATAGGACACTATGGTAAGGAAACATTAAGCTGTGTTCAAATGAGTATAATCCATTGTTGTGTAGGTAATGTAGAAGGTAGATGAATTATCTGCCTACGATGGGATATTCCAGTCTCTATAGGACACTATGGTAAGGAAACATTAAGCTGTGTTCAAATGAGTTGGTATAATCCATTGTTGTGTAGGTAATGTAGAAGGTAGATGAATTATCTGCCTTCGGTGGGATATTCATGTCTCTATAGGACACTATGGTAAGGAAACATTAAGCTGTGTTCAAATGAGTATAATCCATTGTTGTGTAGGTAATGTAGAAGGTAGATGAATTATCTGCCTACGATGGGATATTCCAGTCTCTATAGGACACTATGGTAAGGAAACATTAAGCTGTGTTCAAATGAGTTGGTATAATCCATTGTTGTGTAGGTAATGTAGAAGGTAGATGAATTATCTGTCTACGGTGGGATATTCCAGTCTCTATAGGACACTATGGTAAGGAAACATTAAGCTGTGTTCAAATGAGTTGGTATAATCCATTGTTGTGTAGGTAATGTAGAAGGTAGATGAATTATCTGCCTTCGGTGGGATATTCATGTCTCTATAGGACACTATGGTAAGGAAACATTAAGCTGTGTTCAAATGAGT
Source organism: Gonocerus acuteangulatus (assembly GCA_946811695.1). Taxonomy (NCBI): domain Eukaryota; kingdom Metazoa; phylum Arthropoda; class Insecta; order Hemiptera; family Coreidae; genus Gonocerus; species Gonocerus acuteangulatus. Next base: position 1,111,705 of record OX328124.1, read on the forward strand.
ATAATCCATTGTTGTGTAGGTAATGTAGAAGGTAGATGAATTATCTGCCTACGATGGGATATTCCAGTCTCTATAGGACACTATGGTAAGGAAACATTAAGCTGTGTTCAAATGAGTTGGTATAATCCATTGTTGTGTAGGTAATGTAGAAGGTAGATGAATTATCTGCCTACGGTGGGATATTCATGTCTCTATAGGACACTATGGTAAGGAAACATTAAGCTGTGTTCAAATGAGTTGGTATAATCCATTGTTGTGTAGGTAATGTAGAAGGTAGATGAATTATCTGCCTTCGGTGGGATATTCATGTCTCTATAGGACACTATGGTAAGGAAACATTAAGCTGTGTTCAAATGAGTATAATCCATTGTTGTGTAGGTAATGTAGAAGGTAGATGAATTATCTGCCTACGATGGGATATTCCAGTCTCTATAGGACACTATGGTAAGGAAACATTAAGCTGTGTTCAAATGAGTTGGTATAATCCATTGTTGTGTAGGTAATGTAGAAGGTAGATGAATTATCTGCCTACGGTGGGATATTCATGTCTCTATAGGACACTATGGTAAGGAAACATTAAGCTGTGTTCAAATGAGTTGGTATAATCCATTGTTGTGTAGGTAATGTAGAAGGTAGATGAATTATCTGCCTACGATGGGATATTCCAGTCTCTATAGGACACTATGGTAAGGAAACATTAAGCTGTGTTCAAATGAGTTGGTATAATCCATTGTTGTGTAGGTAATGTAGAAGGTAGATGAATTATCTGTCTACGGTGGGATATTCATGTCTCTATAGGACACTATGGTAAGGAAACATTAAGCTGTGTTCAAATGAGTATAATCCATTGTTGTGTAGGTAATGTAGAAGGTAGATGAATTATCTGTCTACGGTGGGATATTCCAGTCTCTATAGGACACTATGGTAAGGAAACATTAAGCTGTGTTCAAATGAGTATAATCCATTGTTGTGTAGGTAATGTAGAAGGTAGATGAATTATCTGTCTACGGTGGGATATTCCAGTCTCTATAGGACACTATGGTAAGGAAACATTAAGCTGTGTTCAAATGAGTATAATCCATTGTTGTGTAGGTAATGTAGAAGGTAGATGAATTATCTGCCTACGATGGGATATTCATGTCTCTATAGGACACTATGGTAAGGAAACATTAAGCTGTGTTCAAATGAGTTGGTATAATCCATTGTTGTGTAGGTAATGTAGAAGGTAGATGAATTATCTGTCTACGGTGGGATATTCATGTCTCTATAGGACACTATGGTAAGGAAACATTAAGCTGTGTTCAAATGAGTATAATCCATTGTTGTGTAGGTAATGTAGAAGGTAGATGAATTATCTGTCTACGGTGGGATATTCCAGTCTCTATAGAACACTATGGTAAGGAAACATTAAGCTGTGTTCAAATGAGTATAATCCATTGTTGTGTAGGTAATGTAGAAGGTAGATGAATTATCTGTCTACGGTGGGATATTCCAGTCTCTATAGGACACTATGGTAAGGAAACATTAAGCTGTGTTCAAATGAGTATAATCCATTGTTGTGTAGGTAATGTAGAAGGTAGATGAATTATCTGTCTACGATGGGATATTCATGTCTCTATAGGACACTATGGTAAGGAAACATTAAGCTCTGTTCAAATGAGTTGGTATAATCCATTGTTGTGTAGGTAATGTAGAAGGTAGATGAATTATCTGTCTACGGTGGGATATTCCAGTCTCTATAGGACACTATGGTAAGGAAACATTAAGCTGTGTTCAAATGAGTATAATCCATTGTTGTGTAGGTAATGTAGAAGGTAGATGAATTATCTGTCTACGGTGGGATATTCCAGTCTCTATAGGACACTATGGTAAGGAAACATTAAGCTGTGTTCAAATGAGTATAATCCATTGTTGTGTAGGTAATGTAGAAGGTAGATGAATTATCTGTCTACGGTGGGATATTCATGTCTCTATAGGACACTATGGTAAGGAAACATTAAGCTGTGTTCAAATGAGTATAATCCATTGTTGTGTAGGTAATGTAGAAGGTAGATGAATTATCTGTCTACGGTGGGATATTCATGTCTCTATAGGACACTATGGTAAGGAAACATTAAGCTGTGTTCAAATGAGTATAATCCATTGTTGTGTAGGTAATGTAGAAGGTAGATGAATTATCTGTCTACGGTGGGATATTCCAGTCTCTATAGGACACTATGGTAAGGAAACATTAAGCTGTGTTCAAATGAGTATAATCCATTGTTGTGTAGGTAATGTAGAAGGTAGATGAATTATCTGCCTTCGGTGGGATATTCCAGTCTCTATAGGACACTATGGTAAGGAAACATTAAGCTGTGTTCAAATGAGTATAATCCATTGTTGTGTAGGTAATGTAGAAGGTAGATGAATTATCTGCCTTGGGTGGGATATTCATGTCTCTATAGGACACTATGGTAAGGAAACATTAAGCTGTGTTCAAATGAGTATAATCCATTGTTGTGTAGGTAATGTAGAAGGTAGATGAATTATCTGTCTACGGTGGGATATTCCAGTCTCTATAGGACACTATGGTAAGGAAACATTAAGCTGTGTTCAAATGAGTATAATCCATTGTTGTGTAGGTAATGTAGAAGGTAGATGAATTATCTGCCTTCGGTGGGATATTCCAGTCTCTATAGGACACTATGGTAAGGAAACATTAAGCTGTGTTCAAATGAGTATAATCCATTGTTGTGTAGGTAATGTAGAAGGTAGATGAATTATCTGTCTACGGTGGGATATTCATGTCTCTATAGGACACTATGGTAAGGAAACATTAAGCTGTGTTCAAATGAGTATAATCCATTGTTGTGTAGGTAATGTAGAAGGTAGATGAATTATCTGTCTACGGTGGGATATTCATGTCTCTATAGGACACTATGGTAAGGAAACATTAAGCTGTGTTCAAATGAGTATAATCCATTGTTGTGTAGGTAATGTAGAAGGTAGATGAATTATCTGTCTACGGTGGGATATTCCAGTCTCTATAGGACACTATGGTAAGGAAACATTAAGCTGTGTTCAAATGAGTATAATCCATTGTTGTGTAGGTAATGTAGAAGGTAGATGAATTATCTGCCTTCGGTGGGATATTCCAGTCTCTATAGGACACTATGGTAAGGAAACATTAAGCTGTGTTCAAATGAGTATAATCCATTGTTGTGTAGGTAATGTAGAAGGTAGATGAATTATCTGCCTTGGGTGGGATATTCATGTCTCTATAGGACACTATGGTAAGGAAACATTAAGCTGTGTTCAAATGAGTATAATCCATTGTTGTGTAGGTAATGTAGAAGGTAGATGAATTATCTGTCTACGGTGGGATATTCCAGTCTCTATAGGACACTATGGTAAGGAAACATTAAGCTGTGTTCAAATGAGTATAATCCATTGTTGTGTAGGTAATGTAGAAGGTAGATGAATTATCTGCCTTCGGTGGGATATTCCAGTCTCTATAGGACACTATGGTAAGGAAACATTAAGCTGTGTTCAAATGAGTATAATCCATTGTTGTGTAGGTAATGTAGAAGGTAGATGAATTATCTGCCTTCGGTGGGATATTCATGTCTCTATAGGACACTATGGTAAGGAAACATTAAGCTGTGTTCAAATGAGTATAATCCATTGTTGTGTAGGTAATGTAGAAGGTAGATGAATTATCTGTCTACGGTGGGATATTCATGTCTCTATAGGACACTATGGTAAGGAAACATTAAGCTGTGTTCAAATGAGTATAATCCATTGTTGTGTAGGTAATGTAGAAGGTAGATGAATTATCTGCCTTCGGTGGGATATTCATGTCTCTATAGGACACTATGGTAAGGAAACATTAAGCTGTGTTCAAATGAGTATAATCCATTGTTGTGTAGGTAATGTAGAAGGTAGATGAATTATCTGCCTTCGGTGGGATATTCATGTCTCTATAGGACACTATGGTAAGGAAACATTAAGCTGTGTTCAAATGAGTATAATCCATTGTTGTGTAGGTAATGTAGAAGGTAGATGAATTATCTGTCTACGGTGGGATATTCATGTCTCTATAGGACACTATGGTAAGGAAACATTAAGCTGTGTTCAAATGAGTATAATCCATTGTTGTGTAGGTAATGTAGAAGGTAGATGAATTATCTGCCTTCGGTGGGATATTCATGTCTCTATAGGACACTATGGTAAGGAAACATTAAGCTGTGTTCAAATGAGTATAATCCATTGTTGTGTAGGTAATGTAGAAGGTAGATGAATTATCTGTCTACGGTGGGATATTCATGTCTCTATAGGACACTATGGTAAGGAAACATTAAGCTGTGTTCAAATGAGTATAATCCATTGTTGTGTAGGTAATGTAGAAGGTAGATGAATTATCTGCCTACGATGGGATATTCATGTCTCTATAGGACACTATGGTAAGGAAACATTAAGCTGTGTTCAAATGAGTTGGTATAATCCATTGTTGTGTAGGTAATGTAGAAGGTAGATGAATTATCTGCCTTCGGTGGGATATTCATGTCTCTATAGGACACTATGGTAAGGAAACATTAAGCTCTGTTCAAATGAGTTGGTATAATCCATTGTTGTGTAGGTAATGTAGAAGGTAGATGAATTATCTGTCTACGGTGGGATATTCATGTCTCTATAGGACACTATGGTAAGGAAACATTAAGCTGTGTTCAAATGAGTATAATCCATTGTTGTGTAGGTAATGTAGAAGGTAGATGAATTATCTGCCTACGATGGGATATTCATGTCTCTATAGGACACTATGGTAAGGAAACATTAAGCTGTGTTCAAATGAGTTGGTATAATCCATTGTTGTGTAGGTAATGTAGAAGGTAGATGAATTATCTGCCTTCGGTGGGATATTCATGTCTCTATAGGACACTATGGTAAGGAAACATTAAGCTCTGTTCAAATGAGTTGGTATAATCCATTGTTGTGTAGGTAATGTAGAAGGTAGATGAATTATCTGTCTACGGTGGGATATTCCAGTCTCTATAGGACACTATGGTAAGGAAACATTAAGCTGTGTTCAAATGAGTATAATCCATTGTTGTGTAGGTAATGTAGAAGGTAGATGAATTATCTGCCTTCGGTGGGATATTCATGTCTCTATAGGACACTATGATAAGGAAACATTAAGCTGTGTTCAAATGAGTATAATCCATTGTTGTGTAGGTAATGTAGAAGGTAGATGAATTATCTGTCTACGGTGGGATATTCCAGTCTCTATAGGACACTATGGTAAGGAAACATTAAGCTGTGTTCAAATGAGTATAATCCATTGTTGTGTAGGTAATGTAGAAGGTAGATGAATTATCTGTCTACGGTGGGATATTCATGTCTCTATAGGACACTATGGTAAGGAAACATTAAGCTGTGTTCAAATGAGTTGGTATAATCCATTGTTGTGTAGGTAATGTAGAAGGTAGATGAATTATCTGCCTTCGGTGGGATATTCCAGTCTCTATAGGACACTATGGTAAGGAAACATTAAGCTGTGTTCAAATGAGTATAATCCATTGTTGTGTAGGTAATGTAGAAGGTAGATGAATTATCTGTCTACGGTGGGATATTCATGTCTCTATAGGACACTATGGTAAGGAAACATTAAGCTGTGTTCAAATGAGTATAATCCATTGTTGTGTAGGTAATGTAGAAGGTAGATGAATTATCTGTCTACGGTGGGATATTCATGTCTCTATAGGACACTATGGTAAGGAAACATTAAGCTGTGTTCAAATGAGTTGGTATAATCCATTGTTGTGTAGGTAATGTAGAAGGTAGATGAATTATCTGCCTTCGGTGGGATATTCCAGTCTCTATAGGACACTATGGTAAGGAAACATTAAGCTGTGTTCAAATGAGTATAATCCATTGTTGTGTAGGTAATGTAGAAGGTAGATGAATTATCTGTCTACGGTGGGATATTCATGTCTCTATAGGACACTATGGTAAGGAAACATTAAGCTGTGTTCAAATGAGTATAATCCATTGTTGTGTAGGTAATGTAGAAGGTAGATGAATTATCTGTCTACGGTGGGATATTCATGTCTCTATAGGACACTATGGTAAGGAAACATTAAGCTGTGTTCAAATGAGTATAATCCATTGTTGTGTAGGTAATGTAGAAGGTAGATGAATTATCTGTCTACGGTGGGATATTCATGTCTCTATAGGACACTATGGTAAGGAAACATTAAGCTGTGTTCAAATGAGTTGGTATAATCCATTGTTGTGTAGGTAATGTAGAAGGTAGATGAATTATCTGCCTTCGGTGGGATATTCATGTCTCTATAGGACACTATGGTAAGGAAACATTAAGCTGTGTTCAAATGAGTATAATCCATTGTTGTGTAGGTAATGTAGAAGGTAGATGAATTATCTGTCTACGGTGGGATATTCATGTCTCTATAGGACACTATGGTAAGGAAACATTAAGCTGTGTTCAAATGAGTTGGTATAATCCATTGTTGTGTAGGTAATGTAGAAGGTAGATGAATTATCTGCCTTCGGTGGGATATTCCAGTCTCTATAGGACACTATGGTAAGGAAACATTAAGCTGTGTTCAAATGAGTATAATCCATTGTTGTGTAGGTAATGTAGAAGGTAGATGAATTATCTGCCTTCGGTGGGATATTCATGTCTCTATAGGACACTATGGTAAGGAAACATTAAGCTGTGTTCAAATGAGTTGGTATAATCCATTGTTGTGTAGGTAATGTAGAAGGTAGATGAATTATCTGCCTTCGGTGGGATATTCATGTCTCTATAGGACACTATGGTAAGGAAACATTAAGCTGTGTTCAAATGAGTTGGTATAATCCATTGTTGTGTAGGTAATGTAGAAGGTAGATGAATTATCTGTCTACGGTGGGATATTCCAGTCTCTATAGGACACTATGGTAAGGAAACATTAAGCTGTGTTCAAATGAGTTGGTATAATCCATTGTTGTGTAGGTAATGTAGAAGGTAGATGAATTATCTGCCTACGGTGGGATATTCATGTCTCTATAGGACACTATGGTAAGGAAACATTAAGCTGTGTTCAAATGAGTTGGTATAATCCATTGTTGTGTAGGTAATGTAGAAGGTAGATGAATTATCTGCCTTCGGTGGGATATTCATGTCTCTATAGGACACTATGGTAAGGAAACATTAAGCTGTGTTCAAATGAGTTGGTATAATCCATTGTTGTGTAGGTAATGTAGAAGGTAGATGAATTATCTGTCTACGGTGGGATATTCCAGTCTCTATAGGACACTATGGTAAGGAAACATTAAGCTGTGTTCAAATGAGTTGGTATAATCCATTGTTGTGTAGGTAATGTAGAAGGTAGATGAATTATCTGCCTTCGGTGGGATATTCATGTCTCTATAGGACACTATGGTAAGGAAACATTAAGCTGTGTTCAAATGAGTTGGTATAATCCATTGTTGTGTAGAAAATGTAGAAGGTAGATGAATTATCTGCCTTCGGTGGGATATTCCAGTCTCTATAGGACACTATGGTAAGGAAACATTAAGCTGTGTTCAAATGAGTTGGTATAATCCATTGTTGTGTAGGTAATGTAGAAGGTAGATGAATTATCTGCCTACGGTGGGATATTCATGTCTCTATAGGACACTATGGTAAGGAAACATTAAGCTGTGTTCAAATGAGTTGGTATAATCCATTGTTGTGTAGGTAATGTAGAAGGTAGATGAATTATCTGCCTACGGTGGGATATTCATGTCTCTATAGGACACTATGGTAAGGAAACATTAAGCTGTGTTCAAATGAGTTGGTATAATCCATTGTTGTGTAGGTAATGTAGAAGGTAGATGAATTATCTGCCTTCGGTGGGATATTCCAGTCTCTATAGAACACTATGGTAAGGAAACATTAAGCTGTGTTCAAATGAGTTGGTATAATCCATTGTTGTGTAGGTAATGTAGAAGGTAGATGAATTATCTGCCTTCGGTGGGATATTCATGTCTCTATAGGACACTATGATAAGGAAACATTAAGCTGTGTTCAAATGAGTATAATCCATTGTTGTGTAGGTAATGTAGAAGGTAGATGAATTATCTGTCTACGGTGGGATATTCATGTCTCTATAGGACACTATGGTAAGGAAACATTAAGCTGTGTTCAAATGAGTTGGTATAATCCATTGTTGTGTAGGTAATGTAGAAGGTAGATGAATTATCTGCCTACGGTGGGATATTCCAGTCTCTATAGGACACTATGGTAAGGAAACATTAAGCTCTGTTCAAATGAGTTGGTATAATCCATTGTTGTGTAGGTAATGTAGAAGGTAGATGAATTATCTGTCTACGGTGGGATATTCATGTCTCTATAGGACACTATGGTAAGGAAACATTAAGCTGTGTTCAAATGAGTTGGTATAATCCATTGTTGTGTAGGTAATGTAGAAGGTAGATGAATTATCTGCCTTCGGTGGGATATTCATGTCTCTATAGGACACTATGATAAGGAAACATTAAGCTGTGTTCAAATGAGTATAATCCATTGTTGTGTAGGTAATGTAGAAGGTAGATGAATTATCTGCCTTCGGTGGGATATTCATGTCTCTATAGGACACTATGGTAAGGAAACATTAAGCTGTGTTCAAATGAGTTGGTATAATCCATTGTTGTGTAGGTAATGTAGAAGGTAGATGAATTATCTGCCTTCGGTGGGATATTCATGTCTCTATAGGACACTATGATAAGGAAACATTAAGCTGTGTTCAAATGAGTATAATCCATTGTTGTGTAGGTAATGTAGAAGGTAGATGAATTATCTGCCTACGGTGGGATATTCATGTCTCTATAGGACACTATGGTAAGGAAACATTAAGCTGTGTTCAAATGAGTATAATCCATTGTTGTGTAGGTAATGTAGAGGGTAGATGAATTATCTGCCTACGGTGGGATATTCCAGTCTCTATAGGACACTATGGTAAGGAAACATTAAGCTGTGTTCAAATGAGTTGGTATAATCCATTGTTGTGTAGGTAATGTAGAAGGTAGATGAATTATCTGCCTTCGGTGGGATATTCATGTCTCTATAGGACACTATGGTAAGGAAACATTAAGCTGTGTTCAAATGAGTTGGTATAATCCATTGTTGTGTAGGTAATGTAGAAGGTAGATGAATTATCTGCCTACGGTGGGATATTCCAGTCTCTATAGGACACTATGGTAAGGAAACATTAAGCTGTGTTCAAATGAGTTGGTATAATCCATTGTTGTGTAGGTAATGTAGAAGGTAGATGAATTATCTGTCTACGGTGGGATATTCATGTCTCTATAGGACACTATGATAAGGAAACATTAAGCTGTGTTCAAATGAGTATAATCCATTGTTGTGTAGGTAATGTAGAAGGTAGATGAATTATCTGCCTTCGGTGGGATATTCATGTCTCTATAGGACACTATGGTAAGGAAACATTAAGCTGTGTTCAAATGAGTTGGTATAATCCATTGTTGTGTAGGTAATGTAGAAGGTAGATGAATTATCTGTCTACGGTGGGATATTCATGTCTCTATAGGACACTATGATAAGGAAACATTAAGCTGTGTTCAAATGAGTTGGTATAATCCATTGTTGTGTAGGTAATGTAGAAGGTAGATGAATTATCTGCCTACGGTGGGATATTCCAGTCTCTATAGGACACTATGGTAAGGAAACATTAAGCTGTGTTCAAATGAGTTGGTATAATCCATTGTTGTGTAGGTAATGTAGAAGGTAGATGAATTATCTGTCTACGGTGGGATATTCATGTCTCTATAGGACACTATGATAAGGAAACATTAAGCTGTGTTCAAATGAGTATAATCCATTGTTGTGTAGGTAATGTAGAAGGTAGATGAATTATCTGTCTACGGTGGGATATTCATGTCTCTATAGGACACTATGGTAAGGAAACATTAAGCTGTGTTCAAATGAGTTGGTATAATCCATTGTTGTGTAGGTAATGTAGAAGGTAGATGAATTATCTGTCTACGGTGGGATATTCATGTCTCTATAGGACACTATGATAAGGAAACATTAAGCTGTGTTCAAATGAGTTGGTATAATCCATTGTTGTGTAGGTAATGTAGAAGGTAGATGAATTATCTGCCTACGGTGGGATATTCCAGTCTCTATAGGACACTATGGTAAGGAAACATTAAGCTGTGTTCAAATGAGTTGGTATAATCCATTGTTGTGTAGGTAATGTAGAAGGTAGATGAATTATCTGTCTACGGTGGGATATTCATGTCTCTATAGGACACTATGATAAGGAAACATTAAGCTGTGTTCAAATGAGTATAATCCATTGTTGTGTAGGTAATGTAGAAGGTAGATGAATTATCTGCCTTCGGTGGGATATTCATGTCTCTATAGGACACTATGGTAAGGAAACATTAAGCTGTGTTCAAATGAGTATAATCCATTGTTGTGTAGGTAATGTAGAAGGTAGATGAATTATCTGTCTACGGTGGGATATTCATGTCTCTATAGGACACTATGGTAAGGAAACATTAAGCTGTGTTCAAATGAGTTGGTATAATCCATTGTTGTGTAGGTAATGTAGAAGGTAGATGAATTATCTGCCTTCGGTGGGATATTCATGTCTCTATAGGACACTATGGTAAGGAAACATTAAGCTGTGTTCAAATGAGTTGGTATAATCCATTGTTGTGTAGGTAATGTAGAAGGTAGATGAATTATCTGTCTACGGTGGGATATTCATGTCTCTATAGGACACTATGATAAGGAAACATTAAGCTGTGTTCAAATGAGTATAATCCATTGTTGTGTAGGTAATGTAGAAGGTAGATGAATTATCTGCCTTCGGTGGGATATTCATGTCTCTATAGGACACTATGGTAAGGAAACATTAAGCTGTGTTCAAATGAGTATAATCCATTGTTGTGTAGGTAATGTAGAAGGTAGATGAATTATCTGCCTTCGGTGGGATATTCATGTCTCTATAGGACACTATGGTAAGGAAACATTAAGCTGTGTTCAAATGAGTATAATCCATTGTTGTGTAGGTAATGTAGAAGGTAGATGAATTATCTGCCTTCGGTGGGATATTCATGTCTCTATAGGACACTATGGTAAGGAAACATTAAGCTCTGTTCAAATGAGTTGGTATAATCCATTGTTGTGTAGGTAATGTAGAAGGTAGATGAATTATCTGTCTACGGTGGGATATTCATGTCTCTATAGGACACTATGGTAAGGAAACATTAAGCTGTGTTCAAATGAGTTGGTATAATCCATTGTTGTGTAGGTAATGTAGAAGGTAGATGAATTATCTGCCTTCGGTGGGATATTCATGTCTCTATAGGACACTATGGTAAGGAAACATTAAGCTGTGTTCAAATGAGTATAATCCATTGTTGTGTAGGTAATGTAGAAGGTAGATGAATTATCTGCCTACGGTGGGATATTCATGTCTCTATAGGACACTATGGTAAGGAAACATTAAGCTGTGTTCAAATGAGTTGGTATAATCCATTGTTGTGTAGGTAATGTAGAAGGTAGATGAATTATCTGTCTACGGTGGGATATTCATGTCTCTATAGGACACTATGGTAAGGAAACATTAAGCTGTGTTCAAATGAGTATAATCCATTGTTGTGTAGGTAATGTAGAAGGTAGATGAATTATCTGTCTACGGTGGGATATTCATGTCTCTATAGGACACTATGGTAAGGAAACATTAAGCTGTGTTCAAATGAGTTGGTATAATCCATTGTTGTGTAGGTAATGTAGAAGGTAGATGAATTATCTGTCTACGGTGGGATATTCATGTCTCTATAGGACACTATGGTAAGGAAACATTAAGCTGTGTTCAAATGAGTATAATCCATTGTTGTGTAGGTAATGTAGAAGGTAGATGAATTATCTGTCTACGGTGGGATATTCATGTCTCTATAGGACACTATGATAAGGAAACATTAAGCTGTGTTCAAATGAGTATAATCCATTGTTGTGTAGGTAATGTAGAAGGTAGATGAATTATCTGTCTACGGTGGGATATTCATGTCTCTATAGGACACTATGGTAAGGAAACATTAAGCTGTGTTCAAATGAGTTGGTATAATCCATTGTTGTGTAGGTAATGTAGAAGGTAGATGAATTATCTGTCTACGGTGGGATATTCATGTCTCTATAGGACACTATGGTAAGGAAACATTAAGCTGTGTTCAAATGAGTATAATCCATTGTTGTGTAGGTAATGTAGAAGGTAGATGAATTATCTGTCTACGGTGGGATATTCCAGTCTCTATAGGACACTATGGTAAGGAAACATTAAGCTGTGTTCAAATGAGTTGGTATAATCCATTGTTGTGTAGGTAATGTAGAAGGTAGATGAATTATCTGTCTACGGTGGGATATTCATGTCTCTATAGGACACTATGGTAAGGAAACATTAAGCTGTGTTCAAATGAGTTGGTATAATCCATTGTTGTGTAGGTAATGTAGAAGGTAGATGAATTATCTGCCTTCGGTGGGATATTCATGTCTCTATAGGACACTATGGTAAGGAAACATTAAGCTCTGTTCAAATGAGTTGGTATAATCCATTGTTGTGTAGGTAATGTAGAAGGTAGATGAATTATCTGCCTTCGGTGGGATATTCATGTCTCTATAGGACACTATGGTAAGGAAACATTAAGCTGTGTTCAAATGAGTATAATCCATTGTTGTGTAGGTAATGTAGAAGGTAGATGAATTATCTGCCTTCGGTGGGATATTCATGTCTCTATAGGACACTATGGTAAGGAAACATTAAGCTGTGTTCAAATGAGTATAATCCATTGTTGTGTAGGTAATGTAGAAGGTAGATGAATTATCTGCCTTCGGTGGGATATTCCAGTCTCTATAGGACACTATGGTAAGGAAACATTAAGCTCTGTTCAAATGAGTTGGTATAATCCATTGTTGTGTAGGTAATGTAGAAGGTAGATGAATTATCTGCCTTCGGTGGGATATTCATGTCTCTATAGGACACTATGGTAAGGAAACATTAAGCTGTGTTCAAATGAGTTGGTATAATCCATTGTTGTGTAGGTAATGTAGAAGGTAGATGAATTATCTGCCTTCGGTGGGATATTCATGTCTCTATAGGACACTATGATAAGGAAACATTAAGCTGTGTTCAAATGAGTTGGTATAATCCATTGTTGTGTAGGTAATGTAGAAGGTAGATGAATTATCTGCCTTCGGTGGGATATTCATGTCTCTATAGGACACTATGGTAAGGAAACATTAAGCTGTGTTCAAATGAGTTGGTATAATCCATTGTTGTGTAGGTAATGTAGAAGGTAGATGAATTATCTGTCTACGGTGGGATATTCATGTCTCTATAGGACACTATGGTAAGGAAACATTAAGCTGTGTTCAAATGAGTTGGTATAATCCATTGTTGTGTAGGTAATGTAGAAGGTAGATGAATTATCTGCCTTCGGTGGGATATTCATGTCTCTATAGGACACTATGATAAGGAAACATTAAGCTGTGTTCAAATGAGTTGGTATAATCCATTGTTGTGTAGGTAATGTAGAAGGTAGATGAATTATCTGCCTTCGGTGGGATATTCATGTCTCTATAGGACACTATGGTAAGGAAACATTAAGCTGTGTTCAAATGAGTTGGTATAATCCATTGTTGTGTAGGTAATGTAGAAGGTAGATGAATTATCTGCCTTCGGTGGGATATTCATGTCTCTATAGGACACTATGATAAGGAAACATTAAGCTGTGTTCAAATGAGTTGGTATAATCCATTGTTGTGTAGGTAATGTAGAAGGTAGATGAATTATCTGCCTTCGGTGGGATATTCATGTCTCTATAGGACACTATGGTAAGGAAACATTAAGCTGTGTTCAAATGAGTTGGTATAATCCATTGTTGTGTAGGTAATGTAGAAGGTAGATGAATTATCTGCCTTCGGTGGGATATTCATGTCTCTATAGGACACTATGATAAGGAAACATTAAGCTGTGTTCAAATGAGTTGGTATAATCCATTGTTGTGTAGGTAATGTAGAAGGTAGATGAATTATCTGTCTACGGTGGGATATTCCAGTCTCTATAGGACACTATGGTAAGGAAACATTAAGCTGTGTTCAAATGAGTTGGTATAATCCATTGTTGTGTAGGTAATGTAGAAGGTAGATGAATTATCTGTCTACGGTGGGATATTCATGTCTCTATAGGACACTATGGTAAGGAAACATTAAGCTCTGTTCAAATGAGTTGGTATAATCCATTGTTGTGTAGGTAATGTAGAAGGTAGATGAATTATCTGCCTTCGGTGGGATATTCATGTCTCTATAGGACACTATGGTAAGGAAACATTAAGCTCTGTTCAAATGAGTTGGTATAATCCATTGTTGTGTAGGTAATGTAGAAGGTAGATGAATTATCTGCCTTCGGTGGGATATTCATGTCTCTATAGGACACTATGGTAAGGAAACATTAAGCTCTGTTCAAATGAGTTGGTATAATCCATTGTTGTGTAGGTAATGTAGAAGGTAGATGAATTATCTGCCTACGGTGGGATATTCATGTCTCTATAGGACACTATGGTAAGGAAACATTAAGCTGTGTTCAAATGAGTATAATCCATTGTTGTGTAGGTAATGTAGAAGGTAGATGAATTATCTGCCTTCGGTGGGATATTCATGTCTCTATAGGACACTATGGTAAGGAAACATTAAGCTGTGTTCAAATGAGTATAATCCATTGTTGTGTAGGTAATGTAGAAGGTAGATGAATTATCTGCCTTGGGTGGGATATTCATGTCTCTATAGGACACTATGGTAAGGAAACATTAAGCTGTGTTCAAATGAGTATAATCCATTGTTGTGTAGGTAATGTAGAAGGTAGATGAATTATCTGCCTACGGTGGGATATTCATGTCTCTATAGGACACTATGGTAAGGAAACATTAAGCTCTGTTCAAATGAGTTGGTATAATCCATTGTTGTGTAGGTAATGTAGAAGGTAGATGAATTATCTGTCTACGGTGGGATATTCATGTCTCTATAGGACACTATGGTAAGGAAACATTAAGCTGTGTTCAAATGAGTATAATCCATTGTTGTGTAGGTAATGTAGAAGGTAGATGAATTATCTGTCTACGGTGGGATATTCATGTCTCTATAGGACACTATGGTAAGGAAACATTAAGCTGTGTTCAAATGAGTATAATCCATTGTTGTGTAGGTAATGTAGAAGGTAGATGAATTATCTGCCTTCGGTGGGATATTCATGTCTCTATAGGACACTATGGTAAGGAAACATTAAGCTGTGTTCAAATGAGTTGGTATAATCCATTGTTGTGTAGGTAATGTAGAAGGTAGATGAATTATCTGCCTTCGGTGGGATATTCATGTCTCTATAGGACACTATGATAAGGAAACATTAAGCTGTGTTCAAATGAGTATAATCCATTGTTGTGTAGGTAATGTAGAAGGTAGATGAATTATCTGTCTACGGTGGGATATTCATGTCTCTATAGGACACTATGGTAAGGAAACATTAAGCTGTGTTCAAATGAGTTGGTATAATCCATTGTTGTGTAGGTAATGTAGAAGGTAGATGAATTATCTGCCTTCGGTGGGATATTCATGTCTCTATAGGACACTATGGTAAGGAAACATTAAGCTGTGTTCAAATGAGTATAATCCATTGTTGTGTAGGTAATGTAGAAGGTAGATGAATTATCTGCCTTCGGTGGGATATTCATGTCTCTATAGGACACTATGGTAAGGAAACATTAAGCTGTGTTCAAATGAGTATAATCCATTGTTGTGTAGGTAATGTAGAAGGTAGATGAATTATCTGTCTACGGTGGGATATTCATGTCTCTATAGGACACTATGGTAAGGAAACATTAAGCTGTGTTCAAATGAGTATAATCCATTGTTGTGTAGGTAATGTAGAAGGTAGATGAATTATCTGCCTTCGGTGGGATATTCATGTCTCTATAGGACACTATGGTAAGGAAACATTAAGCTGTGTTCAAATGAGTATAATCCATTGTTGTGTAGGTAATGTAGAAGGTAGATGAATTATCTGCCTTCGGTGGGATATTCATGTCTCTATAGGACACTATGGTAAGGAAACATTAAGCTGTGTTCAAATGAGTATAATCCATTGTTGTGTAGGTAATGTAGAAGGTAGATGAATTATCTGCCTTCGGTGGGATATTCATGTCTCTATAGGACACTATGGTAAGGAAACATTAAGCTGTGTTCAAATGAGTATAATCCATTGTTGTGTAGGTAATGTAGAAGGTAGATGAATTATCTGCCTACGGTGGGATATTCATGTCTCTATAGGACACTATGGTAAGGAAACATGAAGCTGTGTTCAAATGAGTATAATCCATTGTTGTGTAGGTAATGTAGAAGGTAGATGAATTATCTGCCTACGGTGGGATATTCATGTCTCTATAGGACACTATGGTAAGGAAACATTAAGCTGTGTTCAAATGAGTTGGTATAATCCATTGTTGTGTAGGTAATGTAGAAGGTAGATGAATTATCTGCCTTCGGTGGGATATTCATGTCTCTATAGGACACTATGGTAAGGAAACATTAAGCTGTGTTCAAATGAGTATAATCCATTGTTGTGTAGGTAATGTAGAAGGTAGATGAATTATCTGTCTACGGTGGGATATTCATGTCTCTATAGGACACTATGGTAAGGAAACATTAAGCTGTGTTCAAATGAGTATAATCCATTGTTGTGTAGGTAATGTAGAAGGTAGATGAATTATCTGCCTTGGGTGGGATATTCATGTCTCTATAGGACACTATGGTAAGGAAACAATAAGCTGTGTTCAAATGAGTATAATCCATTGTTGTGTAGGTAATGTAGAAGGTAGATGAATTATCTGTCTACGGTGGGATATTCATGTCTCTATAGGACACTATGGTAAGGAAACATTAAGCTGTGTTCAAATGAGTATAATCCATTGTTGTGTAGGTAATGTAGAAGGTAGATGAATTATCTGCCTTCGGTGGGATATTCATGTCTCTATAGGACACTATGGTAAGGAAACATTAAGCTGTGTTCAAATGAGTATAATCCATTGTTGTGTAGGTAATGTAGAAGGTAGATGAATTATCTGCCTACGGTGGGATATTCATGTCTCTATAGGACACTATGGTAAGGAAACATTAAGCTGTGTTCAAATGAGTTGGTATAATCCATTGTTGTGTAGGTAATGTAGAAGGTAGATGAATTATCTGTCTACGGTGGGATATTCATGTCTCTATAGGACACTATGGTAAGGAAACATTAAGCTGTGTTCAAATGAGTATAATCCATTGTTGTGTAGGTAATGTAGAAGGTAGATGAATTATCTGTCTACGGTGGGATATTCATGTCTCTATAGGACACTATGGTAAGGAAACATTAAGCTGTGTTCAAATGAGTATAATCCATTGTTGTGTAGGTAATGTAGAAGGTAGATGAATTATCTGCCTTGGGTGGGATATTCATGTCTCTATAGGACACTATGGTAAGGAAACATTAAGCTGTGTTCAAATGAGTATAATCCATTGTTGTGTAGGTAATGTAGAAGGTAGATGAATTATCTGTCTACGGTGGGATATTCATGTCTCTATAGGACACTATGGTAAGGAAACATTAAGCTGTGTTCAAATGAGTATAATCCATTGTTGTGTAGGTAATGTAGAAGGTAGATGAATTATCTGCCTTCGGTGGGATATTCATGTCTCTATAGGACACTATGGTAAGGAAACATTAAGCTGTGTTCAAATGAGTATAATCCATTGTTGTGTAGGTAATGTAGAAGGTAGATGAATTATCTGCCTACGGTGGGATATTCATGTCTCTATAGGACACTATGGTAAGGAAACATTAAGCTGTGTTCAAATGAGTTGGTATAATCCATTGTTGTGTAGGTAATGTAGAAGGTAGATGAATTATCTGTCTACGGTGGGATATTCATGTCTCTATAGGACACTATGGTAAGGAAACATTAAGCTGTGTTCAAATGAGTATAATCCATTGTTGTGTAGGTAATGTAGAAGGTAGATGAATTATCTGTCTACGGTGGGATATTCCAGTCTCTATAGGACACTATGGTAAGGAAACATTAAGCTGTGTTCAAATGAGTATAATCCATTGTTGTGTAGGTAATGTAGAAGGTAGATGAATTATCTGCCTTCGGTGGGATATTCATGTCTCTATAGGACACTATGGTAAGGAAACATTAAGCTGTGTTCAAATGAGTATAATCCATTGTTGTGTAGGTAATGTAGAAGGTAGATGAATTATCTGCCTACGGTGGGATATTCATGTCTCTATAGGACACTATGGTAAGGAAACATTAAGCTGTGTTCAAATGAGTATAATCCATTGTTGTGTAGGTAATGTAGAAGGTAGATGAATTATCTGTCTACGGTGGGATATTCATGTCTCTATAGGACACTATGGTAAGGAAACATTAAGCTGTGTTCAAATGAGTATAATCCATTGTTGTGTAGGTAATGTAGAAGGTAGATGAATTATCTGCCTTCGGTGGGATATTCATGTCTCTATAGGACACTATGGTAAGGAAACATTAAGCTGTGTTCAAATGAGTATAATCCATTGTTGTGTAGGTAATGTAGAAGGTAGATGAATTATCTGTCTACGGTGGGATATTCATGTCTCTATAGGACACTATGGTAAGGAAACATTAAGCTGTGTTCAAATGAGTATAATCCATTGTTGTGTAGGTAATGTAGAAGGTAGATGAATTATCTGCCTACGGTGGGATATTCATGTCTCTATAGGACACTATGATAAGGAAACATTAAGCTGTGTTCAAATGAGTATAATCCATTGTTGTGTAGGTAATGTAGAAGGTAGATGAATTATCTGCCTTCGGTGGGATATTCCAGTCTCTATAGGACACTATGGTAAGGAAACATTAAGCTGTGTTCAAATGAGTTGGTATAATCCATTGTTGTGTAGGTAATGTAGAAGGTAGATGAATTATCTGTCTACGGTGGGATATTCATGTCTCTATAGGACACTATGATAAGGAAACATTAAGCTGTGTTCAAATGAGTATAATCCATTGTTGTGTAGGTAATGTAGAAGGTAGATGAATTATCTGCCTTCGGTGGGATATTCCAGTCTCTATAGGACACTATGGTAAGGAAACATTAAGCTGTGTTCAAATGAGTTGGTATAATCCATTGTTGTGTAGGTAATGTAGAAGGTAGATGAATTATCTGTCTACGGTGGGATATTCATGTCTCTATAGGACACTATGGTAAGGAAACATTAAGCTGTGTTCAAATGAGTATAATCCATTGTTGTGTAGGTAATGTAGAAGGTAGATGAATTATCTGCCTTCGGTGGGATATTCATGTCTCTATAGGACACTATGGTAAGGAAACATTAAGCTGTGTTCAAATGAGTTGGTATAATCCATTGTTGTGTAGGTAATGTAGAAGGTAGATGAATTATCTGTCTACGGTGGGATATTCATGTCTCTATAGGACACTATGGTAAGGAAACATTAAGCTGTGTTCAAATGAGTATAATCCATTGTTGTGTAGGTAATGTAGAAGGTAGATGAATTATCTGTCTACGGTGGGATATTCATGTCTCTATAGGACACTATGGTAAGGAAACATTAAGCTGTGTTCAAATGAGTATAATCCATTGTTGTGTAGGTAATGTAGAAGGTAGATGAATTATCTGTCTACGGTGGGATATTCATGTCTCTATAGGACACTATGATAAGGAAACATTAAGCTGTGTTCAAATGAGTATAATCCATTGTTGTGTAGGTAATGTAGAAGGTAGATGAATTATCTGCCTTCGGTGGGATATTCCAGTCTCTATAGGACACTATGGTAAGGAAACATTAAGCTGTGTTCAAATGAGTTGGTATAATCCATTGTTGTGTAGGTAATGTAGAAGGTAGATGAATTATCTGTCTACGGTGGGATATTCATGTCTCTATAGGACACTATGGTAAGGAAACATTAAGCTGTGTTCAAATGAGTATAATCCATTGTTGTGTAGGTAATGTAGAAGGTAGATGAATTATCTGCCTACGGTGGGATATTCATGTCTCTATAGGACACTATGATAAGGAAACATTAAGCTGTGTTCAAATGAGTATAATCCATTGTTGTGTAGGTAATGTAGAAGGTAGATGAATTATCTGCCTTCGGTGGGATATTCCAGTCTCTATAGGACACTATGGTAAGGAAACATTAAGCTGTGTTCAAATGAGTTGGTATAATCCATTGTTGTGTAGGTAATGTAGAAGGTAGATGAATTATCTGTCTACGGTGGGATATTCATGTCTCTATAGGACACTATGATAAGGAAACATTAAGCTGTGTTCAAATGAGTATAATCCATTGTTGTGTAGGTAATGTAGAAGGTAGATGAATTATCTGCCTTCGGTGGGATATTCCAGTCTCTATAGGACACTATGGTAAGGAAACATTAAGCTGTGTTCAAATGAGTTGGTATAATCCATTGTTGTGTAGGTAATGTAGAAGGTAGATGAATTATCTGTCTACGGTGGGATATTCATGTCTCTATAGGACACTATGGTAAGGAAACATTAAGCTGTGTTCAAATGAGTATAATCCATTGTTGTGTAGGTAATGTAGAAGGTAGATGAATTATCTGCCTTCGGTGGGATATTCATGTCTCTATAGGACACTATGGTAAGGAAACATTAAGCTGTGTTCAAATGAGTTGGTATAATCCATTGTTGTGTAGGTAATGTAGAAGGTAGATGAATTATCTGTCTACGGTGGGATATTCATGTCTCTATAGGACACTATGGTAAGGAAACATTAAGCTGTGTTCAAATGAGTATAATCCATTGTTGTGTAGGTAATGTAGAAGGTAGATGAATTATCTGCCTTCGGTGGGATATTCATGTCTCTATAGGACACTATGGTAAGGAAACATTAAGCTGTGTTCAAATGAGTATAATCCATTGTTGTGTAGGTAATGTAGAAGGTAGATGAATTATCTGCCTTCGGTGGGATATTCATGTCTCTATAGGACACTATGGTAAGGAAACATTAAGCTGTGTTCAAATGAGTATAATCCATTGTTGTGTAGGTAATGTAGAAGGTAGATGAATTATCTGCCTACGGTGGGATATTCATGTCTCTATAGGACACTATGATAAGGAAACATTAAGCTGTGTTCAAATGAGTATAATCCATTGTTGTGTAGGTAATGTAGAAGGTAGATGAATTATCTGCCTTCGGTGGGATATTCATGTCTCTATAGGACACTATGGTAAGGAAACATTAAGCTGTGTTCAAATGAGTATAATCCATTGTTGTGTAGGTAATGTAGAAGGTAGATGAATTATCTGTCTACGGTGGGATATTCATGTCTCTATAGGACACTATGGTAAGGAAACATTAAGCTGTGTTCAAATGAGTATAATCCATTGTTGTGTAGGTAATGTAGAAGGTAGATGAATTATCTGCCTTCGGTGGGATATTCATGTCTCTATAGGACACTATGGTAAGGAAACATTAAGCTGTGTTCAAATGAGTATAATCCATTGTTGTGTAGGTAATGTAGAAGGTAGATGAATTATCTGTCTACGGTGGGATATTCATGTCTCTATAGGACACTATGGTAAGGAAACATTAAGCTGTGTTCAAATGAGTATAATCCATTGTTGTGTAGGTAATGTAGAAGGTAGATGAATTATCTGCCTACGGTGGGATATTCATGTCTCTATAGGACACTATGATAAGGAAACATTAAGCTGTGTTCAAATGAGTATAATCCATTGTTGTGTAGGTAATGTAGAAGGTAGATGAATTATCTGCCTTCGGTGGGATATTCATGTCTCTATAGGACACTATGGTAAGGAAACATTAAGCTGTGTTCAAATGAGTATAATCCATTGTTGTGTAGGTAATGTAGAAGGTAGATGAATTATCTGTCTACGGTGGGATATTCATGTCTCTATAGGACACTATGGTAAGGAAACATTAAGCTGTGTTCAAATGAGTATAATCCATTGTTGTGTAGGTAATGTAGAAGGTAGATGAATTATCTGCCTTCGGTGGGATATTCATGTCTCTATAGGACACTATGGTAAGGAAACATTAAGCTGTGTTCAAATGAGTATAATCCATTGTTGTGTAGGTAATGTAGAAGGTAGATGAATTATCTGCCTTGGGTGGGATATTCATGTCTCTATAGGACACTATGGTAAGGAAACATTAAGCTGTGTTCAAATGAGTATAATCCATTGTTGTGTAGGTAATGTAGAAGGTAGATGAATTATCTGTCTACGGTGGGATATTCATGTCTCTATAGGACACTATGGTAAGGAAACATTAAGCTGTGTTCAAATGAGTATAATCCATTGTTGTGTAGGTAATGTAGAAGGTAGATGAATTATCTGCCTTCGGTGGGATATTCATGTCTCTATAGGACACTATGGTAAGGAAACATTAAGCTGTGTTCAAATGAGTATAATCCATTGTTGTGTAGGTAATGTAGAAGGTAGATGAATTATCTGTCTACGGTGGGATATTCATGTCTCTATAGGACACTATGGTAAGGAAACATTAAGCTGTGTTCAAATGAGTATAATCCATTGTTGTGTAGGTAATGTAGAAGGTAGATGAATTATCTGCCTTCGGTGGGATATTCATGTCTCTATAGGACACTATGGTAAGGAAACATTAAGCTGTGTTCAAATGAGTATAATCCATTGTTGTGTAGGTAATGTAGAAGGTAGATGAATTATCTGCCTTCGGTGGGATATTCATGTCTCTATAGGACACTATGGTAAGGAAACATTAAGCTGTGTTCAAATGAGTATAATCCATTGTTGTGTAGGTAATGTAGAAGGTAGATGAATTATCTGCCTACGGTGGGATATTCATGTCTCTATAGGACACTATGATAAGGAAACATTAAGCTGTGTTCAAATGAGTATAATCCATTGTTGTGTAGGTAATGTAGAAGGTAGATGAATTATCTGCCTTCGGTGGGATATTCATGTCTCTATAGGACACTATGGTAAGGAAACATTAAGCTGTGTTCAAATGAGTATAATCCATTGTTGTGTAGGTAATGTAGAAGGTAGATGAATTATCTGTCTACGGTGGGATATTCATGTCTCTATAGGACACTATGGTAAGGAAACATTAAGCTGTGTTCAAATGAGTATAATCCATTGTTGTGTAGGTAATGTAGAAGGTAGATGAATTATCTGCCTTCGGTGGGATATTCATGTCTCTATAGGACACTATGGTAAGGAAACATTAAGCTGTGTTCAAATGAGTATAATCCATTGTTGTGTAGGTAATGTAGAAGGTAGATGAATTATCTGCCTTGGGTGGGATATTCATGTCTCTATAGGACACTATGGTAAGGAAACATTAAGCTGTGTTCAAATGAGTATAATCCATTGTTGTGTAGGTAATGTAGAAGGTAGATGAATTATCTGTCTACGGTGGGATATTCATGTCTCTATAGGACACTATGGTAAGGAAACATTAAGCTGTGTTCAAATGAGTATAATCCATTGTTGTGTAGGTAATGTAGAAGGTAGATGAATTATCTGCCTTCGGTGGGATATTCATGTCTCTATAGGACACTATGGTAAGGAAACATTAAGCTGTGTTCAAATGAGTATAATCCATTGTTGTGTAGGTAATGTAGAAGGTAGATGAATTATCTGTCTACGGTGGGATATTCATGTCTCTATAGGACACTATGGTAAGGAAACATTAAGCTGTGTTCAAATGAGTTGGTATAATCCATTGTTGTGTAGGTAATGTAGAAGGTAGATGAATTATCTGCCTTCGGTGGGATATTCCAGTCTCTATAGGACACTATGATAAGGAAACATTAAGCTGTGTTCAAATGAGTATAATCCATTGTTGTGTAGGTAATGTAGAAGGTAGATGAATTATCTGCCTTCGGTGGGATATTCATGTCTCTATAGGACACTATGATAAGGAAACATTAAGCTGTGTTCAAATGAGTATAATCCATTGTTGTGTAGGTAATGTAGAAGGTAGATGAATTATCTGCCTTCGGTGGGATCTAGGCGCACGGTAGTGCGCCAGGCCAAGTTCCGGCCTAAGCATACTGTGTGTATATTACAGGCGGTCTTAGAGCCGATTTATACCCTCTCATAACTTTCAACCAGGTAAAGATAAAGTTATGAAATTTTACACAGGTATTATACTACTAGATGTGAGTAAAACTGGAAATTTTCATAATTCTACATGGAATAGTTTCTGAGATATAAGCGATCGAAAATCGGGATTTATAGGACTCACTCACTCACTCACTCACTCACTCACTCACTGACTCATCAAAATTATTAGGCACTTCCCATAATGCTAGAGACTTGGAATTTTGCATGAAGATAGATATGAAGGCGTTATTAAAGGAAAAAATCGAAAAATCGCGAAAAGTTGTGTTTGACTCCGCTTCCGGGGCGGGGGCGTTCCAGTTTTGTACTTCCTTCGGAAATCCATCATTCCGTCCGAAACCCATGATGTGGGGCATCAAATGAATTGTCTCGGTATGAAGAACCTATACTTGATGTTTTAAGAAACAATTAGACGCATATAGGCTCGGTAAAAATCGTATACCAGCTGTCTGTCTGTATGTTTGTTCCTCTTACAAATCGGTACCGTTTGACCGATTTTGACCAAACTTGGGACACAGATGGGTCTTGATACGGGGAGAATCATAGGCTAGGTTAAATTGTCTATTAGATGTCTGTCTGTTTGTTCCTTATACAAATACACACCGTTTGACCGATTTTGACAAAATTTGACACACATGTCGGTCTTTATCCGGGTAGTGTCATAGGCTAGTCAAAATCGTCTATCAGCTGCCTGTCTTCATGTTTCTTCCTTACACAAATTCACACCATTTGACCGATTTTGACCAAACTTGGCACACAGGTAGGCCTTGGTCCGGGTAATGCACTAGGCTAGGTAAAAAAGATCTTTCAGCTGTCTGTCTGTATGTTTGTTCCTTATACAAATTCACACCGTTTGGCCTATTTTGACCAAACTTGGCACGCAGGTAGGTCTTGATACGGTAGTGTCATATTACCTATGACGTTTTGTACTTTTTGTTCCATCGAAATGCCATCATTTCTTCTGAAACCCATCATGTGGGGTATCAAATAATCAAATCATCTTGGTAAGGAGAATCTATATTTGATGTTTTAAAAAACATTTCGACGCATCTTAACAAAAACAGTTGTGACTTCTTTCTTAAATGTAGTAAGTAAAGTCATATGGGTTCACTGCATAATATACTTCAAAGCAGATACTAAGTTTTTCAAAGTCGAGCCATCTAAATTACAAAGTTTAGGATCACAAACCCAAAATGTATCGTCTTTGTTCTTATCTTTTTCTTGAAAGCCTTCTACACTTTCCCTATTGTGATCTTTATCCTCGGGATAAGGTTCCTGTGTTTTACAGTGTAATAGTTTAGTTAAGGAGAGCAATCAATTTGTCCTCTAGAGTAATGTCATCTGGAAGAGCTTCTAACTTTTCTAGTCTAGTGATTAGATGTATGTAGGTTGATTATTGGTATCAAATATCAAGCAGTAAGGAGAACCTTATGCAGAATCCAAAGACGCTGGTTTTATATGAAGTACAAAAGCCAGTAGGTATGCGGCAACTAAATTCTATTTAATACTTAGAAAAAAGTAATGAGATCCCCAAAAAAACATAAATGTGAAATAGAGGCCAAGTTCCTGCCCCCACAAAGAAACACTCCCTTCCTCAAAAATATCCCTTCCTAAAACCCCCCCAAAACGCCTTACTATTCTACACTCCAAAAAAGTAGTATGAGTTGGTGTATTAATTCTACCTAAAATATTTGCCAATACAAGAGATGATACAAGAAAGAAATGTCCAAGTTCATTACTTGGAAGACCTCATAGTTACTTACTAAGAACAGTAAAGACACTTCAACTGACCTTTAAAAACAACAATAAAAATACTTATATCCAGTTACTAAAATACCACTTTCCTCAACCAGGTATATTCTTAAACTTGGCAATGTTTTTTTTGTGCTGAAATTATCTTTAGAGAAAAACTAAACATTGCCAAGTTTAAGAATATACCTGGTTGAAGAAAGTGATATTTTAGTAACTGGATATAAGTATTTTTATTGTTGTTTTTAAAGGTCAGTTGAAGTGTCTTTACTGTTCTTAGTAAGTAACTATGAGGTCTTCCAAGTAATGAACTTGGACATTTCTTTCTTGTATCATCTCTTGTATTGGCAAATATTTTAGGTAGAATTAATACACCAACTCATACTACTTTTTTGGAGTGTAGAATAGTAAGGCGTTTTGGGGGGGTTTTAGGAAGGGATATTTTTGAGGAAGGGAGTGTTTCTTTGTGGGGGCAGGAACTTGGCCTCTATTTCACATTTATGTTTTTTTGGGGATATTCATGTCTCTATAGGACACTATGATAAGGAAACATTAAGCTGTGTTCAAATGAGTATAATCCATTGTTGTGTAGGTAATGTAGAAGGTAGATGAATTATCTGCCTTCGGTGGGATATTCATGTCTCTATAGGACACTATGGTAAGGAAACATTAAGCTGTGTTCAAATGAGTATAATCCATTGTTGTGTAGGTAATGTAGAAGGTAGATGAATTATCTGCCTTCGGTGGGATATTCATGTCTCTATAGGACACTATGGTAAGGAAACATTAAGCTGTGTTCAAATGAGTTGGTATAATCCATTGTTGTGTAGGTAATGTAGAAGGTAGATGAATTATCTGCCTTCGGTGGGATATTCATGTCTCTATAGGACACTATGGTAAGGAAACATTAAGCTGTGTTCAAATGAGTTGGTATAATCCATTGTTGTGTAGGTAATGTAGAAGGTAGATGAATTATCTGCCTTCGGTGGGATATTCATGTCTCTATAGGACACTATGATAAGGAAACATTAAGCTGTGTTCAAATGAGTTGGTATAATCCATTGTTGTGTAGGTAATGTAGAAGGTAGATGAATTATCTGCCTTCGGTGGGATATTCATGTCTCTATAGGACACTATGGTAAGGAAACATTAAGCTGTGTTCAAATGAGTATAATCCATTGTTGTGTAGGTAATGTAGAAGGTAGATGAATTATCTGTCTACGGTGGGATATTCATGTCTCTATAGGACACTATGGTAAGGAAACATTAAGCTGTGTTCAAATGAGTATAATCCATTGTTGTGTAGGTAATGTAGAAGGTAGATGAATTATCTGCCTTCGGTGGGATATTCATGTCTCTATAGGACACTATGGTAAGGAAACATTAAGCTGTGTTCAAATGAGTATAATCCATTGTTGTGTAGGTAATGTAGAAGGTAGATGAATTATCTGTCTACGGTGGGATATTCATGTCTCTATAGGACACTATGGTAAGGAAACATTAAGCTGTGTTCAAATGAGTTGGTATAATCCATTGTTGTGTAGGTAATGTAGAAGGTAGATGAATTATCTGCCTTCGATGGGATATTCATGTCTCTATAGGACACTATGATAAGGAAACATTAAGCTGTGTTCAAATGAGTTGGTATAATCCATTGTTGTGTAGGTAATGTAGAAGGTAGATGAATTATCTGCCTACGGTGGGATATTCATGTCTCTATAGGACACTATGGTAAGGAAACATTAAGCTGTGTTCAAATGAGTTGGTATAATCCATTGTTGTGTAGGTAATGTAGAAGGTAGATGAATTATCTGCCTACGATGGGATATTCCAGTCTCTATAGGACACTATGGTAAGGAAACATTAAGCTCTGTTCAAATGAGTTGGTATAATCCATTGTTGTGTAGGTAATGTAGAAGGTAGATGAATTATCTGCCTTCGGTGGGATATTCATGTCTCTATAGGACACTATGGTAAGGAAACATTAAGCTGTGTTCAAATGAGTTGGTATAATCCATTGTTGTGTAGGTAATGTAGAAGGTAGATGAATTATCTGCCTTCGGTGGGATATTCATGTCTCTATAGGACACTATGATAAGGAAACATTAAGCTGTGTTCAAATGAGTATAATCCATTGTTGTGTAGGTAATGTAGAAGGTAGATGAATTATCTGCCTTCGGTGGGATATTCATGTCTCTATAGGACACTATGGTAAGGAAACATTAAGCTGTGTTCAAATGAGTATAATCCATTGTTGTGTAGGTAATGTAGAAGGTAGATGAATTATCTGCCTTCGGTGGGATATTCATGTCTCTATAGGACACTATGGTAAGGAAACATTAAGCTGTGTTCAAATGAGTTGGTATAATCCATTGTTGTGTAGGTAATGTAGAAGGTAGATGAATTATCTGCCTTCGGTGGGATATTCATGTCTCTATAGGACACTATGGTAAGGAAACATTAAGCTGTGTTCAAATGAGTTGGTATAATCCATTGTTGTGTAGGTAATGTAGAAGGTAGATGAATTATCTGCCTTCGGTGGGATATTCATGTCTCTATAGGACACTATGATAAGGAAACATTAAGCTGTGTTCAAATGAGTTGGTATAATCCATTGTTGTGTAGGTAATGTAGAAGGTAGATGAATTATCTGCCTTCGGTGGGATATTCATGTCTCTATAGGACACTATGGTAAGGAAACATTAAGCTGTGTTCAAATGAGTTGGTATAATCCATTGTTGTGTAGGTAATGGTGTATAGAGTCTATGTGTTGGCTATCTTCTCTTAACAACTCGCATAAGTCGTAGGGTAAGTTCAGATCACGTCGTCTCATGCATTCTGTGAGTAAGTGTTTTATCGTAAGAGTAGTGTTACATTTCACATTGCGGCTGTTCTTGTCTTATTATTAAGTAACTGTGAGTAAGTCGAGAATGACCAATCCTTAAGCGGGTCAAAACCACTTCTTCTCTTCGGTTTACACGGGAACTGGATGGCCATTCTTCTACTGTATGTTTGATAGAACGGAGTTTATTTTCTGTTAGTTGTCTCCACGAATTTTGCCAGAATAATGTTATAATGTCTCTTGTTCTGTTTGTCCAGTCTTGGTGGGTTAGTCTTGTTATTTCTACGTTTGTTTGTTCAGTAGCTGTTTTTGCATGAGAGTCGGCCAACGAACTTTGGCCTAAGTCTTGGTGACCTGGTAGCCAGTGGATGGTAACGTGTCTGTTTAGTGTGTGAGCCTGAAATAGTATTCGTTGTAATAGTGGATGATGTGTGTAGCTGTTAGTGCTTCAAGTGCCTAAGTCTTGGTGACCTGGTAGCCAGTGGATGGTAACGTGTCTGATTAGTGTGTGGGCCTGAAATAGTATTCGTTGTAATAGTGGATGATGTGTGTAGCTGTTAGTGCTTCAAGTGCCTAAGTCTTGGTGACCTGGTAGCCAGTGGATGGTAACGTGTCTGTTTAGTGTGTGGGCCTGAAATAGTATTCGTTGTAATAGTGGATGATGTGTGTAGCTGTCAGTTAGTACTTCAAGTGCCTAAGTCTTGGTGACCTGGTAGCCAGTGGATGGTAACGTGTCTGTTTAGTGTGTGAGCCTGAAATAGTATTCGTTGTAATAGTGGATGATGTGTGTAGCTGTCAGTTAGTGCTTCAAGTGCCTAAGTCTTGGTTACCTGGTAGCCAGTGGATGGTAACGTGTCTGTTTAGTGTGTGAGCCTGAAATAGTATTCGTTGTAATAGTGGATGATGTGTGTAGCTGTCAGTTAGTGCTTCAAGTACCTAAGTCTTGGTGACCTGGTAGCCAGTGGATGGTAACGTGTCTGTTTAGTGTGTGAGCCTGAAATAGTATTCGTTGTAATAGTGGATGATGTGTGTAGCTGTCAGTTAGTGCTTCAAGTACCTAACTCTTGGTTACCTCGTAGCCAGTGGATGGTAACGTGTCTGTTTAGTGTGTGAGCCTGAAATAGTATTCGTTGTAATAGTGGATGATGTGTGTAGCTGTCAGTTAGTGCTTCAAGTACCTAAGTCTTGGTGACCTGGTAGCCAGTGGATGGTAACGTGTCTGTTTAGTGTGTGAGCCTGAAATAGTATTCGTTGTAATAGTGGATGATGTGTGTAGCTGTCAGTTAGTGCTTCAAGTACCTAAGTCTTGGTTACCTCGTAGCCAGTGGATGGTAACGTGTCTGTTTAGTGTGTGAGCCTGAAATAGTATTCGTTGTAATAGTGGATGATGTGTGTAGCTGTCAGTTAGTGCTTCAAGTACCTAAGTCTTGGTGACCTGGTAGCCAGTGGATGGTAACGTGTCTGTTTAGTGTGTGAGCCTGAAATAGTATTCGTTGTAATAGTGGATGATGTGTGTAGCTGTCAGTTAGTGCTTCAAGTACCTAAGTCTTGGTGACCTGGTAGCCAGTGGATGGTAACGTGTCTGTTTAGTGTGTGAGCCTGAAATAGTATTCGTTGTAATAGTGGATGATGTGTGTAGCTGTTAGTGCTTCAAGTGCCTAAGTCTTGGTGACCTGGTAGCCAGTGGATGGTAACGTGTCTGTTTAGTGTGTGAGCCTGAAATAGTATTCGTTGTAATAGTGGATGATGTGTGTAGCTGTCAGTTAGTGCTTCAAGTACCTAAGTCTTGGTGACCTGGTAGCCAGTGGATGGTAACGTGTCTGTTTAGTGTGTGAGCCTGAAATAGTATTCGTTGTAATAGTGGATGATGTGTGTAGCTGTCAGTTAGTGCTTCAAGTACCTAAGGCTTGGTGACCTGGTAGCCAGTGGATGGTAACGTGTCTGTTTAGTGTGTGAGCCTGAAATAGTATTCGTTGTAATAGTGGATGATGTGTGTAGCTGTTAGTGCTTCAAGTGCCTAAGTCTTGGTGACCTGGTAGCCAGTGGATGGTAACGTGTCTGTTTAGTGTGTGAGCCTGAAATAGTATTCGTTGTAATAGTGGATGATGTGTGTAGCTGTTAGTGCTTCAAGTGCCTAAGTCTTGGTGACCTGGTAGCCAGTGGATGGTAACGTGTCTGTTTAGTGTGTGAGCCTGAAATAGTATTCGTTGTAATAGTGGATGATGTGTGTAGCTGTCAGTTAGTGCTTCAAGTACCTAAGTCTTGGTGACCTGGTAGCCAGTGGATGGTAACGTGTCTGTTTAGTGTGTGAGCCTGAAATAGTATTCGTTGTAATAGTGGATGATGTGTGTAGCTGTCAGTTAGTGCTTCAAGTACCTAAGTCTTGGTGACCTGGTAGCCAGTGGATGGTAACGTGTCTGTTTAGTGTGTGAGCCTGAAATAGTATTCGTTGTAATAGTGGATGATGTGTGTAGCTGTTAGTGCTTCAAGTACCTAAGTCTTGGTGACCTGGTAGCCAGTGGATGGCAACGTGTCTGTTTAGTGTGTGAGCCTGAAATAGTATTCGTTGTAATAGTGGATGATGTGTGTAGCTGTTAGTGCTTCAAGTGCCTAAGTCTTGGTGACCTGGTAGCCAGTGGATGGTAACGTGTCTGTTTAGTGTGTGGGCCTGAAATAGTATTCGTTGTAATAGTGGATGATGTGTGTAGCTGTCAGTTAGTGCTTCAAGTGCCTAAGTCTTGGTGACCTGGTAGCCAGTGGATGGTAACGTGTCTGTTTAGTGTGTGAGCCTGAAATAGTATTCGTTGTAATAGTGGATGATGTGTGTAGCTGTTAGTGCTTCAAGTGCCTAAGTCTTGGTGACCTGGTAGCCAGTGGATGGTAACGTGTCTGTTTAGTGTGTGAGCCTGAAATAGTATTCGTTGTAATAGTGGATGATGTGTGTAGCTGTTAGTGCTTCAAGTACCTAAGTCTTGGTGACCTGGTAGCCAGTGGATGGTAACGTGTCTGTTTAGTGTGTGAGCCTGAAATAGTATTCGTTGTAATAGTGGATGATGTGTGTAGCTGTTAGTGCTTCAAGTGCCTAAGTCTTGGTGACCTGGTAGCCAGTGGATGGTAACGTGTCTGTTTAGTGTGTGAGCCTGAAATAGTATTCGTTGTAATAGTGGATGATGTGTGTAGCTGTTAGTGCTTCAAGTACCTAAGTCTTGGTTACCTCGTAGCCAGTGGATGGTAACATGTCTGTTTAGTGTGTGAGCCTGAAATAGTATTCGTTGTAATAGTGGATGATGTGTGTAGCTGTTAGTGCTTCAAGTGCCTAAGTCTTGGTTACCTCGTAGCCAGTGGATGGTAACGTGTCTGTTTAGTGTGTGAGCCTGAAATAGTATTCGTTGTAATAGTGGATGATGTGTGTAGCTGTTAGTGCTTCAAGTGCCTAAGTCTTGGTGACCTGGTAGCCAGTGGATGGTAACGTGTCTGTTTAGTGTGTGAGCCTGAAATAGTATTCGTTGTAATAGTGGATGATGTGTGTAGCTGTTAGTGCTTCAAGTGCCTAAGTCTTGGTGACCTGGTAGCCAGTGGATGGTAACGTGTCTGTTTAGTGTGTGGGCCTGAAATAGTATTCGTTGTAATAGTGGATGATGTGTGTAGCTGTTAGTGCTTCAAGTGCCTAAGTCTTGGTGACCTGGTAGCCAGTGGATGGTAACGTGTCTGTTTAGTGTGTGAGCCTGAAATAGTATTCGTTGTAATAGTGGATGATGTGTGTAGCTGTCAGTTAGTGCTTCAAGTGCCTAAGTCTTGGTGACCTGGTAGCCAGTGGATGGTAACGTGTCTGTTTAGTGTGTGAGCCTGAAATAGTATTCGTTGTAATAGTGGATGATGTGTGTAGCTGTTAGTGCTTCAAGTACCTAAGTCTTGGTGACCTGGTAGCCAGTGGATGGTAACGTGTCTGTTTAGTGTGTGGGCCTGAAATAGTATTCGTTGTAATAGTGGATGATGTGTGTAGCTGTTAGTGCTTCAAGTACCTAAGTCTTGGTGACCTGGTAGCCAGTGGATGGTAACGTGTCTGATTAGTGTGTGAGCCTGAAATAGTATTCGTTGTAATAGTGGATGATGTGTGTAGCTGTCAGTTAGTGCTTCAAGTGCCTAAGTCTTGGTGACCTGGTAGCCAGTGGATGTTAACGTGTCTGATTAGTGTGTGAGCCTGAAATAGTATTCGTTTTAATAGTGGCTGATGTGTGCAGCTGTCTATTTTATGTCAGCTATTTTACGGTGGCAAAAGTCGAAAATATAATGTGATCGTAAAAAATCAATTTACGTGTCAACACGTGCTAAAGTCTTCTATTCATTGAAAACTGAACAAGTTTTTTAGCTAGTTAGGCAACCATTGCTAGTCACTTGCTAGTGTTTTAAAAATTGTGTGCGGATTTTATAAATTCTTTTGACCCTGGATTTATTACCTAGTGGTATGTTCTTTATGAATACATTATGTATATCTAATAACAGAAAGGCATAGCAAAGAAACAAAAATAATGAAATTATTTCTAAATTTTACTTATTTTGTTAATTACTTAAGTTCGAGTAAGGTTTAAAAAAACGTTCCACGAACTTCCAGTTCCAAATATTTTTTTTCAAAAAGCCTTAAGCTTCTACTTTACTGTCTTGACACTTTCAGCTCCCCCTTCTTCCCCCTTTTAATGTAAATTTAAATTTAGTTTAGGTAGTCAGATAGAAGCTGAAGAATCTGTGGCGAACAGCGTGCGAAAATCACCTTTTAGGTGGACAAAATTCAAAAAAAATATTTTACATATCAGCGACTAAATGTCTAGTATTATTTGGAAGAAGGTAAAATGTAAAAAATTATTATCCAGAAAGCATGGTGACGGAGGTTTCTTCCGGTGGATGGGGCAGCCATTGCTACATTCGGGTTGGAGCACAGTCCTGGTGAGTGCTGTGCTGTTTCGCTGGTTCCGGCTGGGCGGGTGGTCAGGTTCAAGACGCACTGTGCAGCATTGACGGAGTCCTTGGTGAGACAGATGGAGATACAGAGCACAGTCCTGGTGAGTGCCGTGCCCTTTCGCTGGTTCCGGCTGAGCGGGTGGTCAGGTTCAAGACGCACTGTGCAGCATTGACGGAGTCCCGGCGAGACAGATGGAGATCCAGAGCACAGTCCTGGTGAGTGCCGTGCCCTTTCGCTGGTTCCGGCTGAGCGGGTGGCCAGGTTCAAGACGCACTGTGCAGCATTGACGGAGTCCCGGCGAGACAGATGGAGATCCAGAGCACAGTCCTGGTGAGTGCCGTGCCCTTTCGCTGGTTCCGGCTGAGCGGGTGGTCAGGTTCAAGACGCACTGTGCAGCATTGACGGAGTCCCGGCGAGACAGATGGAGATACAGAGCACAGTCCTGGTAAGTGCCGTGCCCTTTCGCTGGTTCCGGCTGAGCGGGTGGTCAGGTTCAAGACGCACTGTGCAGCATTGACGGAGTCCCGGCGAGACAGATGGAGATACAGAGCACAGTCCTGGTGAGTGCCGTGCCCTTTCGCTGGTTCCGGCTGAGCGGGTGGTCAGGTTCAAGACGCACTGTGCAGCATTGATGGAGTCCCGGCGAGACAGATGGAGATACAGAGCACAGTCCTGGTGAGTGCCGTGCCCTTTCGCTGGTTCCGGCTGAGCGGGTGGTCAGGTTCAGGACGCACTGTGCAGCATTGACGGAGTCCCGGCGAGACAGATGGAGATCCAGAGTCCGTGAAGAATCTCCCAGTCAATTGCATGAACCATGGAGCCGACAGGCCTGAT
This sequence comes from Gonocerus acuteangulatus, assembly GCA_946811695.1. NCBI lineage: Eukaryota > Metazoa > Arthropoda > Insecta > Hemiptera > Coreidae > Gonocerus > Gonocerus acuteangulatus. The sequence goes on from OX328124.1 coordinate 1,146,321, forward strand.
GCTGAAACTGCAATGGCGCTTGCAAATATTGGAAATGCACCTAGCCGCTCATTATGCTCGTGGCCAAGCCGGTTCTTGGTGCCTCCAAGCTATAAGAAAGTTTGCTATAACACCATGAGCAGCGGTGATGAGTTGGCTAAGACTGCCGAGGAAGGGTACTTACAGGCTTCGTTCCGGCCCTGTCAATATAGAGCTCGCAACGCACTTTTTATGTGTTTTTCAAGTGTTTTATGCACCCTGAAATTTTGTTATAATGTACTTCTTAGGTAGATACAGGGCCGCCACATGGGGGGGGGGCAACCGGGCACAGTTGTCCCGGGCCCGGGCACCGTGGGGGCCCGGGCCGATCCTCGCTAATTGGGAAAAAAGTACCGAAATGACCTTTACAGCACCTATTGTCGGCTTTTATTCTCATTTTGCTCAAAACTGAAGATGAATATAATTTTAAAATGCCCAAAGTCCTATAGCAAAGTACTAGAATTTTCATTCTGGCTCTGAGATGTGGCGGCCCTGGGTAGATAAGAAGGTAAATATGTGTTTCCTGGACATACCTCGGAACACCAGGTACTGCACATAGGGGAAAGGTGCAAAACAATATTGCCCAAAAGTAGAGATTTATTCAGAAGCCAACTATTATTAATGAAAAAAAAAATGGCAAGTTAAGGCAATTTTCAAATTAATAATAAATAAGGCACAATATGGTTGCAAGTCTCCATAACGCGGGCGAACGAGACACCCAATTGTTAAATTGACCCTTGGCACTAGTATTTATAAAGCGTAAGAACTCAAAAATCGCTGATTTTCAGTTCTGACTATGAAAGACATGGTAAATATCTCTTTATGAACCATCAAAACTGTATGTACCTAGCTACAGAGCTTCTACACCAGAGGGAACTTGTATCACTCTTCCTGTATTAATCCTATTCCATCTACATAGGCAAGAGTGACACATTTTCAGTTGAGTTTTATTTTGAGTTGTGTCACTTTTAAAATACTAGTGTGTATATATTTATTTATATATATATATATATATATATATATATGAATAAATATATACATATATTTATATATATATATATATATATATATATATATATATATACAAATTTGAACCACCGTTATTTTCGGTCTCTAGGGGTTCTGAAACGCGAAATTTTCTAGTCGGCACTTCCGGATTGCTTCATTGTATCAACCTTATAAGCGCAGTTCCTCCCTATGGGGGAGGGAGGAACCGCGCTAAAAATTAGTTGAAATAAATGTTGTAGAGGATTAAATTTGCTTTCCTAAAAGTACCTTTAAATGCTTAAAATGTTAATAGAACTGGAGGAAAACACACTTTTGTTTTTGAAGTTTCCAGAAAAGTTTATGATCAACGCGATCTACGCTTCAGTAAAACTTAATAAACATTTCCTAAACTATTTTTGCGTCACCTAGTTTTGGATTTAAGAACGTTTGGAGGAAAAATCAAATTCAATTACATTATAAAAGTCCGTCTCGCAGGACTGCATCATCTTAGCGCGGTTCCGTTCATATCCCTAGTCTAATTTGGAAAGATTAAAATAGAAGCAGTTATTGTTTTGGTTCCATCAGTCTTTTTTTTTAAATTAATTATTATAATGCCGTGTCAACCCTTAAGGTCACTAACGCCATTCTTGTGAGTAGTTAAGTCTTGAAAGGTCATGATTTACAATCTTACCTGGAAGGGTCGGCTACAGTAGAAACAGACCCGCTAGTGACAAGGTCTTGGAATCTTGGAAATCTATATTTCTAACAATAAATTGTTTTTAGCGCGGTTCCTCCCTCCCCCATAGGGAGGAACCCCGCTTATAAGGTTGATACAATGAAACAATCCGGACGTGCCGACAAGAAAATTTCGCGTTTCAGAACCCCTAGAGACCGAAAATAACGGTGGTTCAAATTTGTATATATATATATGTATATATATATATATATATATATATATATATATATATATATATATATATCTGTTCGCTCATTTCTGGCTTCCCTGATGGTCCGATTTTGATAAAATTTGGTACAAAAATCCGTCGTCCAATTTGAAAGGTCAAGTTCGTTAACCAGCCAAATCCGCCCACTGGAAGATGGCGGTTGGGGCGAAATTCGCGCAGAAAAAATCGTAACGCTTACGTTTTTGAGTACATAAGCTTGTAAGTACTCTTTTTATAGGCTTCTTTGGCTAGGAAAACGAATGAAACCATTTTCAAGGCGATAGCTTTAACCGTTTTCGAGAAAATTGGAAAAATAGTTTTTGAATACCGTTTTTGGTTTGGGTACTTAGAATCACGGGATTCAGTTGAAACATTATCTGCATGTTCTACTTTTATTAAAACTAATATGTTGAAAGTTATGTTACGTTTGGAGTTAAGGAAGGGTTAAAATAAAATATTTTATGAACAGACATGAAAAGTTTTGGGAACTTCGTATACTTTCATTAATATCTCGAACACGGTTGGGAAATCGTGGTAAGTGGATAGAAACTACTTGAAAGATTACTAAATTCTCTACAAAAATGATTCTAAAACTATTTTTGATTAGGTTAAGTCAATCGGAGAAATAAGTGCTTAAAACTTCAAATACATCTGTTTTATTCTTATGAACGGGTTTTTGTCGTTCTTTTTGTAATTTTTGTCTATTTCCCTTGGTTTTTTATTGCTTTTTATTTTTGTAATTTATTATGTTAGGAAAATGTATTTGTTTGTAAAACAGGATAGGAAAAATGAGACCAATTTTCTGTTGCTACATTATTCCTTTTTTCAACAGGAATATTTGTGTAATCACCCTTCACAGTTAATTTATTAGAATCATGAGTGATCGTTTTTGTGTTGCAACTAACAATCTTTGAAAACGAAGTTTGACTATCCTTGTTATTGTTATTTTCCTTCTGTTTGGCCGAGATTTTCTATTCATGATCTAATTCTCCTTGAATTTTTTGACTAGATCAAGAACCTAATTTAAGCACTCTTAAATTCCTTAATTTAATTGAGGAAGTTTATCAAGCTTGATATAATCACTTTTGGGTTAATTCGGGTGGTCTATACCGAGTCCTTTGTTTGTAAACACAAAGAGCCTTCTGAGTAACGGTAAAGGGCAGTAAAAGTATATGACTTTACCTGGAAGCAGACTCTGCATACAGAGAATTACAATACGAGACCTCATTCTTACTTTCACCAGCTCCCGTGTAACACCTTAGATCTGTTTATATTGTTAGCGCGGTTCCTCCCTCCCTTCATAGGGAGGAACCCCGCTTATAAAATTGATCTCATGAAACAATCCGGAAGTGCCGACTAGAAAATTTCGCGTTTCAGAACCCCTAGAGACCGAAAATAACAGTGGTTCAAATTTGTATATATATATATACATATATTTGTCTGTTATTTGAAAGGTCAAGTTCGTTAACCAGCAAAATCCGCCCACTCGAAGATGGCGGTTGGGGCGAAATTCGCGCAAATAAAATCGCAACGCTTACATTTTTGAGTTCATATGCTTGTAAGTACTCGTTTTGTAGGCTTCTTGGCCTAGGAAAACGAATGAAACCGTTTTTAAGGCGATAACTTTAACCGTTTTCGAGAAAATTGGGAACATAGTTGCTGAATAACGTTTTTGGTTTTGGACATAAAATCATGGGATTCAGTTGAAACATTTTTTGCATGTTCAAATTTTATCAAAACTAATATCTTAAACTTTTGGAGTTAAGGAAGGGTTAGAATAAAATATTTTATGAACTGACATGAAAAGTTTTGGGAACTTCGTATATTTTCATTAATATCTCGAACACGGTTGGGAAATTTTCATAAGTGGATAGGAACTATTTGAAAGCTTTCTAAATTCGCTACAGAAAACATTCTGAAACAAGTTTTGATTAGGTGATGTCAGTCGAAGAAATAAGTGCTTAAAACTTCAAATACGTCTGCTTAGTTCTTATGAACGGGTGTTTGTCGTTCTTTTTGTAATTTTTGTCTCTTTCCCTTAGTTTTTTATTGATTTTTATTTTTGTAATTTCTTATGTTAAGAAAATGTATTTGTGTGTAAAACGGGATAGGTAAAATGAGACCAATTTTCTATTGCTAGAAATAATGAAAAGTTTTGGGAACTTCGTATAATTTCTTAATATCTCGAAAACGGTTGAAAATCTTGGGAAGCGAAAGGTTACCGTTCGAAAGCTTACTAAATGCTCTACAAAAAATTATCTGACGAAAGTTTTAATTAGGCGATGTCAATCGGAGAAATAAGTGCTTAAACCATTAAAGTAATTGATTTCGTTTATTCGAACGGTTTTTTTGTCTGTTTTTATTCCTTGTTATTTCTTAATTGCTTATAGTTGGATAATGTATTTTACAATAAAACTAGGTAAGTAAAATAACAAAACAATTTATTGTTAGAAATATAGATTTCCTAGATTCCAAGACCTTGTAACTAGCGGGACACTTTCAAGTGTTGACCGACCCTTCCAGGTAAGATCGTAAATCAAGACCTTTCAAGACTGGTGGAACCAAAATAATAACTGCTTCTATTTTAATCTTAAGGCGATTCGCCAAAGTTGCGAAGCCTTATCAATAAATAAATATTTTAATCTTTCCAAATTAGACTAAGGATAAGAAAGGAACCACGCTAAGATGATGCAGTTCCTGCGAGTCGGACTTTTTTGTTATTTTACTTAACCAGTTTTATTGTCAAATACATTATCCAACTATAAGCAATTAAAAAATAACAAGAAATAAAACAGACAAAAACAACCATTGGAATAAACGAAATCAATTAATTTAAAGCTTTAAGCACTTTTTTCTCCGATTGACATCGCCTAATTAAAACTTTCTTCAGAACCTTTTTCGTAGAGCATTTAGTAAGCTTCCGAATGGTAATCTTCCGTTTCACAAGATTGTCAACGGTTTTCGAGATACTAACGAAATTATACAAAGTTATAAAAACTTTTATTGTCTGTTAATAAAATATTTTATTCTAACCCTTCCTTTACTCTAAACGTAACAAAAATTTCAACATATTAGTGTTGATGAAACTCGAACATGCAGAAAATGTTTCAACTGTATCCCATAATTGTAAGGACCAAAATCAAAGACAAAGAACCCTCCCTAGGAAGGACGCTAGGCAGTTGAAAAGCTATATATCTTGGAAATCCATATCTCTAACATTAAATTGTTTTTCTTATTTTTCTTAACCTGTTTTATTTTCAAATACATTATCCAACAATAAGCAATTAAAAAATAACAAGGAATAAAAAACAGACAAAAAGAACAGTTCGAACAACCGAAATCAATTACTTTAAAGTTTTAAGCTCTTATTTCTCCGATTGACATCGCCTAATCAAAACTTTCATTAGAACCTTTTTTTTAGAACATTTAATAAGCTTTCTAATGGTATTCTTCCGATTACCAAGATTTTCAACCTTTTTCGAGATATTAAGGAAAGTATACAAAGTTACTAAAAATTTTTATGTCTGTTAATAAAATATTTTATTCTAACCCTTCCATAACTCCAAACGTAACCAAAATTTCAACATATTAGTTTTGATGAAAGTAGAACATGCAGAAAATGTTTCAACTGAATCCCATGATTCTAAGTACCCAAACCAAAAACGGTATTCAAAAAATATTTTTCCAATTTTCTCGAAAACGTTTAAAGCTATCGCCTTGAAAATGGTTTCATTCGTTTTCCTAGCCCAGGAATCATATAAAACGAGTACTTAGAAGCTTATGAACTCAAAAACGTAAGCGTTACGATTTTTTTTGCGCGAATTTCGCCCCAAACGCCATCTTCCGGTAGGCGGATTTCGCTGCTTAACGAACTTGACCTTTCAAATTGGACGACGGATTTTTGTACCAAATTTCATCAAAAGTGGACCATTCGTCTTCGACCTAGAGAGCGAACAGACAATATGTATATATATATATATATATATATATATATATATATATAAATTTGAACCACCATCATTTTCGGTCTCTAGGGGTTCTGAAACGCAAAATTTTCTAGTCGGCACTTCCGGATTGTTTCATTGTATCAACCTTATAAGCGGGGTTCCTCCCTATTGGGGAGGGAGGAACCGCGCTAAAAAGCATTAAAATAATAAATTTAAAGCAATAGAACTCGCCTAATAATTAGAATTTCTATCGCCATAGGGAGAACCAGCTTATGAGGTTGACCTCCATAGGGAGAACCAGCTTATGAGGTTGACCTCCATAGGGAGAACCAGCTTATGAGGTTGTCCTCCATAGGGAGAACCAGCTTATGAGGTTGACCTCCATAGGGAGAACCAGCTTATGAGGTTGACCTCCATAGGGAGAAGCAGCTTATGAGGTTGTCCTCCATAGGGAGAAGCAGCTTATGAGGTTGACCTCCATAGCGGGAACCAGCTTATGAGGTTGACCTCACGACGCGATCCGGAAGTGCCGAATAGAAACTTTCACGTTTCAGGCCTTATAGATCACGAAAATATAGGTGGTTCAAATTTATATATATATATATATATATATATATATATATATATATATATATATATATATATATATATATATATGCTTGTCTGTTCGAGCTCCTGACAGCTCAAAAATGGTCCGATTTGAATGAAATTTGGTACAAAAATCTGTCTTCTAATTTGAAAGGTCAAGTTCGTTAACCAGCAGAATCCGCCCAAAGGAAGATGGCGTTTGGAGCGACATTCGCGCAAAAAAATCGTAACGCTTACGTTTTTGAGTTCATATGCTTGCAGGAACTTATTTTATAGGTTTCTTAACATAGGAAAACGAATGAAACCATTTTTAAGGCGATATCTGTAACCGTTTTCGAAAAAAGTGGAACCAATGTTTTCGCATGTCATTATTTTTTGTGGGTACTTAGAATCGCGGGATTCAATTGAAATATTTTCTACATCTTGGAAGTTAATCCCAACTAAGATGTTTAAATTTTGGATATATTTGGAGTTAAGGAAGTATGCGAAAATAAATATTTTATTAATAGACATGAAAAGTTTTCGGATCTTCATACATTTTTCGTATATATCTCGATAACGGTTGGGAAATCGTGGCAAGTGGGAGTAGCAATTAGAATGCTTACTAAATTCTCTACAAAAAAGGTTCTGAATCAATATTCGATGGGGCAAAGTCAATCAGAGATATAAGCGCTTAAAACATAAAAAGTGTTTGTTTTGTTGTTTTGAAAGGGTTTTTGTCTTTGTTTATCTCACTTATTAATTGGTTGTCTTTTGTTTTAAACTGTATTTATCAGTGAAATGATTATTCTAGTGAAATAAGCCAAGAAACTATAAAAGGTATTCGTAATACGTTTGGAGTGGCTGTGGAAATCATGATGACGTAGTTTGTTTTGAATTCTCCTATCTATATAACCTTCCTCATAACCTCCAACTGAAGTTATCGTTATTTCTTATTTTATAGAAAGATTTAACCCACGACAGAAAGGAATTTTATTCGTCATGAAGCACATTTTTACAGTTTATTATAACAGTAAAACGAATTTGCTAGTAAAACAAGATACTTAAAATGACAACGAATTTTTGGTTGTTTAGAATAGAGCCTTCTTAGCAGTAGTCTAGGAGTAAGTACGTTTTCTGTACATATTTGTATACTTATACAGATTAAGAATTATCCGCTTCTGTGTAAGTTGGCTACTGTCAGTTTCCTGTGTTTTATGATGCTAATCTATTCCATTTCTTTGAGATGTACGTAACCGCGCAAAGATGACGCAGTTCCTGCGAGTCGGACTTTTTGTTTTTTACGGCGCCTCGACGTCTAGGCTATTAGTGCCGGCATCCAGAGTGCAGCAAGGAAATTTCCCAACGAGCCGTGAGATAAGAAAATTCCTGCCGCCGCACAGTGGGGCCAAACTACTTTTCGTGTTTCAAAAGGCTACAGCCTCCAAATCTTAACCGATTTCAATGATTTTTTTAATAACGAAAGCTAATAAAAAAACATTAAACATTTGAATATAAAAAAACCTTTCTTAGCGAGTGTCCTAAGATCCTAAACGGATTGTCCGTGCAAAATGCCAAATTTTGGTGTCAAGTGGTTCGGGATATTATTACCTCGGATGGGCCATGACCTGGGCTATGAGGGACAAAATCACGGTTTATTTCTAGTAATTCTAGGTCTGCCATTATAGTTGAAATTAACTTCAATTAAAAATATTACTATGAAATAGATAATGTACGGTAACAGCTGTTCTGTTTTCGTCCTAGCAACGCATGCTGCCTAGGCTTGCCTGCTCTAACCAACTCAAACTTTAATCCCCTCTAAAAATACTTAAAAATTTGAATATAAAAAAATCCTTTCTTGCGAGTGCCTACGTTATATAGAGAGTGTCCTTGCAAAATTTCAAATTTTTCTGTCGAGTAGTTTGGGCTGGGCGATGATAGGTCAGTGAGTCAGTGAGTCAGTGAGTGAGTGAGTGGTATTTGGCAAATATATAGTAGATATATATATATATATATATATATATATATATATATATATATATATATATAATAATAATAATAAAGCCTTTATTTGTTCCATTATAACAAAAAATATTAAGCAAAACAAAATATAATACTATTAAACAAAACATTTTCGTTAAATTTTGTTACTTCCATAATAATAAATAAGAAAGTAAATGAATAAATACCTTTAAGTAAGAAAGGTCCATCACTGAACCTTGGCCTCCCAATTCCATCCATTTGGATCTATCCTTGGCCATCTTGTACCAAAGGTCCATTACTGAACCTTGGCCTCCCAATTCCATCCATTTGGATCTATCCTTGGCCATCTTGTACCAAAGGTCCATTACTGAACCTTGGCCTCCCAATTCCATCCATTTGGATCTATCCTTGGCCATCTTGTACCAAAGGTCCATTACTGAACCTTGGCCTCCCAATTCCATCCATTTGGATCTATCCTTGGCCATCTTGTATCAAAGGTCCATTACTGAACCTTGGCCTCCCAATTCCATCCATTTGGATCTATCCTTGGCCATCTTGTACCAAGAAGAACCACCATGTTTGCTAATGTTGTCTTCCCATCTTGTGAATGGTCTTCCTCTCTTCCTAATTCCATGAAGGGGTTTCCAAAGAGTCACCAATTTCTTCCATCTATTATCTGATGTCCTGATGAGGTGCCCAGCCCATTTCCATTTTTCTGAGTTGATCTTCTTTACAATATCTGCGCAACCTGTCTCTACTCTAATAGTTAAACTTCCTATTTTTTGGTGCCGTCGAACTCCTTTTAACTTCTTTCTAGAACATTTTGGTCTAATATTTGGCTTTTTTCTTTATATCTACTAAAGGGTTCTTCATAATAAATTTTAAACACCAATACTTTCTCCATCCCATAGCAAACGCAATATTTTCTAGTCGGCACTTCCGGATTGTTTCATGAGATCAGCCTCATAAGCGGGATTCCTCCCTATGAAGGGAGGGAGGAACCGCGCTAATAAAAGTTAAATAAAAACTTGTGACACATCTCTAACTTTATTTTCCTGCAAGTATCAACCCGGAAAAATGTAAGCAGGTTACATTCACTCTCAACCGGAGATCATGCCCTTCTGTACATCTCAATAACACTCCACTACCAGTATCCAACGAGGTTCGATATCTAGGATTATAACTTGACAGCCGACTGACATGGAACCCTCACAGGAGACTGAAAAGACAAGAACTGAACAAACGATACGGACTACTTAGACGGCTACTTGGACCCTCATCTAAATTATTAATACAGAACAAACTAACGATATACAAAACAATCATTCGACCTGTATGGACATACGGACTTGAACTCTGGGGATCTGCAAAACCATCCAACATCAACAGAATACAGGCATTCCAGTCAAAAGTACTCCGTAAAATTGTAAATGCTCCTTTCTATGTTTCCATCAAAACCCTTCACAATGACCTCAACATTCCATTTGTCCTTGACCTTGCTAAAACCCGTTTCCAAATGTTCCACTCCAAATTGTCCTACCATCCTAATCCTGAAGGTCTATCTTTATCGTCCCGATCCCAACCAGACAATCCTCCCAGGCGGCTCAGGAGACAGTGGCCACGAGACAATTTACTCACCTAACCGTATCATGATCATTGAAATAGTTATTTAGACAGCCACGGAAGTGCCAACAATGGTTGGCTCCTTCCAAATGTGTATGGTTTTTATTTTATTTTATTATTTTTACTTTAACCGTTTTGTTCAATTTATTACATTATGTATCTGTATCAACAAACTTGATAATTGTACATATAATAATTTGTACAGATTTCAAATAAAAAAGTTAATAAAAAAAAAAAAAAATTTCCTGCAAGTAAAATGCTACTTGAAAGAGTTTGGTTAGTAACAATACAAACATTAACAAGTGCGCTATGATTAGATAAGATCATGATAACCTGCGCAACTCGTCAATAGGTGTGTTAACTACAGACACCACACACTGTAGCTGTTCTCTGTGTTTGGCTAACATCGCCATGGTGTGTTGCAATCCTCTTTGCTGTGTTTGCGATCTGTTGAAGTCACTTATCGTTGGTGGAATCATTGCTTTGGTGCTGATTGGTGTCGGGATCTATTATGGAGTTGTATATACAAAGTGAAAACCAGCTCTCTTCTCAGGTGAGTTGGGGATATTTCTTTAAGAACATTCTGGTTGAATGTGACTCTGGAGGTCGCAATGGTTTTAGCGGGTTTTTCATCTCCATAGGGTGGACATACAATCATGACATGGACCTCTAGACGCAATCCGGAAGTGCCGACTAGGACATTTCACGTTTCAGAACTCTTAGATCTCGGTAATGACGGTGGTTCTGGATCTACTCGTGGTGTAGTGGCTAACGTCTTGAATTATCCTGCGGGAGATGGGGGTTCGAGTCACACCTGCAGTGTGAAATTTGTCTTATTTCAGGGTCCTTTGACACAATTCCCGGCTACCCCCGATAAAAAATTACCCGTGGTTCAAATTTGTATATACAGCTGCATCGGGCTCAAAAATGTTCATGAAAGTCCTAAAAAGTAAAATACTTTGTCAAAATAAAAGTCCAGGCCTTTACTGGCTTTCACTGTTTTGAGTGGGGAATAAAATGAAACCATTCCAAAGACCTTATTTATAATCGTTTTTTAGAAAAGTGGGAAAAACTGGACTTTTCGCGTACTTTCTTAAATATCTTGAAACCTTTTTCTAAAGCTTAGTAAGCTTTCTACAAAAACGATAAATATGCAAATTTTTGCTGGAGGGATTTCTATCGGATAAATGAGTATCCTAATTTGTTCTCGAGTGTTGTTCTTGTTAACGGGGTTTTGTCACATTGTAACGCCGTGTACATGAGCTAGTTTTCACGCTATAGAAGTTTCCATTTCACTAATAAACTGAGATTTTAAAGTTTTATCAGGAGAGGAAAAGTCTGTTCATTATTTGCTCAAACTCTGTCATACTGCTTCCTCCATATGAAGGAGGTCCACTCATGATACCGAACCCGGAAGTACCGAGTAGAAAAAATTAAGTCCTCATATACGAATGTAACGGTGATAATTTATATATATATATATATATATATATATATATATATATATATATATATATATATATATATATATATATATATTGTCTGTAGGGTTTCTCTCAAGAACAAATATCGTCCAACTTTGCTATAATTGACTAGATGCATGGAGTGCATGATTAGAATGTTGAGGTTGATGGAGCAGCCGACTCCGCCCGCTGGTATTTCGGCGAAATATTACTTCTGACGGCTCTACCTGTACAAGCTTTTAGTTGATGAAGCAGCCGACTCCGCCCGCTGGTATTTCGGCGAAATATTACTTCTGACGGCTCTACCTGTACAAGCTTTTAGTTGAAGAAGCAGCCGACACCGCCCGCTGGTATTTCGGCGAAATATTACTTCTGACGGCTCTACCTGTACAAGCTTTTAGTTGATGAAGCAGCCGACTCCGCCCGCTGGTATTTCGGCGAAATATTACTTCTGACGGCTCTACCTGTGCAAGCTTATAGTTGATGAAGCAGCCGACTCCGCCCGCTGGTATTTCGGCGAAATATTACTTCTGACGGCTCTACCTGTACAAGCTTTTAGTTGAAGAAGCAGCCGACACCGCCCGCTGGTATTTCGGCGAAATATTACTTCTGACGGCTCTACCTGTGCAAGCTTATAGTTGATGAAGCAGCCGACTCCACCCGCTGGTATTTCGGCGAAATATTACTTCTGACGGCTCTACCTGTACAAGCTTATAGTTGATGAAGCAGCCGACACCGCCCGCTGGTATTTCGGCGAAATATTACTTCTGACGGCTCTACCTGCACAAGCTTATAGTTGAAGAAGCAGCCGACTCCGCCCGCTGGTATTTCGGCGAAATATTACTTCTGACGGCTCTACCTGTACAAGCTTATAGTTGATGAAGCAGACTCCGCCCGTTGGTATTTCGACGAAATATTACTTCTGACGGCTCTATCTATACAAGCTTATAGTTGATGAAGCAGCCGACTCCGCCCGCTGGTATTTCGGCGAAATATTACTTCTGACGGCTCTACCTGTGCAAGCTTATAGTTGAAGAAGCAGCCGACTCCGCCCGCTGGTATTTCGGCGAAATATTACTTCTGACGGCTCTACCTGTACAAGCTTTTAGTTGAAGAAGCAGCCGACACCGCCCGCTGGTATTTCGGCGAAATATTACTTCTGACGGCTCTACCTGTACAAGCTTACAGTTGATGAAGCATCCGACTCCGCCCGCTGGTATTTCGGCGAAATATTACTTCTGACGGCTCTACCTGTGCAAGCTTATAGTTGAAGAAGCAGCCGACTCCGCCCGCTGGTATTTCGGCGAAATATTACTTCTGACGGCTCTACCTGTACAAGCTTATAGTTGATGAAGCAGACTCCGCCCGTTGGTATTTCGGCGAAATATTACTTCTGACGGCTCTACCTGTACAAGCTAATAGTTGATGAAGCAGCCGACTCCGCCCGTTGGTATTTCGGCGAAATATTACTTCTGACGGCTCTACCTGTACAAGCTTATAGTTGAAGAAGCAGCCGACTCCGCCCGCTGGTATTTCGGCGAAACATTACTTCTGACGGCTCTACCTGTACAAGCTTATAGTTGAAGAAGCAGCCGACTCCGCCCGCTGGTATTTCGGCGAAACATTACTTCTGACGGCTCTACCTGTACAAGCTTATAGTTGATGAAGCAGCCGACTCCGCCCGCTGGTATTTCGGCGAAATATTACTTCTGACGGCTCTACCTGTACAAGATTATAGTTGATGAAGCAGCCGACTCCGCCCGCTGGTATTTCGGCGAAATATTACTTCTGACGGCTCTACCTGTACAAGCTTTTAGTTGAAGAAGCAGCCGACTCCGCCCGCTGGTATTTCGGCGAAATATTACTTCTGACGGCTCTACCTGTACAAGCTAATAGTTGATGAAGCAGCCGACTCCGCCCGCTGGTATTTCGGCGAAATATTACTTCTGACGGCTCTACCTGTACAAGCTAATAGTTGATGAAGCAGCCGACTCCGCCCGCTGGTATTTCGGCGAAATATTACTTCTGACGGCTCTACCTGTACAAGCTTATAGTTGATGAAGCAGCCGACTCCGCCCGCTGGTATTTCGGCGAAATATTACTTCTGACGGCTCTATCTATACAAGCTAATAGTTGATGAAGCAGCCGACTCCGCCCGCTGGTATTTCGGCGAAATATTACTTCTGACGGCTCTACCTGTACAAGCTAATAGTTGATGAAGCAGCCGACTCCGCCCGCGGGTATTTCGGCGAAATATTACTTCTGACGGCTCTACCTGTACAAGCTTATAGTTGATGAAGCAGCCGACTCCGCCCGCTGGTATTTCGGCGAAATATTACTTCTGACGGCTCTACCTGTACAAGCTTATAGTTGATGAAGCAGCCGACTCCGCCCGCTGGTATTTCGGCGAAATATTACTTCTGACGGCTCTACCTGTACAAGCTTATAGTTGATGAAGCAGACTCCGCCCGTTGGTATTTCGGCGAAATATTACTTCTGACGGCTCTACCTGTACAAGCTTTTAGTTGAAGAAGCAGCCGACACCGCCCGCTGGTATTTCGGCGAAATATTACTTCTGACGGCTCTACCTGTGCAAGCTTATAGTTGATGAAGCAGCCGACTCCACCCGCTGGTATTTCGGCGAAATATTACTTCTGACGGCTCTACCTGTACAAGCTTTTAGTTGAAGAAGCAGCCGACACCGCCCGCTGGTATTTCGGCGAAATATTACTTCTGACGGCTCTACCTGCACAAGCTTATAGTTGATGAAGCAGCCGACTCCGCCCGCTGGTATTTCGGCGAAATATTACTTCTGACGGCTCTACCTGTACAAGCTTATAGTTGAAGAAGCAGCCGACTCCGCCCGCTGGTATTTCGGCGAAATATTACTTCTGACGGCTCTACCTGTACAAGCTTATAGTTGATGAAGCAGACTCCGCCCGTTGGTATTTCGACGAAATATTACTTCTGACGGCTCCATCTATACAAGCTTATAGTTGATGAAGCAGCCGACTCCGCCCGCTGGTATTTCGGCGAAATATTACTTCTGACGGCTCTGCCTGTGCAAGCTTATAGTTGATGAAGCGGCCGACTCCGCCCGCTGGTATTTCGGCGAAATATTACTTCTGACGGCTCTACCTGTACAAGCTTATAGTTGATGAAGCAGACTCCGCCCGTTGGTATTTCGGCGAAATATTACTTCTGACGTCTCTACCTGTACAAGCTTTTAGTTGAAGAAGCAGCCGACACCGCCCGCTGGTATTTCGGCGAAATATTACTTCTGACGGCTCTACCTGTGCAAGCTTATAGTTGATGAAGCAGCCGACTCCACCCGCTGGTATTTCGGCGAAATATTACTTCTGACGGCTCTACCTGTACAAGCTTTTAGTTGAAGAAGCAGCCGACACCGCCCGCTGGTATTTCGGCGAAATATTACTTCTGACGGCTCTACCTGCACAAGCTTATAGTTGATGAAGCAGCCGACTCCGCCCGCTGGTATTTCGGCGAAATATTACTTCTGACGGCTCTACCTGTGCAAGCTTATAGTTGAAGAAGCAGCCGACTCCGCCCGCTGGTATTTCGGCGAAATATTACTTCTGACGGCTCTACCTGTACAAGCTTATAGTTGAAGAAGCAGCCGACTCCGCCCGCTGGTATTTCGGCGAAATATTACTTCCGACGGCTCTACCTGTACAAGCTTATAGTTGATGAAGCAGACTCCGCCCGTTGGTATTTCGACGAAATATTACTTCTGACGGCTCTATCTATACAAGCTTATAGTTGATGAAGCAGCCGACTCCGCCCGCTGGTATTTCGGCGAAATATTACTTCTGACGGCTCTACCTGTGCAAGCTTATAGTTGAAGAAGCAGCCGACTCCGCCCGCTGGTATTTCGGCGAAATATTACTTCTGACGGCTCTACCTGTACAAGCTTATAGTCGATGAAGCAGCCGACTCCGCCCGCTGGTATTTCGGCGAAATATTACTTCTGACGGCTCTACCTGTACAAGCTTTTAGTTGAAGAAGCAGCCGACACCGCCCGCTGGTATTTCGGCGAAATATTACTTCTGACGGCTCTACCTGTACAAGCTTACAGTTGATGAAGCATCCGACTCCGCCCGCTGGTATTTCGGCGAAATATTACTTCTGACGGCTCTACCTGTGCAAGCTTATAGTTGAAGAAGCAGCCGACTCCGCCCGCTGGTATTTCGGCGAAATATTACTTCTGACGGCTCTACCTGTACAAGCTTATAGTTGATGAAGCAGACTCCGCCCGTTGGTGTTTCGGCGAAATATTACTTCTGACGGCTCTACCTGTACAAGCTAATAGTTGATGAAGCAGCCGACTCCACCCGTTGGTATTTCGGCGAAATATTACTTCTGACGGCTCTACCTGTACAAGCTTACAGTTGAAGAAGCAGCCGACTCCGCCCGCTGGTATTTCGGCGAAACATTACTTCTGACGGCTCTACCTGTACAAGCTTATAGTTGAAGAAGCAGCCGACTCCGCCCGCTGGTATTTCGGCGAAACATTACTTCTGACGGCTCTACCTGTACAAGCTTATAGTTGATGAAGCAGCCGACTCCGCCCGCTGGTATTTCGGCGAAATATTACTTCTGACGGCTCTACCTGTACAAGATTATAGTTGATGAAGCAGCCGACTCCGCCCGCTGGTATTTCGGCGAAATATTACTTCTGACGGCTCTACCTGTACAAGCTTTTAGTTGAAGAAGCAGCCGACTCCGCCCGCTGGTATTTCGGCGAAATATTACTTCTGACGGCTCTACCTGTACAAGCTTATAGTTGATGAAGCAGCCGACTCCGCCCGCTGGTATTTCGGCGAAATATTACTTCTGACGGCTCTACCTGTACAAGCTTATAGTTGATGAAGCAGCCGACTCCGCCCGCTGGTATTTCGGCGAAATATTACTTCTGACGGCTCTACCTGTACAAGCTTTTAGTTGAAGAAGCAGCCGACACCGCCCGCTGGTATTTCGGCGAAATATTACTTCTGACGGCTCTACCTGCACAAGCTTATAGTTGATGAAGCAGCCGACTCCGCCCGCTGGTATTTCGGCGAAATATTACTTCTGACGGCTCTACCTGTACA
Organism: Gonocerus acuteangulatus; assembly: GCA_946811695.1. Lineage (NCBI taxonomy): Eukaryota > Metazoa > Arthropoda > Insecta > Hemiptera > Coreidae > Gonocerus > Gonocerus acuteangulatus. The sequence goes on from OX328124.1 coordinate 1,162,964, forward strand.
AGCTTATAGTTGAAGAAGCAGCCGACTCCGCCCGCTGGTATTTCGGCGAAATATTACTTCTGACGGCTCTACCTGTACAAGCTTATAGTTGATGAAGCAGACTCCGCCCGTTGGTATTTCGACGAAATATTACTTCTGACGGCTCCATCTATACAAGCTTATAGTTGATGAAGCAGCCGACTCCGCCCGCTGGTATTTCGGCGAAATATTACTTCTGACGGCTCTGCCTGTGCAAGCTTATAGTTGATGAAGCGGCCGACTCCGCCCGCTGGTATTTCGGCGAAATATTACTTCTGACGGCTCTACCTGTACAAGCTTATAGTTGATGAAGCAGACTCCGCCCGTTGGTATTTCGGCGAAATATTACTTCTGACGTCTCTACCTGTACAAGCTTTTAGTTGAAGAAGCAGCCGACACCGCCCGCTGGTATTTCGGCGAAATATTACTTCTGACGGCTCTACCTGTGCAAGCTTATAGTTGATGAAGCAGCCGACTCCACCCGCTGGTATTTCGGCGAAATATTACTTCTGACGGCTCTACCTGTACAAGCTTTTAGTTGAAGAAGCAGCCGACACCGCCCGCTGGTATTTCGGCGAAATATTACTTCTGACGGCTCTACCTGCACAAGCTTATAGTTGATGAAGCAGCCGACTCCGCCCGCTGGTATTTCGGCGAAATATTACTTCTGACGGCTCTACCTGTGCAAGCTTATAGTTGAAGAAGCAGCCGACTCCGCCCGCTGGTATTTCGGCGAAATATTACTTCTGACGGCTCTACCTGTACAAGCTTATAGTTGAAGAAGCAGCCGACTCCGCCCGCTGGTATTTCGGCGAAATATTACTTCTGACGGCTCTACCTGTACAAGCTTATAGTTGATGAAGCAGACTCCGCCCGTTGGTATTTCGACGAAATATTACTTCTGACGGCTCTATCTATACAAGCTTATAGTTGATGAAGCAGCCGACTCCGCCCGCTGGTATTTCGGCGAAATATTACTTCTGACGGCTCTACCTGTGCAAGCTTATAGTTGAAGAAGCAGCCGACTCCGCCCGCTGGTATTTCGGCGAAATATTACTTCTGACGGCTCTACCTGTACAAGCTTATAGTCGATGAAGCAGCCGACTCCGCCCGCTGGTATTTCGGCGAAATATTACTTCTGACGGCTCTACCTGTACAAGCTTTTAGTTGAAGAAGCAGCCGACACCGCCCGCTGGTATTTCGGCGAAATATTACTTCTGACGGCTCTACCTGTACAAGCTTACAGTTGATGAAGCATCCGACTCCGCCCGCTGGTATTTCGGCGAAATATTACTTCTGACGGCTCTACCTGTGCAAGCTTATAGTTGAAGAAGCAGCCGACTCCGCCCGCTGGTATTTCGGCGAAATATTACTTCTGACGGCTCTACCTGTACAAGCTTATAGTTGATGAAGCAGACTCCGCCCGTTGGTGTTTCGGCGAAATATTACTTCTGACGGCTCTACCTGTACAAGCTAATAGTTGATGAAGCAGCCGACTCCGCCCGTTGGTATTTCGGCGAAATATTACTTCTGACGGCTCTACCTGTACAAGCTTACAGTTGAAGAAGCAGCCGACTCCGCCCGCTGGTATTTCGGCGAAACATTACTTCTGACGGCTCTACCTGTACAAGCTTATAGTTGAAGAAGCAGCCGACTCCGCCCGCTGGTATTTCGGCGAAACATTACTTCTGACGGCTCTACCTGTACAAGCTTATAGTTGATGAAGCAGCCGACTCCGCCCGCTGGTATTTCGGCGAAATATTACTTCTGACGGCTCTACCTGTACAAGATTATAGTTGATGAAGCAGCCGACTCCGCCCGCTGGTATTTCGGCGAAATATTACTTCTGACGGCTCTACCTGTACAAGCTTTTAGTTGAAGAAGCAGCCGACTCCGCCCGCTGGTATTTCGGCGAAATATTACTTCTGACGGCTCTACCTGTACAAGCTTATAGTTGATGAAGCAGCCGACTCCGCCCGCTGGTATTTCGGCGAAATATTACTTCTGACGGCTCTACCTGTACAAGCTTATAGTTGATGAAGCAGCCGACTCCGCCCGCTGGTATTTCGGCGAAATGTTACTTCTGACGGCTCTACCTGTACAAGCTTATAGTTGATGAAGCAGCCGACTCCGCCCGCTGGTATTCCGGCGAAATATTACTTCTGACGGCTCTATCTATACAAGCTAATAGTTGATGAAGCAGCCGACTCCGCCCGCTGGTATTTCGGCGAAATATTACTTCTGACGGCTCTACCTGTACAAGCTAATAGTTGATGAAGCAGCCGACTCCGCCCGCTGGTATTTCGGCGAAATATTACTTCTGACGGCTCTACCTGTACAAGCTTATAGTTGATGAAGCAGCCGACTCCGCCCGCTGGTATTTCGGCGAAATATTACTTCTGACGGCTCTACCTGTACAAGCTTATAGTTGATGAAGCAGCCGACTCCGCCCGCTGGTATTTCGGCGAAATATTACTTCTGACGGCTCTACCTGTACAAGCTTATAGTTGATGAAGCAGACTCCGCCCGTTGGTATTTCGGCGAAATATTACTTCTGACGGCTCTACCTGTACAAGCTTTCAGTTAAATGCTTTATATGTGATGTGAAGTGGGAAAACATTCACAAGGTTTTATCTGGAAGTGGTTTTGAGAAAAGCGGAATAAACTAGAATGTTCTTCAGATTTTCTTATATTACCTTAAATATCTTGAAACCGATTTGAAAATCCTGATAAAACTATCGATTGTATTTAAACGCCTAATAAATTTCCTACAAAAATCAATCTTATGCAGTTTTCGATCCAGTGATCTCGTTTGGACAATTCGGTAATTAAAATTCAAAATTGCGGTTTTCATTCTTTATATCGCTTCTCGTCGAGATGTTCCTGCGTTTTCATCATTAGGTACATGTTGTAATTGCTTAAACCGAGAGGAAGGAGTAACTACTTCCGCTTTCCTACTCCTGTTTCTACAGCGGGAATATCGCTTCTCGTCGAGATGTTCCTGCGTTTTCCTACTCCTGTTTCTACAGCGGGAATATCGCTTCTCGTTGAGATGTTCCTGCGTTTTCATTAGGTACATGTTGTAATTGCTTAAGCCGAGAGGAAGGAGTAACTACTTCCGCTTACATACTCCTGTTTCTACAGCGGGAATATCGCTTCTCGTCGAGATGTTCCTGCGTTTTCATTAGGTACATGTAATTGCTTAAGCCGAGAGGAAGGAGTAACTACTTCCGCTTTCCTACTCCTGTTTCTAGAGCCAGCGGGAATATCGATTCTCGTCGAGATGTTCCTGCGTTTTCATTTTTCACGGAATATCAATACTAATTAAGAACTGTTACTATATTATGTATTGGCCAGAGCAGATGTTCTAAGAGGGAATCATACCAGAAATGAGGGGTTTTTGGTGGGTGAGAGTCCAACACACACTGTGGGAGTTGTACGAGGCGAGTCCCCTGAAGGCCTTTTAGGTTTTCCCCTCATTGCTAAAAAAAAAAAAAAAAAAAAAAAAAATTATCTTAAGTATTGGAATCGAAACCTGTGATTCGGAGGTTGTGTTAATATCCTTCCAGGTAGAATTATCTACCTCTAGGGGATTGGTGTCGATTTTTGCTGCTTCGACTGCTAGAGTCTACACAACTCGTTTCAGTAACTTACTGATATCCAGACTTTTGGCGTTCAACCAAACTAAGATACATTTTGGTGACCTTTGAACTTATGAAAGTAAAGAAGCAAGAAATAAATTATTGACTAAAGGAGCAGCTGTTTTAGGATTTTCACAATCTGCTTTCATATCTATCGGTTGTGAAATCCTGATAACTGCAAGTGGTAACGTTTCGAGAGCCTAATACGTTATCTATCAAAACGGTAATTTCCGGCTCTCATTCGGGAAAAAATGTTCCTTAAAGTTGGAAAGCGTTAGTTTCGTTACTTCTAACGTTTCTTTCATTTTATTTTCCTGATTTTTTTTTTTATATTGCTTGTTGTTTTTGTAATAGATAGTAGCATTAAAATAAATTTTCAAGTAAATGAGATTATGTAAAACGAGAAATAATTATTGCTTGTTTGAAAAAGAGGTTCCGAGTTAAGTCTGCCGATTGAGTAATCCCCACAACCCTAAAGCCAGGATGACACTAGCAGCCAGCGGATCTGCCGCCGCTAATACAGTACCTAGCTGTCTTGTCATCAAGAGGTTCCGAGTTAAGTCTGCCGATTGAGTAATCCCCACAACCCTAAAGCCAGGATGACACTAGCAGCCTGCGGATCTGCAGCCGCTAATACAGTACCTAGCTGTCTTGTCATCAAGAGGTTCCGAGTTAAGTCTGCCGATTGAGTAATCCCCACAACCCTAAAGCCAGGATGACACTAGCAGCCTGCGGATCTGCAGCCGCTAATACAGTACCTAGCTGTCTTGTCATCAAGAGGTTCCGAGTTAAGTCTGCCGATTGAGTAATCCCCACAACCCTAAAGCCAGGATGACACTAGCAGCCTGCGGATCTGCCGCCGCTAATACAGTACCTAGCTGTCTTGTCATCAAGAGGTTCCGAGTTAAGTCTGCCGATTGAGTAATCCCCACAACCCTAAAGCCAGGATGACACTAGCAGCCAGCGGATCTGCCGCCGCTAATACAGTACCTAGCTGTCTTGTCATCAAGAGGTTCCGAGTTAAGTCTGCCGATTGAGTAATCCCCACAACCCTAAAGCCAGGATGACACTAGCAGCCTGCGGATCTGCAGCCGCTAATACAGTACCTAGCTGTCTTGTCATCAAGAGGTTCCGAGTTAAGTCTGCCGATTGAGTAATCCCCACAACCCTAAAGCCAGGATGACACTAGCAGCCAGCGGATCTGCCGCCGCTAATACAGTACCTAGCTGTCTTGTCATCAAGAGGTTCCGAGTTAAGTCTGCCGATTGAGTAATCCCCACAACCCTAAAGCCAGGATGACACTAGCAGCCTGCGGATCTGCAGCCGCTAATACAGTACCTAGCTGTCTTGTCATCAAGAGGTTCCGAGTTAAGTCTGCCGATTGAGTAATCCCCACAACCCTAAAGCCAGGATGACACTAGCAGCCTGCGGATCTGCCGCCGCTAATACAGTACCTAGCTGTCTTGTCATCAAGAGGTTCCGAGTTAAGTCTGCCGATTGAGTAATCCCCACAACCCTAAAGCCAGGATGACACTAGCAGCCTGCGGATCTGCAGCCGCTAATACAGTACCTAGCTGTCTTGTCATCAAGAGGTTCCGAGTTAAGTCTGCCGATTGAGTAATCCCCACAACCCTAAAGCCAGGATGACACTAGCAGCCTGCGGATCTGCAGCCGCTAATACAGTACCTAGCTGTCTTGTCATCAAGAGGTTCCGAGTTAAGTCTGCCGATTGAGTAATCCCCACAACCCTAAAGCCAGGATGACACTAGCAGCCAGCGGATCTGCCGCCGCTAATACAGTACCTAGCTGTCTTGTCATCAAGAGGTTCCGAGTTAAGTCTGCCGATTGAGTAATCCCCACAACCCTAAAGCCAGGATGACACTAGCAGCCAGCGGATCTGCAGCCGCTAATACAGCACCTAGCTGTCTTGTCATCAAGAGGTTCCGAGTTAAGTCTGCCGATTGAGTAATCCCCACAACCCTAAAGCCAGGATGACACTAGCAGCCAGCGGATCTGCAGCCGCTAATACAGTACCTAGCTGTCTTGTCATCAAGAGGTTCCGAGTTAAGTCTGCCGATTGAGTAATCCCCACAACCCTAAAGCCAGGATGACACTAGCAGCCTGCGGATCTGCAGCCGCTAATACAGTACCTAGCTGTCTTGTCATCAAGAGGTTCCGAGTTAAGTCTGCCGATTGAGTAATCCCCACAACCCTAAAGCCAGGATGACACTAGCAGCCAGCGGATCTGCCGCCGCTAATACAGTACCTAGCTGTCTTGTCATCAAGAGGTTCCGAGTTAAGTCTGCCGATTGAGTAATCCCCACAACCCTAAAGCCAGGATGACACTAGCAGCCAGCGGATCTGCAGCCGCTAATACAGCACCTAGCTGTCTTGTCATCTAGAGGTTAGAGTTATGTGAAGAGATGTTGAAACGGAAGATAAGCCGATAATGGGTTAGATCCTGCATATTAAGAAGAAGGAATCTGGGAGCATCAGCAAGAGGTTTTAACGAACAAGAATTGAAAGATCCATCATCTTAAGCCAACATTTTAAAGATGGCAGTTCCTAAATTTAAGGAGTTATTGGAATTAGTAGCACCGCTTTATCAAAACAAAAAAATAAATAAATGAATGCACCAAATTCCGTCAGGCAATTAATTAAAGCATCATATTAATAAAAAGAAAACAAATAGGTTATAAAACCAAAAACAAATATATTATACAAAATAAATACTAACATAACAAATTTTTTTAATGTGAAACGATATAGAATATTTAAAAATAAAGCAAAAAGCGAAAACGAAAGTTCATAGAACTTGAAACAAAAAACAATAATAGAACTGTTATAATATAAATGATGAAATATTTATTGTTTACTACAATATACAAATCATTAGTGTATTTCGGAGGTTTCATGTAAAACAAAGATAAAATGATATAACTTGTAGAAATCAGAAAACTGTAATAGACATATTCATGTTATAATGTTCACACTAGTGTAATAACAGATTAGGTACACATTTCGCCTAAAATCCTACTTTCATTAATTTAACTTTCTTTGCCACAGCACTAATATATATATATATATATATATATATATTATATATATATGCATATATATATATATATATATATATATATATATATATATATATATATATATATGTGTCTGTTAACACGATAACGGCCAGAGTTTTTGTTTCTTCGTCACGAAACTTGGTATATAGCATTCCATTATCAAACGATTGAACGAGTTCGTTAACCACCAAAATCGGTCCACCGGAAGGGGGGGGGGGGTTTACCCCGAATCCAAAACACTAATTTGACCATTTCAGCCGTAATATTTGTTATATTTCAACGAAACTTGGTATTCGTAGTGGTAATATAGAGAGAAAAGTGAGATATAAAAATGAACTAAATCGGTTCAAAAGGAGGGGGGGTTTACTCCGGACCCACAATACCAATTCGCCACTACCAGCCGTGATTTTTGGTATATTTCGACGAAACTCGGTATTCATCGTGGTAATCTACAGGTAAATATGTGTTGTAAAAATAAACTAAATCGGTTCATTAGGAGGGGGGGTTTACTCCAGACCCACAATACCAATTCGCCACTACCAACCGTGATTTTTGGTATATTTCGACGAAACTCGGTATTCATAGTGGTAATCTACAGGTAAATATGTGTTGTAAAAATAAACTAAATCGGTTCATTAGGAGGGGGGGTTTACTCCAGACCCACAATACCAATTCGCCACTACTAACCTTGATTTTTGGTATATTTCGACGAAACTCGGTATTCGTAGTGGTAATCTACAGGTAAATATGTGTTGTAAAAATAAACTAAATCGGTTCTTTAGGAGGGGGGGTTTACTCCGGACCCAAATTACTAATATACTCATACTGGTCGTAATTTCTGCTTTATTGTAACGAAACGCGGTATACGTCGTGGGTAACTCATGAGAAAGAAGTGTTTAAAAATGAGCTGAATTGGTCAATCGGAAAGGGGGGTTTACTTTGTAATATATTTCAATAGAAATGCCAGCTAGACATAGGTTCACAAAGGCGCCGCAAGGAGCGCTAGAGGGACTGTGTCCGGTTCCTGCGTTAGATCAAAATACGATAATATGAGGTTTTTTGTATTTATTACGTAGTGTAGTAGGTACCATGTGTAAACATAACTCTGGAAGCAAATTAATAATTTATCAGTTACTCATTACAAAATTAAAAGAGAACTATTCATGTTTTTAGCACTTTCCTCCGAAGGAAAGTAGCTATTGAGGTTGGACTCATGACGGAATTTTTGAAAAATTTCTTCAAATCTTTATCGATCCTACCTAGTAGACACCGAAAATGACCCCCGTTAAAATTTATATATATCTATATATATATATATATATGCATATATATATATATATATATATATATATATATATATATATATATATATATATATATATATATATATATATATATGTCTGTTAACACGATAGCGGCCAGAGTTTTTGTTTTTTCGTCACGAAACTTGGTATATAGCATTCAATTAGCAAACGATTGAACGAGTTCGTTAACCACCAAAGTCGGTCCACCGGAAGGGGGGGTTTACCCTGAACCCAAAACACTAATTTGACTATGTCAGCCGTAATATTTGTTATATTTCAACGAAACTTGGTATTCGTAGTGGTAATATAGAGAGAAAAGTGAGATATAAAAATGAACTAAATCGGTTCATTAGAAGGGGGGGTTTACTCCGGACCCACAATACCAATTCGCCACTACCAGCCGTGATTTTTGGTGTATTTCGATGAAACTCGGTATTCGTAGTGGTAATCCACAGGTAAATAACTGTTGTAAAAATAAACTAAATCGGTTCATTAGGAGGGGGGGTTTACTCCGGACCCACAATACCAATTCGCCACTACCAGCCGTGATTTTTGGTATATTTGGACGAAACTCGGTATTCGTAGTGGTAATCTACAGGTAAATATGTGTTGTAAAAATAAACTAAATCGGTTCATTAGAAGGGGGGGTTTACTCTTGACCCAAATTCTTAATATACTCATACCGGTCGTAATTTCTGCTGTATTGTAACGAAACGCGGTATACGTCGTGGGTAACTCATGAGAAAGAAGTGTTGTAAAAATGAGCTGAATCGGTCAATCGGAAAGCGGGGGTTTAATTTGTAATATATTTCAATAGAAAAGCCCGTCAGACGTAGGTTCACGAAGCCGCCGCAAGGAGCGCTTTCTACCACTAGAGTGACTGTATCCTGTTCCTGCGTTAGATCAAAATACGATAATATGAGGTTTTTTGTATTTATTACGTAGTGTAATAGGTACCATGTGTAAACATAACTCTGGAAGCAAATTATTAATTGATCAGTTACTCATTACAAACTTAAAAGAGAACTATTCATGTTTTTATTTTATTTATGTAGGATATTTTAAGCAAATTGTTCTGGAAAGCAATCTACAGTACCCAAATTCTGAGGAAAGTGCTTAGTTATGCAGCTCCTGCGTGACGGACTTTTTTTATTACTCCTTAAATTTTAGTAGAATATTTTGTAATGTTTGTTTATTATTTCAGATGGTGGAAAGGAATACCAAGAAGATTTGATGCTACGAGAGAAGAAGCGTGTCATAAAAATAAATATACATGAATTCTGTTCCTAAATAAATATATGAAACAATTATTCTCTAAACGACATATATAAATGTTAAACAAAACAAGAATGATCAAGACATTATAAACCTTTATTATTATAAGAATGTATTGACTTTTTTGTCAATTTTTTTCAGTGTGTTTCCTCCCTCCCAATAGACAGTAAGGAAATCTATAATACCACAGCATTAATATTGACCTGGATATGTTAGATAGCTGATGGTATGCTCAGTTTGCGTGTCACTCGTCACGCGGATTTGTCGAGAAACTGTCGTAGTTAATTTATTTTCGAATTGTGGCTGGAATCGAGTATTTAAAATTTTAATTAGCTCTGTTTTATTTTCAACGTTAGTTAAGGGGTAGTATTACATTGAATCTTCTTTAAAAATTGTTTTTAGCGCGGTTACTCCCTATCTTCATAGGGAGAACCCGCTTATGAGGTTGACCTCACGACGCAATCCGGAAGTGCCGGCTAGAAACTTTCACGTTTCAGACCCTATAGATCACGAAAATATAGGTGGCTCAAATTTGTATATATATATATATATATATATATATATATATATATATATATATATATATATATATATATGTATATTTATATATATGCTTGTCTGTTCGCGCTCTAGCAAGCTCAAAAATGGTCCGATTTTAACGAAATTTGGTACAAAATTCTGTCGTCTATTTGGAAAGGTCAAGTTCGTTAACCAGCAGAATCCGCCCACTAGAAGATATTGTTTGGGGCGAAACTAACGCAAAAAAAAATCGTAACTCTTACGTTTTTGAGTTTATATACTTGCAGGTACTTTTTTTTATAGGTTTCTTAACATAAGAAAACGAATGAAACCATTTATAAGGCGATATCTGTAACTGTTCCTGAGAAAAGCGGAATCAACGTTTTTGTAAGTCATTATATTTTTGTGAGTACTTAGAATCGCGGGAATCAATTAAAATATTTTCTAAATCTCGGAAATTAATCCTAACTAAGATGTTTAAATTTTGGTTATATTTTGAGTTAAGGAAGTATGCGAAAAAAATTATTTTATTAATAGTCATGAAAAGTTTTCGGCTCTCCATACATTTTTCGTAAACATCTCGATAACGATTCGAATGCTTACTACATTCTCTACAAAAAAGGTTATAAAGCAATATTCGATGGGACAACGTCAATCAGAGATATAAGCGCTTAAAACTTAAAAAGTGTTTGTTTTGTTGTTTTGAAAGGGTTTTTCTCTTTGTTTATCTCACTTTTTAACTGGTTGTTTCTTGTTTTAAATTGCATTTATCAGTAAAATTAGTATAGTAGTAAAATAAGCTAAGAAACGGTGAAAGGTTTTAGTAATAATAAGTCTGGAGTGGCTGTGGTAATCAAGATGGCTGTGGCTAATCATTATGACGTAGTTTGTTTTGAATTCTCCTGTCTATATAACCTTCCTCATAGTCTCCAACTGAAGTTATCGTTATTTCTTATTTTATAGAAAGATTTAACCCACGACAGAATGGAATTTTATTCGCCATGAAGCACATATTTACAGTTGATTATAACAGTAACACGAATTTGCTGGTAAAACAAGATACTTAAAATGACAACGAATTTTTGGTTGTTTAGAATAGATCCTTCTCAGCAGTAGTCGAAGAGTAAGTACGTTTTCAGTACATAATTGTATTGACTTATACAGATTAAGAATTATCCGCTTCTGTGTAAGTTGGCTACTGTCAGTTTCCTGTGATTTGTGACGCTAATCTATTCCATTTCTTCGAGATGTATGTAACCGCGCTAAGATGACGCAGTTACTGCGAGTTAGGGACGATTAGTCTTTCCTTAAATAATCCAACATGATATCGTAGAGTCTTTATGGGTTAGGGACGATTAGTCTTTCCTTAACTAATCCAACATGATATCCTAGAGTCTTTATGGGTTAGGGATGATTAGTCTTTCCTTAACTAATCCAACATGATATCCTAGAGTCTTTATGGGTTAGGGACGATTAGTCTTTCCTTAACTAATCCAACATGATATCCTAGAGTCTTTATGGGTTAGGGATGATTAGTCTTTCCTTAACTAATCCAACATGATATCCTAGAGTCTTTATGGGTTAGGGATGATTAGTCTTTCCTTAACTAATCCAACATGATATCCTAGAGTCTTTATGGGTTAGGGATGATTAGTCTTTCCTTAACTAATCCAACATGATATCGTAGAGTCTTTATGGGTTAGGGATGATTAGTCTTTCCTTAACTAATCCAACATGATATCCTAGAGTCTTTATGGGTTAGGGATGATTAGTCTTTCCTTAACTAATCCAACATGATATCGTAGAGTCTTTATGGGTTAGGGATGATTAGTCTTTCCTTAACTAATCCAACATGATATCGTAGAGTCTTTATGGGTTAGGGATGATTAGTCTTTCCTTAACTAATCCAACATGATATCGTAGAGTCTTTATGGGTTAGGGACGATTAGTCTTTCCTTAACTAATCCAACATGATATCGTAGAGTCTTTATGGGTTAGGGACGATTAGTCTTTCCTTAACTAATCCAACATGATATCGTAGAGTCTTTATGGGTTAGGGACGATTAGTCTTTCCTTAACTAATCCAACATGATATCCTAGAGTCTTTATGGGTTAGGGACGATTAGTCTTTCCTTAACTAATCCAACATGATATCGTAGAGTCTTTATGGGTTAGGGACGATTAGTCTTTCCTTAACTAATCCAAAATGATATCCTAGAGTCTTTATGGGTTAGGGACGATTAGTCTTTCCTTAACTAATCCAACATGATATCGTAGAGTCTTTATGGGTTAGGGACGATTAGTCTTTCCTTAACTAATCCAACATGATATCGTAGAGTCTTTATGGGTTAGGGACGATTAGTCTTTCCTTAACTAATCCAACATGATATCGTAGAGTCTTTATGGGTTAGGGATGATTAGTCTTTCCTTAACTAATCCAACATGATATCGTAGAGTCTTTATGGGTTAGGGATGATTAGTCTTTCCTTAACTAATCCAACATGATATCGTAGAGTCTTTATGGGTTAGGGATGATTAGTCTTTCCTTAACTAACCCAACATGATATCCTAGAGTCTTTATGGGTTAGGGACGATTAGTCTTTCCTTAACTAATCCAACATGATATCGTAGAGTCTTTATGGGTTAGGGACGATTAGTCTTTCCTTAACTAATCCAACATGATATCGTAGAGTCTTTATGGGTTAGGGATGATTAGTCTTTCCTTAACTAATCCCACATGATATCCTAGAGTCTTTATGGGTTAGGGATGATTAGTCTTTCCTTAACTAATCCAACATGATATCGCAGAGTCTTTATGGGTTAGGGATGATTAGTCTTTCCTTATCTAATCCAACATGATATCGTAGAGTCTTTATGGGTTAGGGATGATTAGTCTTTCCTTAACTAATCCAACATGATATCCTAGAGTCTTTATGGGTTAGGGATGATTAGTCTTTCCTTAACTAATCCAACATGATATCGTAGAGTCTTTATGGGTTAGGGATGATTAGTCTTTCCTTAACTAATCCAACATGATATCGTAGAGTCTTTATGGGTTAGGGATGATTAGTCTTTCCTTAACTAATCCAACATGATATCGTAGAGTCTTTATGGGTTAGGGATGATTAGTCTTTCCTTAACTAATCCAACATGATATCGTAGAGTCTTTATGGGTTAGGGATGATTAGTCTTTCCTTAACTAATCCAACATGATATCCTAGAGTCTTTATGGGTTAGGGACGATTAGTCTTTCCTTAAATAATCCAACATGATATCGTAGAGTCTTTATGGGTTAGGGACGATTAGTCTTTCCTTAACTAATCCAACATGATATCCTAGAGTCTTTATGGGTTAGGGACGATTAGTCTTTCCTTAACTAATCCAACATGATATCGTAGAGTCTTTATGGGTTAGGGACGATTAGTCTTTCCTTAACTAATCCAACATGATATCCTAGAGTCTTTATGGGTTAGGGATGATTAGTCTTTCCTTAACTAATCCAACATGATATCCTAGAGTCTTTATGGGTTAGGGATGATTAGTCTTTCCTTAACTAATCCAACATGATATCCTAGAGTCTTTATGGGTTAGGGATGATTAGTCTTTCCTTAACTAATCCAACATGATATCGTAGAGTCTTTATGGGTTAGGGATGATTAGTCTTTCCTTAACTAATCCAACATGATATCGTAGAGCCTTTATGGGTTAGGGATGATTAGTCTTTCCTTAACTAATCCAACATGATATCGTAGAGTCTTTATGGGTTAGGGATGATTAGTCTTTCCTTAACTAATCCAACATGATATCCTAGAGTCTTTATGGGTTAGGGATGATTAGTCTTTCCTTAACTAATCCAACATGATATCGTAGAGTCTTTATGGGTTAGGGATGATTAGTCTTTCCTTAACTAATCCAACATGATATCGTAGAGTCTTTATGGGTTAGGGATGATTAGTCTTTCCTTAACTAATCCAACATGATATCGTAGAGTCTTTATGGGTTAGGGACGATTAGTCTTTCCTTAACTAATCCAACATGATATCGTAGAGTCTTTATGGGTTAGGGATGATTAGTCTTTCCTTAACTAATCCAACATGATATCGTAGAGTCTTTATGGGTTAGGGACGATTAGTCTTTCCTTAACTAATCCAACATGATATCGTAGAGTCTTTATGGGTTAGGGATGATTAGTCTTTCCTTAACTAATCCAACATGATATCCTAGAGTCTTTATGGGTTAGGGACGATTAGTCTTTCCTTAACTAATCCAACATGATATCGTAGAGTCTTTATGGGTTAGGGATGATTAGTCTTTCCTTAACTAATCCAACATGATATCGTAGAGTCTTTATGGGTTAGGGACGATTAGTCTTTCCTTAACTAATCCAACATGATATCGTAGAGTCTTTATGGGTTAGGGATGATTAGTCTTTCCTTAACTAATCCAACATGATATCGTAGAGTCTTTATGGGTTAGGGACGATTAGTCTTTCCTTAACTAATCCAACATGATATCGTAGAGTCTTTATGGGTTAGGGATGATTAGTCTTTCCTTAACTAATCCAACATGATATCGTAGAGTCTTTATGGGTTAGGGATGATTAGTCTTTCCTTAACTAACCCAACATGATATCCTAGAGTCTTTATGGGTTAGGGACGATTAGTCTTTCCTTAACTAATCCAACATGATATCGTAGAGTCTTTATGGGTTAGGGACGATTAGTCTTTCCTTAACTAATCCAACATGATATCGTAGAGTCTTTATGGGTTAGGGATGATTAGTCTTTCCTTAACTAATCCCACATGATATCCTAGAGTCTTTATGGGTTAGGGATGATTAGTCTTTCCTTAACTAATCCAACATGATATCGTAGAGTCTTTATGGGTTAGGGATGATTAGTCTTTCCTTAACTAATCCAACATGATATCGTAGAGTCTTTATGGGTTAGGGATGATTAGTCTTTCCTTAACTAATCCAACATGATATCCTAGAGTCTTTATGGGTTAGGGATGATTAGTCTTTCCTTAACTAATCCAACATGATATCGTAGAGTCTTTATGGGTTAGGGATGATTAGTCTTTCCTTAACTAATCCAACATGATATCGTAGAGTCTTTATGGGTTAGGGATGATTAGTCTTTCCTTAACTAATCCAACATGATATCGTAGAGTCTTTATGGGTTAGGGATGATTAGTCTTTCCTTAACTAATCCAACATGATATCGTAGAGTCTTTATGGGTTAGGGATGATTAGTCTTTCCTTAACTAATCCAACATGATATCCTAGAGTCTTTATGGGTTAGGGACGATTAGTCTTTCCTTAAATAATCCAACATGATATCGTAGAGTCTTTATGGGTTAGGGACGATTAGTCTTTCCTTAACTAATCCAACATGATATCCTAGAGTCTTTATGGGTTAGGGATGATTAGTCTTTCCTTAA
This sequence comes from Gonocerus acuteangulatus, assembly GCA_946811695.1. Lineage (NCBI taxonomy): Eukaryota > Metazoa > Arthropoda > Insecta > Hemiptera > Coreidae > Gonocerus > Gonocerus acuteangulatus. Next base: position 1,178,239 of record OX328124.1, read on the forward strand.
CTAATCCAACATGATATCCTAGAGTCTTTATGGGTTAGGGACGATTAGTCTTTCCTTAACTAATCCAACATGATATCCTAGAGTCTTTATGGGTTAGGGAAGATTAGTCTTTCCTTAACTAATCCAACATGATATCCTAGAGTCTTTATGGGTTAGGGATGATTAGTCTTTCCTTAACTAATCCAACATGATATCCTAGAGTCTTTATGGGTTAGGGATGATTAGTCTTTCCTTAACTAATCCAACATGATATCGTAGAGTCTTTATGGGTTAGGGATGATTAGTCTTTCCTTAACTAATCCAACATGATATCCTAGAGTCTTTATGGGTTAGGGATGATTAGTCTTTCCTTAACTAATCCAACATGATATCGTAGAGTCTTTATGGGTTAGGGATGATTAGTCTTTCCTTAACTAATCCAACATGATATCGTAGAGTCTTTATGGGTTAGGGATGATTAGTCTTTCCTTAACTAATCCAACATGATATCGTAGAGTCTTTATGGGTTAGGGACGATTAGTCTTTCCTTAACTAATCCAACATGATATCGTAGAGTCTTTATGGGTTAGGGACGATTAGTCTTTCCTTAACTAATCCAACATGATATCGTAGAGTCTTTATGGGTTAGGGACGATTAGTCTTTCCTTAACTAATCCAACATGATATCGTAGAGTCTTTATGGGTTAGGGACGATTAGTCTTTCCTTAACTAATCCAACATGATATCGTAGAGTCTTTATGGGTTAGGGACGATTAGTCTTTCCTTAACTAATCCAACATGATATCCTAGAGTCTTTATGGGTTAGGGACGATTAGTCTTTCCTTAAATAATCCAACATGATATCGTAGAGTCTTTATGGGTTAGGGACGATTAGTCTTTCCTTAAATAATCCAACATGATATCGTAGAGTCTTTATGGGTTAGGGACGATTAGTCTTTCCTTAACTAATCCAACATGATATCCTAGAGTCTTTATGGGTTAGGGACGATTAGTCTTTCCTTAACTAATCCAACATGATATCGTAGAGTCTTTATGGGTTAGGGACGATTAGTCTTTCCTTAACTAATCCAACATGATATCCTAGAGTCTTTATGGGTTAGGGACGATTAGTCTTTCCTTAACTAATCCAACATGATATCGTAGAGTCTTTATGGGTTAGGGACGATTAGTCTTTCCTTAACTAATCCAACATGATATCCTAGAGTCTTTATGGGTTAGGGACGATTAGTCTTTCCTTAACTAATCCAACATGATATCCTAGAGTCTTTATGGGTTAGGGACGATTAGTCTTTCCTTAACTAATCCAACATGATATCGTAGAGTCTTTATGGGTTAGGGACGATTAGTCTTTCCTTAACTAATCCAACATGATATCCTAGAGTCTTTATGGGTTAGGGACGATTAGTCTTTCCTTAACTAATCCAACATGATATCGTAGAGTCTTTATGGGTTAGGGATGATTAGTCTTTCCTTAACTAATCCAACATGATATCGTAGAGTCTTTATGGGTTAGGGACGATTAGTCTTTCCTTAACTAATCCAACATGATATCGTAGAGTCTTTATGGGTTAGGGACGATTAGTCTTTCCTTAACTAATCCAACATGATATCCTAGAGTCTTTATGGGTTAGGGACGATTAGTCTTTCCTTAACTAATCCAACATGATATCGTAGAGTCTTTATGGGTTAGGGACGATTAGTCTTTCGTTAACTAATCCAACATGATATCGTAGAGTCTTTATGGGTTAGGGACGATTAGTCTTTCCTTAACTAATCCAACATGATATCCTAGAGTCTTTATGGGTTAGGGACGATTAGTCTTTCCTTAACTAATCCAACATGATATCGTAGAGTCTTTATGGGTTAGGGACGATTAGTCTTTCCTTAACTAATCCAACATGATATCGTAGAGTCTTTATGGGTTAGGGACGATTAGTCTTTCCTTAACTAATCCAACATGATATCGTAGAGTCTTTATGGGTTAGGGACGATTAGTCTTTCCTTAACTAATCCAACATGATATCCTAGAGTCTTTATGGGTTAGGGACGATTAGTCTTTCCTTAACTAATCCAACATGATATCGTAGAGTCTTTATGGGTTAGGGACGATTAGTCTTTCCTTAACTAATCCAACATGATATCGTAGAGTCTTTATGGGTTAGGGACGATTAGTCTTTCCTTAACTAATCCAACATGATATCGTAGAGTCTTTATGGGTTAGGGACGATTAGTCTTTCCTTAACTAATCCAACATGATATCCTAGAGTCTTTATGGGTTAGGGACGATTAGTCTTTCCTTAACTAATCCAACATGATATCGTAGAGTCTTTATGGGTTAGGGACGATTAGTCTTTCCTTAACTAATCCAACATGATATCCTAGAGTCTTTATGGGTTAGGGACGATTAGTCTTTCCTTAACTAATCCAACATGATATCGTAGAGTCTTTATGGGTTAGGGACGATTAGTCTTTCCTTAACTAATCCAACATGATATCGTAGAGTCTTTATGGGTTAGGGACGATTAGTCTTTCCTTAACTAATCCAACATGATATCGTAGAGTCTTTATGGGTTAGGGACGATTAGTCTTTCCTTAACTAATCCAACATGATATCGTAGAGTCTTTATGGGTTAGGGACGATTAGTCTTTCCTTAACTAATCCAACATGATATCGTAGAGTCTTTATGGGTTAGGGACGATTAGTCTTTCCTTAACTAATCCAACATGATATCGTAGAGTCTTTATGGGTTAGGGATGATTAGTCTTTCCTTAACTAATCCAACATGATATCGTAGAGTCTTTATGGGTTAGGGATGATTAGTCTTTCCTTAACTAACCCAACATGATATCGTAGAGTCTTTATGGGTTAGGGACGATTAGTCTTTCCTTAACTAATCCAACATGATATCCTAGAGTCTTTATGGGTTAGGGACGATTAGTCTTTCCTTAACTAATCCAACATGATATCGTAGAGTCTTTATGGGTTAGGGACGATTAGTCTTTCCTTAACTAATTCAACATGATATCGTAGAGTCTTTATGGGTTAGGGACGATTAGTCTTTCCTTAACTAATCCAACATGATATCGTAGAGTCTTTATGGGTTAGGGACGATTAGTCTTTCCTTAACTAATCCAACATGATATCGTAGAGTCTTTATGGGTTAGGGATGATTAGTCTTTCCTTAACTAATCCAACATGATATCGTAGAGTCTTTATGGGTTAGGGATGATTAGTCTTTCCTTAACTAATCCAACATGATATCGTAGAGTCTTTATGGGTTAGGGACGATTAGTCTTTCCTTAACTAATTCAACATGATATCGTAGAGTCTTTATGGGTTAGGGACGATTAGTCTTTCCTTAACTAATCCAACATGATATCGTAGAGTCTTTATGGGTTAGGGATGATTAGTCTTTCCTTAACTAATCCAACATGATATCGTAGAGTCTTTATCTGGCCTTTTCTTTTAAAACCAATTTTTTTTTTTTATCTTTAGTGCAGTGAATTTTGAAAACATATTAAAAATAAAATAAAATTAACATGTCTGAACATTTCAGACAACTTTTCTAAAGTCGTTCTTCAAATCGGGCAATTCACCCGATTTCACCCAATTCACCCGATTTCACCCAATTCGCCCGATTTCACCCAATTCACCCGATTTCACCCAATTCACCCGATTTCACCCAATTCACCCGATTTCAACCAATTCGCCCGATTTCACCCAATTCACCCGATTTCCCCCAATTCGCCCGATTTCACCCAATTCACCCGATTTCACCCAATTCACCCGATTTCACCCAATTCGCCCGATTTCACCCAATTCGCCCGATTTCACCCAATTCACCCGATTTCCCCCAATTCGCCCGATTTCACCCGATTGATATTTGCTTGTAAAGTGCGTATTTATTCAATTATATTATTTTTTGGCCGATTTTCGACGGCATTATTAATAGAAAATAAAGAATTTTTCATTCATTCTCGAAGGAATTAATATTTTTAAACATTTTTGATCACTCACTAAACTTTGCCTTATTGTTTCGAAATAATTTTAGTGTTTTGCTTTAGATTAATAATTGCCACCTGCAGACCATCGCCCGTGAAAAAGGGCCGAAGAAGGTTTCTCTTCGCTAGACATTTTGTTTTCCAAGAATTTTTATTATTTTTGTTTTGGATACAATAATATCCCATGTCTCCCCTGGTCTAGTGGCTAGCGTGCTAAATTCATAAGCGGGAGATGGTGGGTTCGATCCCCGCCGGCGCCAGAAATTTTCTCATCTCAGGGCTCGCTGAGAAAATTCCTGGCTGCACCCTGGACGTCGGCGCTAATGGCCAAGATTTATGTCGATGCGCCGTAAAAAAAAAAAAAAAAAAAAAAAAAAATAATATCCCTTATAAAACTTATAACATAAAGAATAGAGAAATATTGATTCATCTGTTATTTATAAATTATAAATTAGTTCTTGTGATCACTCAAATTAGTAATACCTCTTAATCATCATATATATATATATATATATATATATATATATATATATATATATATATATATATATATAGCCTCGCTGGGGCTTCATTCTTCTGGTCCCTCGGCTTCTTTCTCCATCGGTGTCGGATTCTTGGCCGATTATATTTGTATCGATTATATTTAGGAAATTCTTCAAGAATTCAGTGTACACTTCCACCCTCTGAAGGATACTTCCACCCTCTGAAGGACGTGCTCTGAAGGAAGTCAAGCAGATAACGTAGCAATAGAATCTTAATAACTTTTTATGAAATGAAAAAATAATAAATATGGTTATTTTATTTCTTAGCGGGTTTCCTCCCTTCCCAGCTGACATCGACGCAATTCCTAAGTGCCGAATAGAAACTTTTATTTTTCAATATCCAATATAAAGAGAAACTGGTGGTCCAAATAGCCGGCTGTTCGAAAAATGGTTCCATTTCATTAACATTTTTTATAAAAAAATATTTTGATTAAAGAAGTTAAGTTACTTAACTGTTAAGGATTCGCAGGAAGGAAATCCTGGTGTGACGTGATAAATAAATCGTTTTGAACGTAGATAAAGAAGTTAAGTTACTTAACTGTTAAGGATTCGCAGGAAGGAAATCCTGGTGTGACGTGATAAATAAATCGTTTGAGTCATAGAGGCCAAGGGAGTAGTTCCCACTAATGTTTGGTTGTTTGTATTATAGCTTTACGAGTGAAAGTCATAGAGGCCAAGGGAGTAGTTCCCACTAATGTTTGGTTGTTTGTATTATAGCTTTACGAGTGAAAGTCATAGAGGCCAAGGGAGTAGTTCCCACTAATGTTTGGTTGTTTGTATTATAGCTTTACGAGTGAAAGTCATAGAGGCCAACGGAGTAGTTTCCACTAATGTTTGGTTGTTTGTATTATAGCTTTACGAGTGAAAGTCATAGAGGCCAACGGAGTAGTTTCCACTAATGTTTGGTTGTTTGTATTATAGCTTTACGAGTGAAAGTCATAGAGGCCAAGGGAGTAGTTCCCACTAATGTTTGGTTGTTTGTATTATAGCTTTACGAGTGAAAGTCATAGAGTCCAAGGGAGTAGTTCCCACTAATGTTTGGTTGTTTGTATTATAGCTTTACGAGTGAAAGTCATAGAGGCCAAGGGAGTAGTTTCCACTAATGTTTGGTTGTTTGTATTATAGCTTTACGAGTGAAAGTCATAGAGGCCAAGGGAGTAGTTTCCACTAATGTTTGGTTGTTTGTATTATAGCTTTACGAGTGAAAGTCATAGAGTCCAAGGGAGTAGTTCCCACTAATGTTTGGTTGTTTGTATTATAGCTTTACGAGTGAAAGTCATAGAGGCCAAGGGAGTAGTTTCCACTAATGTTTGGTTGTTTGTATTATAGCTTTACGAGTGAAAGTCATAGAGGCCAAGGGAGTAGTTTCCACTAATGTTTGGTTGTTTGTATTATAGCTTTACGAGTGAAAGTCATAGAGGCCAAGGGAGTAGTTTCCACTAATGTTTGGTTGTTTGTATTATAGCTTTACGAGTGAAAGTCATAGAGGCCAAGGGAGTAGTTTCCACTAATGTTTGGTTGTTTGTATTATAGCTTTACGAGTGAAAGTCATAGAGGCCAAGGGAGTAGTTTCCACTAATGTTTGGTTGTTTGTATTATAGCTTTACGAGTGAAAGTCATAGAGGCCAAGGGAGTAGTTTCCACTAATGTTTGGTTGTTTGTATTATAGCTTTACGAGTGAAAGTCATAGAGGCCAAGGGAGTAGTTTCCACTAATGTTTGGTTGTTTGTATTATAGCTTTACGAGTGAAAGTCATAGAGGCCAAGGGAGTAGTTTCCACTAATGTTTGGTTGTTTGTATTATAGCTTTACGAGTGAAAGTCATAGAGGCCAAGGGAGTAGTTTCCGACTAATGTTTGGTTGTTTGTATTATAGCTTTACGAGTGAAAGTCATAGAGGCCAAGGGAGTAGTTTCCACTAATGTTTGGTTGTTTGTATTATAGCTTTACGAGTGAAAGTCATAGAGGCCAAGGGAGTAGTTTCCACTAATGTTTGGTTGTTTGTATTATAGCTTTACGAGTGAAAGTCATAGAGGCCAAGGGAGTAGTTTCCACTAATGTTTGGTTGTTTGTATTATAGCTTTACGAGTGAAAGTCATAGAGGCCAAGGGAGTAGTTTCCACTAATGTTTGGTTGTTTGTATTATAGCTTTACGAGTGAAAGTCATAGAGGCCAAGGGAGTAGTTTCCACTAATGTTTGGTTGTTTGTATTATAGCTTTACGAGTGAAAGTCATAGAGGCCAAGGAGTAGTTTCCACTAATGTTTGGTTGTTTGTATTATAGCTTTACGAGTGAAAGTCATAGAGGCCAAGGGAGTAGTTTCCACTAATGTTTGGTTGTTTGTATTATAGCTTTACGAGTGAAAGTCATAGAGGCCAAGGAGTAGTTTCCACTAATGTTTGGTTGTTTGTATTATAGCTTTACGAGTGAAAGTCATAGAGGCCAAGGGAGTAGTTTCCACTAATGTTTGGTTGTTTGTATTATAGCTTTACGAGTGAAAGTCATAGAGGCCAAGGGAGTAGTTTCCACTAATGTTTGGTTGTTTGTATTATAGCTTTACGAGTGAAAGTCATAGAGGCCAAGGGAGTAGTTTCCACTAATGTTTGGTTGTTTGTATTATAGCTTTACGAGTGAAAGTCATAGAGGCCAAGGGAGTAGTTTCCACTAATGTTTGGTTGTTTGTATTATAGCTTTACGAGTGAAAGTCATAGAGGCCAAGGGAGTAGTTTTCCACTAATGTTTGGTTGTTTGTATTATAGCTTTACGAGTGAAAGTCATAGAGGCCAAGGGAGTAGTTTCCACTAATGTTTGGTTGTTTGTATTATAGCTTTACGAGTGAAAGTCATAGAGGCCAAGGGAGTAGTTTCCACTAATGTTTGGTTGTTTGTATTATAGCTTTACGAGTGAAAGTCATAGAGGCCAAGGGAGTAGTTTCCACTAATGTTTGGTTGTTTGTATTATAGCTTTACGAGTGAAAGTCATAGAGGCCAAGGGAGTAGTTTCCACTAATGTTTGGTTGTTTGTATTATAGCTTTACGAGTGAAAGTCATAGAGGCCAAGGGAGTAGTTTCCACTAATGTTTGGTTGTTTGTATTATAGCTTTACGAGTGAAAGTCATAGAGGCCAAGGGAGTAGTTTCCACTAATGTTTGGTTGTTTGTATTATAGCTTTACGAGTGAAAGTCATAGAGGCCAAGGGAGTAGTTTCCACTAATGTTTGGTTGTTTGTATTATAGCTTTACGAGTGAAAGTCATAGAGGCCAAGGGAGTAGTTTCCACTAATGTTTGGTTGTTTGTATTATAGCTTTACGAGTGAAAGTCATAGAGGCCAAGGGAGTAGTTTCCACTAATGTTTGGTTGTTTGTATTATAGCTTTACGAGTGAAAGTCATAGAGGCCAAGGGAGTAGTTTCCACTAATGTTTGGTTGTTTGTATTATAGCTTTACGAGTGAAAGTCATAGAGGCCAAGGGAGTAGTTTCCACTAATGTTTGGTTGTTTGTATTATAGCTTTACGAGTGAAAGTCATAGAGGCCAAGGGAGTAGTTTCCACTAATGTTTGGTTGTTTGTATTATAGCTTTACGAGTGAAAGTCATAGAGGCCAAGGGAGTAGTTTCCACTAATGTTTGGTTGTTTGTATTATAGCTTTACGAGTGAAAGTCATAGAGGCCAAGGGAGTAGTTTCCACTAATGTTTGGTTGTTTGTATTATAGCTTTACGAGTGAAAGTCATAGAGGCCAAGGGAGTAGTTTCCACTAATGTTTGGTTGTTTGTATTATAGCTTTACGAGTGAAAGTCATAGAGGCCAAGGGAGTAGTTTCCACTAATGTTTGGTTGTTTGTATTATAGCTTTACGAGTGAAAGTCATAGAGGCCAAGGGAGTAGTTTCCACTAATGTTTGGTTGTTTGTATTATAGCTTTACGAGTGAAAGTCATAGAGGCCAAGGGAGTAGTTTCCACTAATGTTTGGTTGTTTGTATTATAGCTTTACGAGTGAAAGTCATAGAGGCCAAGGGAGTAGTTTCCACTAATGTTTGGTTGTTTGTATTATAGCTTTACGAGTGAAAGTCATAGAGGCCAAGGGAGTAGTTTCCACTAATGTTTGGTTGTTTGTATTATAGCTTTACGAGTGAAAGTCATAGAGGCCAAGGGAGTAGTTTCCACTAATGTTTGGTTGTTTGTATTATAGCTTTACGAGTGAAAGTCATAGAGGCCAAGGGAGTAGTTTCCACTAATGTTTGGTTGTTTGTATTATAGCTTTACGAGTGAAAGTCATAGAGGCCAAGGGAGTAGTTTCCACTAATGTTTGGTTGTTTGTATTATAGCTTTACGAGTGAAAGTCATAGAGGCCAAGGGAGTAGTTTCCACTAATGTTTGGTTGTTTGTATTATAGCTTTACGAGTGAAAGTCATAGAGGCCAACGGAGTAGTTTCCACTAATGTTTGGTTGTTTGTATTATAGCTTTACGAGTGAAAGTCATAGAGGCCAAGGGAGTAGTTTCCACTAATGTTTGGTTGTTTGTATTATAGCTTTACGAGTGAAAGTCATAGAGGCCAAGGGAGTAGTTTCCACTAATGTTTGGTTGTTTGTATTATAGCTTTACGAGTGAAAGTCATAGAGGCCAAGGGAGTAGTTTCCACTAATGTTTGGTTGTTTGTATTATAGCTTTACGAGTGAAAGTCATAGAGGCCAAGGGAGTAGTTTCCACTAATGTTTGGTTGTTTGTATTATAGCTTTACGAGTGAAAGTCATAGAGGCCAAGGGAGTAGTTTCCACTAATGTTTGGTTGTTTGTATTATAGCTTTACGAGTGAAAGTCATAGAGGCCAAGGGAGTAGTTTCCACTAATGTTTGGTTGTTTGTATTATAGCTTTACGAGTGAAAGTCATAGAGGCCAAGGGAGTAGTTTCCACTAATGTTTGGTTGTTTGTATTATAGCTTTACGAGTGAAAGTCATAGAGGCCAAGGGAGTAGTTTCCACTAATGTTTGGTTGTTTGTATTATAGCTTTACGAGTGAAAGTCATAGAGGCCAAGGGAGTAGTTTCCACTAATGTTTGGTTGTTTGTATTATAGCTTTACGAGTGAAAGTCATAGAGGCCAAGGGAGTAGTTTCCACTAATGTTTGGTTGTTTGTATTATAGCTTTACGAGTGAAAGTCATAGAGGCCAAGGGAGTAGTTTCCACTAATGTTTGGTTGTTTGTATTATAGCTTTACGAGTGAAAGTCATAGAGGCCAAGGGAGTAGTTTCCACTAATGTTTGGTTGTTTGTATTATAGCTTTACGAGTGAAAGTCATAGAGGCCAAGGGAGTAGTTTCCACTAATGTTTGGTTGTTTGTATTATAGCTTTACGAGTGAAAGTCATAGAGGCCAAGGGAGTAGTTTCCACTAATGTTTGGTTGTTTGTATTATAGCTTTACGAGTGAAAGTCATAGAGGCCAAGGGAGTAGTTTCCACTAATGTTTGGTTGTTTGTATTATAGCTTTACGAGTGAAAGTCATAGAGGCCAAGGGAGTAGTTTCCACTAATGTTTGGTTGTTTGTATTATAGCTTTACGAGTGAAAGTCATAGAGGCCAAGGGAGTAGTTTCCACTAATGTTTGGTTGTTTGTATTATAGCTTTACGAGTGAAAGTCATAGAGGCCAAGGAGTAGTTTCCACTAATGTTTGGTTGTTTGTATTATAGCTTTACGAGTGAAAGTCATAGAGGCCAAGGGAGTAGTTTCCACTAATGTTTGGTTGTTTGTATTATAGCTTTACGAGTGAAAGTCATAGAGGCCAAGGGAGTAGTTTCCACTAATGTTTGGTTGTTTGTATTATAGCTTTACGAGTGAAAGTCATAGAGGCCAAGGGAGTAGTTTCCACTAATGTTTGGTTGTTTGTATTATAGCTTTACGAGTGAAAGTCATAGAGGCCAAGGGAGTAGTTTCCACTAATGTTTGGTTGTTTGTATTATAGCTTTACGAGTGAAAGTCATAGAGGCCAAGGGAGTAGTTTCCACTAATGTTTGGTTGTTTGTATTATAGCTTTACGAGTGAAAGTCATAGAGGCCAAGGGAGTAGTTTCCACTAATGTTTGGTTGTTTGTATTATAGCTTTACGAGTGAAAGTCATAGAGGCCAAGGGAGTAGTTTCCACTAATGTTTGGTTGTTTGTATTATAGCTTTACGAGTGAAAGTCATAGAGGCCAAGGGAGTAGTTTCCACTAATGTTTGGTTGTTTGTATTATAGCTTTACGAGTGAAAGTCATAGAGGCCAAGGGAGTAGTTTCCACTAATGTTTGGTTGTTTGTATTATAGCTTTACGAGTGAAAGTCATAGAGGCCAAGGGAGTAGTTTCCACTAATGTTTGGTTGTTTGTATTATAGCTTTACGAGTGAAAGTCATAGAGGCCAAGGGAGTAGTTTCCACTAATGTTTGGTTGTTTGTATTATAGCTTTACGAGTGAAAGTCATAGAGGCCAAGGGAGTAGTTTCCACTAATGTTTGGTTGTTTGTATTATAGCTTTACGAGTGAAAGTCATAGAGGCCAAGGGAGTAGTTTCCACTAATGTTTGGTTGTTTGTATTATAGCTTTACGAGTGAAAGTCATAGAGGCCAAGGGAGTAGTTTCCACTAATGTTTGGTTGTTTGTATTATAGCTTTACGAGTGAAAGTCATAGAGGCCAAGGGAGTAGTTTCCACTAATGTTTGGTTGTTTGTATTATAGCTTTACGAGTGAAAGTCATAGAGGCCAAGGGAGTAGTTTCCACTAATGTTTGGTTGTTTGTATTATAGCTTTACGAGTGAAAGTCATAGAGGCCAAGGGAGTAGTTTCCACTAATGTTTGGTTGTTTGTATTATAGCTTTACGAGTGAAAGTCATAGAGGCCAAGGGAGTAGTTTCCACTAATGTTTGGTTGTTTGTATTATAGCTTTACGAGTGAAAGTCATAGAGGCCAAGGGAGTAGTTTCCACTAATGTTTGGTTGTTTGTATTATAGCTTTACGAGTGAAAGTCATAGAGGCCAAGGGAGTAGTTTCCACTAATGTTTGGTTGTTTGTATTATAGCTTTACGAGTGAAAGTCATAGAGGCCAAGGGAGTAGTTTCCACTAATGTTTGGTTGTTTGTATTATAGCTTTACGAGTGAAAGTCATAGAGGCCAAGGGAGTAGTTTCCACTAATGTTTGGTTGTTTGTATTATAGCTTTACGAGTGAAAGTCATAGAGGCCAAGGGAGTAGTTTCCACTAATGTTTGGTTGTTTGTATTATAGCTTTACGAGTGAAAGTCATAGAGGCCAAGGGAGTAGTTTCCACTAATGTTTGGTTGTTTGTATTATAGCTTTACGAGTGAAAGTCATAGAGGCCAAGGGAGTAGTTTCCACTAATGTTTGGTTGTTTGTATTATAGCTTTACGAGTGAAAGTCATAGAGGCCAAGGGAGTAGTTTCCACTAATGTTTGGTTGTTTGTATTATAGCTTTACGAGTGAAAGTCATAGAGGCCAAGGGAGTAGTTTCCACTAATGTTTGGTTGTTTGTATTATAGCTTTACGAGTGAAAGTCATAGAGGCCAAGGGAGTAGTTTCCACTAATGTTTGGTTGTTTGTATTATAGCTTTACGAGTGAAAGTCATAGAGGCCAAGGGAGTAGTTTCCACTAATGTTTGGTTGTTTGTATTATAGCTTTACGAGTGAAAGTCATAGAGGCCAAGGGAGTAGTTTCCACTAATGTTTGGTTGTTTGTATTATAGCTTTACGAGTGAAAGTCATAGAGGCCAAGGGAGTAGTTTCCACTAATGTTTGGTTGTTTGTATTATAGCTTTACGAGTGAAAGTCATAGAGGCCAAGGGAGTAGTTTCCACTAATGTTTGGTTGTTTGTATTATAGCTTTACGAGTGAAAGTCATAGAGGCCAAGGGAGTAGTTTCCACTAATGTTTGGTTGTTTGTATTATAGCTTTACGAGTGAAAGTCATAGAGGCCAAGGGAGTAGTTTCCACTAATGTTTGGTTGTTTGTATTATAGCTTTACGAGTGAAAGTCATAGAGGCCAAGGGAGTAGTTTCCACTAATGTTTGGTTGTTTGTATTATAGCTTTACGAGTGAAAGTCATAGAGGCCAAGGGAGTAGTTTCCACTAATGTTTGGTTGTTTGTATTATAGCTTTACGAGTGAAAGTCATAGAGGCCAAGGGAGTAGTTTCCACTAATGTTTGGTTGTTTGTATTATAGCTTTACGAGTGAAAGTCATAGAGGCCAAGGGAGTAGTTTCCACTAATGTTTGGTTGTTTGTATTATAGCTTTACGAGTGAAAGTCATAGAGGCCAAGGGAGTAGTTTCCACTAATGTTTGGTTGTTTGTATTATAGCTTTACGAGTGAAAGTCATAGAGGCCAAGGGAGTAGTTTCCACTAATGTTTGGTTGTTTGTATTATAGCTTTACGAGTGAAAGTCATAGAGGCCAAGGGAGTAGTTTCCACTAATGTTTGGTTGTTTGTATTATAGCTTTACGAGTGAAAGTCATAGAGGCCAAGGGAGTAGTTTCCACTAATGTTTGGTTGTTTGTATTATAGCTTTACGAGTGAAAGTCATAGAGGCCAAGGGAGTAGTTTCCACTAATGTTTGGTTGTTTGTATTATAGCTTTACGAGTGAAAGTCATAGAGGCCAACGGAGTAGTTTCCACTAATGTTTGGTTGTTTGTATTATAGCTTTACGAGTGAAAGTCATAGAGGCCAAGGGAGTAGTTTCCACTAATGTTTGGTTGTTTGTATTATAGCTTTACGAGTGAAAGTCATAGAGGCCAAGGGAGTAGTTTCCACTAATGTTTGGTTGTTTGTATTATAGCTTTACGAGTGAAAGTCATAGAGGCCAAGGGAGTAGTTTCCACTAATGTTTGGTTGTTTGTATTATAGCTTTACGAGTGAAAGTCATAGAGGCCAAGGGAGTAGTTTCCACTAATGTTTGGTTGTTTGTATTATAGCTTTACGAGTGAAAGTCATAGAGGCCAAGGGAGTAGTTTCCACTAATGTTTGGTTGTTTGTATTATAGCTTTACGAGTGAAAGTCATAGAGGCCAAGGGAGTAGTTTCCACTAATGTTTGGTTGTTTGTATTATAGCTTTACGAGTGAAAGTCATAGAGGCCAAGGGAGTAGTTTCCACTAATGTTTGGTTGTTTGTATTATAGCTTTACGAGTGAAAGTCATAGAGGCCAAGGGAGTAGTTTCCACTAATGTTTGGTTGTTTGTATTATAGCTTTACGAGTGAAAGTCATAGAGGCCAAGGGAGTAGTTTCCACTAATGTTTGGTTGTTTGTATTATAGCTTTACGAGTGAAAGTCATAGAGGCCAAGGGAGTAGTTTCCACTAATGTTTGGTTGTTTGTATTATAGCTTTACGAGTGAAAGTCATAGAGGCCAAGGGAGTAGTTTCCACTAATGTTTGGTTGTTTGTATTATAGCTTTACGAGTGAAAGTCATAGAGGCCAAGGGAGTAGTTTCCACTAATGTTTGGTTGTTTGTATTATAGCTTTACGAGTGAAAGTCATAGAGGCCAAGGGAGTAGTTTCCACTAATGTTTGGTTGTTTGTATTATAGCTTTACGAGTGAAAGTCATAGAGGCCAAGGGAGTAGTTTCCACTAATGTTTGGTTGTTTGTATTATAGCTTTACGAGTGAAAGTCATAGAGGCCAAGGGAGTAGTTTCCACTAATGTTTGGTTGTTTGTATTATAGCTTTACGAGTGAAAGTCATAGAGGCCAAGGGAGTAGTTTCCACTAATGTTTGGTTGTTTGTATTATAGCTTTACGAGTGAAAGTCATAGAGGCCAAGGGAGTAGTTTCCACTAATGTTTGGTTGTTTGTATTATAGCTTTACGAGTGAAAGTCATAGAGGCCAAGGGAGTAGTTTCCACTAATGTTTGGTTGTTTGTATTATAGCTTTACGAGTGAAAGTCATAGAGGCCAAGGGAGTAGTTTCCACTAATGTTTGGTTGTTTGTATTATAGCTTTACGAGTGAAAGTCATAGAGGCCAAGGGAGTAGTTTCCACTAATGTTTGGTTGTTTGTATTATAGCTTTACGAGTGAAAGTCATAGAGGCCAAGGGAGTAGTTTCCACTAATGTTTGGTTGTTTGTATTATAGCTTTACGAGTGAAAGTCATAGAGGCCAAGGGAGTAGTTTCCACTAATGTTTGGTTGTTTGTATTATAGCTTTACGAGTGAAAGTCATAGAGGCCAAGGGAGTAGTTTCCACTAATGTTTGGTTGTTTGTATTATAGCTTTACGAGTGAAAGTCATAGAGGCCAAGGGAGTAGTTTCCACTAATGTTTGGTTGTTTGTATTATAGCTTTACGAGTGAAAGTCATAGAGGCCAAGGGAGTAGTTTCCACTAATGTTTGGTTGTTTGTATTATAGCTTTACGAGTGAAAGTCATAGAGGCCAAGGGAGTAGTTTCCACTAATGTTTGGTTGTTTGTATTATAGCTTTACGAGTGAAAGTCATAGAGGCCAAGGGAGTAGTTTCCACTAATGTTTGGTTGTTTGTATTATAGCTTTACGAGTGAAAGTCATAGAGGCCAAGGGAGTAGTTTCCACTAATGTTTGGTTGTTTGTATTATAGCTTTACGAGTGAAAGTCATAGAGGCCAAGGGAGTAGTTTCCACTAATGTTTGGTTGTTTGTATTATAGCTTTACGAGTGAAAGTCATAGAGGCCAAGGGAGTAGTTTCCACTAATGTTTGGTTGTTTGTATTATAGCTTTACGAGTGAAAGTCATAGAGGCCAAGGGAGTAGTTTCCACTAATGTTTGGTTGTTTGTATTATAGCTTTACGAGTGAAAGTCATAGAGGCCAAGGGAGTAGTTTCCACTAATGTTTGGTTGTTTGTATTATAGCTTTACGAGTGAAAGTCATAGAGGCCAAGGGAGTAGTTTCCACTAATGTTTGGTTGTTTGTATTATAGCTTTACGAGTGAAAGTCATAGAGGCCAAGGGAGTAGTTTCCACTAATGTTTGGTTGTTTGTATTATAGCTTTACGAGTGAAAGTCATAGAGGCCAAGGGAGTAGTTTCCACTAATGTTTGGTTGTTTGTATTATAGCTTTACGAGTGAAAGTCATAGAGGCCAAGGGAGTAGTTTCCACTAATGTTTGGTTGTTTGTATTATAGCTTTACGAGTGAAAGTCATAGAGGCCAAGGGAGTAGTTTCCACTAATGTTTGGTTGTTTGTATTATAGCTTTACGAGTGAAAGTCATAGAGGCCAAGGGAGTAGTTTCCACTAATGTTTGGTTGTTTGTATTATAGCTTTACGAGTGAAAGTCATAGAGGCCAAGGGAGTAGTTTCCACTAATGTTTGGTTGTTTGTATTATAGCTTTACGAGTGAAAGTCATAGAGGCCAAGGGAGTAGTTTCCACTAATGTTTGGTTGTTTGTATTATAGCTTTACGAGTGAAAGTCATAGAGGCCAAGGGAGTAGTTTCCACTAATGTTTGGTTGTTTGTATTATAGCTTTACGAGTGAAAGTCATAGAGGCCAAGGGAGTAGTTTCCACTAATGTTTGGTTGTTTGTATTATAGCTTTACGAGTGAAAGTCATAGAGGCCAAGGGAGTAGTTTCCACTAATGTTTGGTTGTTTGTATTATAGCTTTACGAGTGAAAGTCATAGAGGCCAAGGGAGTAGTTTCCACTAATGTTTGGTTGTTTGTATTATAGCTTTACGAGTGAAAGTCATAGAGGCCAAGGGAGTAGTTTCCACTAATGTTTGGTTGTTTGTATTATAGCTTTACGAGTGAAAGTCATAGAGGCCAAGGGAGTAGTTTCCACTAATGTTTGGTTGTTTGTATTATAGCTTTACGAGTGAAAGTCATAGAGGCCAAGGGAGTAGTTTCCACTAATGTTTGGTTGTTTGTATTATAGCTTTACGAGTGAAAGTCATAGAGGCCAAGGGAGTAGTTTCCACTAATGTTTGGTTGTTTGTATTATAGCTTTACGAGTGAAAGTCATAGAGGCCAAGGGAGTAGTTTCCACTAATGTTTGGTTGTTTGTATTATAGCTTTACGAGTGAAAGTCATAGAGGCCAAGGGAGTAGTTTCCACTAATGTTTGGTTGTTTGTATTATAGCTTTACGAGTGAAAGTCATAGAGGCCAAGGGAGTAGTTTCCACTAATGTTTGGTTTTTTGTATTATAGCTTTACGAGTGAAAGTCATAGAGGCCAAGGGAGTAGTTTCCACTAATGTTTGGTTGTTTGTATTATAGCTTTACGAGTGAAAGTCATAGAGGCCAAGGGAGTAGTTTCCACTAATGTTTGGTTGTTTGTATTATAGCTTTACGAGTGAAAGTCATAGAGGCCAAGGGGAGTAGTTTCCACTAATGTTTGGTTGTTTGTATTATAGCTTTACGAGTGAAAGTCATAGAGGCCAAGGGAGTAGTTTCCACTAATGTTTGGTTGTTTGTATTATAGCTTTACGAGTGAAAGTCATAGAGGCCAAGGGAGTAGTTTCCACTAATGTTTGGTTGTTTGTATTATAGCTTTACGAGTGAAAGTCATAGAGGCCAAGGGAGTAGTTTCCACTAATGTTTGGTTGTTTGTATTATAGCTTTACGAGTGAAAGTCATAGAGGCCAAGGGAGTAGTTTCCACTAATGTTTGGTTGTTTGTATTATAGCTTTACGAGTGAAAGTCATAGAGGCCAAGGGAGTAGTTTCCACTAATGTTTGGTTGTTTGTATTATAGCTTTACGAGTGAAAGTCATAGAGGCCCAAGGGAGTAGTTTCCACTAATGTTTGGTTGTTTGTATTATAGCTTTACGAGTGAAAGTCATAGAGGCCAAGGGAGTAGTTTCCACTAATGTTTGGTTGTTTGTATTATAGCTTTACGAGTGAAAGTCATAGAGGCCAAGGGAGTAGTTTCCACTAATGTTTGGTTGTTTGTATTATAGCTTTACGAGTGAAAGTCATAGAGGCCAAGGGAGTAGTTTCCACTAATGTTTGGTTGTTTGTATTATAGCTTTACGAGTGAAAGTCATAGAGGCCAAGGGAGTAGTTTCCACTAATGTTTGGTTGTTTGTATTATAGCTTTACGAGTGAAAGTCATAGAGGCCAAGGGAGTAGTTTCCACTAATGTTTGGTTGTTTGTATTATAGCTTTACGAGTGAAAGTCATAGAGGCCAAGGGAGTAGTTTCCACTAATGTTTGGTTGTTTGTATTATAGCTTTACGAGTGAAAGTCATAGAGGCCAAGGGAGTAGTTTCACTAATGTTTGGTTGTTTGTATTATAGCTTTACGAGTGAAAGTCATAGAGGCCAAGGGAGTAGTTTCCACTAATGTTTGGTTGTTTGTATTATAGCTTTACGAGTGAAAGTCATAGAGGCCAAGGGAGTAGTTTCCACTAATGTTTGGTTGTTTGTATTATAGCTTTACGAGTGAAAGTCATAAAGGCCAAGGGAGTAGTTTCCACTAATGTTTGGTTGTTTGTATTATAGCTTTACGAGTGAAAGTCATAGAGGCCAAGGGAGTAGTTTCCACTAATGTTTGGTTGTTTGTATTATAGCTTTACGAGTGAAAGTCATAGAGGCCAAGGGAGTAGTTTCCACTAATGTTTGGTTGTTTGTATTATAGCTTTACGAGTGAAAGTCATAGAGGCCAAGGGAGTAGTTTCCACTAATGTTTGGTTGTTTGTATTATAGCTTTACGAGTGAAAGTCATAGAGGCCAAGGGAGTAGTTTCCACTAATGTTTATAAATATATTTTCATTTTAGTAGGAGTTTAAATTCTTCACAATATTTTAACTATATTTGTTCCAAATGTCGCTAGGGATAGGAACGGTATGGACTATGATGACGCAGTTCCTTCTTGTAGGACTATTTCTTGGCTACGTCTGCGTGAAGGTAATTAGCGCCGAGCGAAGCTAGTTAAATAAAGTTTAAACGGGTTGGAAGATATTTAATTATTAACAAAAACAATCTGAGCGATGGTGTTGCTACTTGGAGTGTGGAAATGAGGCCTACCAAGCCACTGATCCTGGGATCAACAAGTGGCTGTGGGATTGTGGTGGTTTGTACTTCTCAACCCCCTGATTTGCTGTACTGTGCTAGTGGTTAGAGAGGAAGTCCCGACAAACATCCTCTCGGCTTCCGGTCTCACCCTAGTCTTGGGGGTTGTAGGCTCTCCTACACGCGGTAAAGGGTAGCCTTTTATCGTTTCTAGTATACTAAAATATAGCTACGTTAGATCTGTGTTGTCTCTATTATATATATATATATATATATATATATATATATATATATATATATATATATATATATATATATATATATATATATGTACATAATGCGCAGTGATGTGGGGCGGGTAAATACCCAGTGGGTAGGTAAATATAAATCGGTTATATAGTACCCGGGTATTTACCCACAGGGAAGGTAAATACCCAAAACGTGGGTATATAGTACCGGGGTATTTACCCACAGGGAAGGCAAATACCCAAAACGTGGGTATTTTCAGATTTTCAGCTTGATACAACTTCTTTGAGTGTTTTATAAGTTTCTGATGCAAACAAGGACTGAAACCCAGCCATTTCATCATAAAAACTAAACAAACATTAATACTTACGCAGTAATATTTAAAAGAAAGTTAAAAGTCGGTCCGGGTATTTAAAACTTAATGAATATCTATGAATTTTCATGATTAATTTTACATTGGAGAAAGTTAACTAATTTAAAAAAAAAATGTTTAATGAAACCTATTCAAATATTAATGACTTATTAAATTTAAAAAAATTATACCTGTTAAAAAAAAAAGATGTTTAAAAAAAAATGTTTATCATAATAGTTCAAAACCATTTTAAGTGGTTTGTGATCCTTGTTAATATTATTTGAAATTATGCTCATACAGTAGTAACAACATTACAGTAAGCGGAAATCTCACCAGAAATGAAAAGGTAGCTTCTTGATGACAGAGTGTTTTAGATCCGAGTCAGGAAACTAGTTAACATCCTTGATCCAATTGTTGAACTTATCACTGCCATTCAGTTAAATGCCCCTTTGATCCACACAGTTCATAAGAGATTTAAGAATTACTGAAAACTCTTCAACAAGAAATCCCAGAATCTACTCTTCAAAAAACTGAGGGAAAACTGGGGTGCTAATTAAATTGGAGAAACGCATTCAGTTTGTGCTGCAGTCTTGTTGAACCCTTCATTTGAAGCCTGGTTACTTTGTGCCAATGTTTTTGTGTGTGAGATAGGTAGAAGCATGGGAAGCATAGGTAGAAGCATGGGAAGCATTGGTAGAAGCATGGGAAGCATAGGTAGAAGCATGGGAAGCATAGGTAGAAGCATGGGAAGCATAGGTAGAAGCACGGGAAGCATAGGTAGAAGCATGGGAAGCATTGGTAGAAGCATGGGAAGCATAGGTAGAAGCATGGGAAGCATAGGTAGAAGCATGGGAAGCATAGGTAGAAGCATGGGAAGCATAGGTAGAAGCCTGGGAAGCATAGGTAGAAGCATGGGAAGCATAGGTAGAAGCATGGGAAGCATAGGTAGAAGCATGGGAAGCATAGGTAGAAGCATGGGAAGCATAGGTAGAAGCATGGGAAGCATAGGTAGAAGCATGGGAAGCATAGGTAGAAGCATGGGAAGCATAGGTAGAAGCATGGGAAGCATAGGTAGAAGCATGGGAAGCATAGGTAGAAGCATGGGAAGCATTGGTAGAAGCATGGGAAGCATAGGTAGAAGCATGAAAGCATAGGTAGAAGCTTGGGAAGCATAGGTAGAAGCATGGGAAGCATTGGTAGAAGCATGGGACGCATAGGTAAAAGCATGGGAAGCATAGGTAGAAGCATGGGAAGCATAGGTAGAAGCATGGGAAGCATTGGTAGAAGCATGGGAAGCATAGGTAGAAGCATGGGAAGCATAGGTAGAAGCATGGGAAGCATTGGTAGAAGCATGGGAAGCATAGGTAGAAGCATGGGAAGCATAGGTAGAAGCTTGGGAAGCATAGGTAGAAGCATGGGAAGCATTGGTAGAAGCATGGGAAGAATAGGTAGAAGCTTGGGAAGCATAGGTAGAAGCATGGGAAGCATAGGTAGAAGCATGGGAAGCATAGGTAGAAGCATGGGAAGCATAGGTAGAAGCATGGGAAGCATAGGTAGAAGCATGGGAAGAATAGGTAGAAGCATGGGAAGCATAGGTAGAAGCATGGGAAGCATAGGTAGAAGCATGGGAAGCATAGGTAGAAGCATGGGAAGCATTGGTAGAAGCATGGGAAGCATAGGTAGAAGCATGGGAAGCATATGTAGAAGCATGGGAAGCATAGGTAGAAGCATGGGAAGAATAGGTAGAAGCATGGGAAGCATAGGTAGAAGCATGGGAAGCATAGGTAGAAGCATGGGAAGCATTGGTAGAAGCATGGGAAGCATAGGTAGAAGCATGGGAAGCACAGGTAGAAGCTTGGGAAGCATAGGTAGAAGCATGGGAAGCATTGGTAGAAGCATGGGACGCATAGGTAAAAGCATGGGAAGCATAGGTAGAAGCATGGGAAGCATAGGTAGAAGCATGGGAAGCATTGGTAGAAGCATGGGAAGCATAGGTAAAAGCATGGGAAGCATAGGTAGGAGCATGGGAAGCATTGGTAGAAGCATGGGAAGCATAGGTAGAAGCATGGGAAGCATAGGTAGAAGGTTGGGAAGCATAGGTAGAAGCATGGGAAGCATTGGTAGAAGCATGGGAAGCATAGGTAGGAGCATGGGAAGCATAGGTAGAAGCATGGGAAGCATAGGTAGAAGCATGGGAAGCATAGGTAGAAGCATGGGAAGCATAGGTAGAAGCATGGGAAGCATTGGTAGAAGCATGGGAAGCATAGGTAGAAGCATGGGAAGCATTGGTAGAAGCATGGGAAGCATAGTTAGAAGCATGGGAAGCATAGGTAGGAGCATGGGAAGCATTGGTAGAAGCATGGGAAGCATAGGTAGAAGCATGGGAAGCATAGGTAGAAGCTTGGGAAGCATAGGTAGAAGCATGGGAAGCATTGGTAGAAGCATGGGAAGCATAGGTAGGAGCATGGGAAGCATAGGTAGAAGCATGGGAAGCATAGGTAGAAGCATGGGAAGCATAGGTAGAAGCATGGGAAGCATTGGTAGAAGCATGGGAAGCATAGGTAGAAGCATGGGAAGCATAGGTAGAAGCATGGGAAGCATAGGTAGAAGCATGGGAAGCATAGGTAGAAGCATGGGAAGCATTGGTAGAAGCATGGGAAGCATAGGTAGAAGCATGGGAAGCATAGGTAGAAGCTTGGGAAGCATAGGTAGAAGCATGGGAAGCATTGGTAGAAGCATGGGAAGCATTGGTAGAAGCATGGGAAGCATAGGTAGAAGCATGGGAAGCATAGGTAGAAGCTTGGGAAGCATAGGTAGAAGCATGGGAAGCATTGGTAGAAGCATGGGAAGCATAGGTAGAAGCATGGGAAGCATTGGTAGAAGCATGGGAAGCATAGGTAGAAGCATGGGAAGCATAGGTAGAAGCATGGGAAGCATTGGTAGAAGCATGGGAAGCATAGGTAGAAGCATGGGAAGCATAGGTAGAAGCATGGGAAGCATAGGTAGAAGCATGGGAAGCATAGGTAGAAGCATGGGAAGCATAGGTAGAAGCATGGGAAGCATAGGTAGAAGCATGGGAAGCATAGGTAGAAGCATGGGAAGCATAGGTAGAAGCATGGGAAGCATAGGTAGAAGCATGGGAAGCATAGGTAGAAGCATGGGAAGCATAGGTAGAAGCATGGGAAGCATAGGTAGAAGCATGGGAAGCATAGGTAGAAGCATGGGAAGCATAGGTAGAAGCATGGGAAGCATTGGTAGAAGCATGGGAAGCATAGGTAGAAGCATGGGAAGCATAGGTAGAAGCATGGGAAGCATTGGTAGAAGCATGGGAAGCATAGGAATGAGTAGGTTACTTACTTTGTGTTTCGATAAATTGAGATAATCCTAGTCCAAAGTTTTAGCTGAGGCTATATTTTTGTGAATGCAGTACAGTAGTATCAAATTTAGGCCAACAACTTGTTCTAATAGTAGTCGGAAGGTCCCGGGCAAACCTTCTGGTAATTACTTATTAACCGCTGAGTGCTCTTATTTTATCAAATTTAGGCCAACAACTTGTTCTAACAGTAGTCGGAAGGTCCCTGGCAAACCTTCTGGTAATTACTTATTAACCGCTGAGTGCTCTTATTTTATAATTTATTATTGTTTTAATAGCTTCTCAGTGTTGCAACACTTCTAAACTGGCGAGATCCATCACATTTTACAATATTCGATTACTTCAAGCCGCAGTTTAGTTAAATACCTTAAATACCCGGGTATATATGTAATTGGGTATTTACCCTGAAGAATAAATACCCGGGTATATATGTAATTGGGTATTTACCCTGAAGAATAAATACCCGGGTATATATGTAATTGGGTATTTACCCTGAAGAATAAATACCCGGGTATATATGTAATTGGGTATTTACCCTGAAGAATAAATACCCGGGTATTTGACAACACTGATGTTGCGTTGCGGATTGGAAGGACGATATCAACATCAAGTACACACTAATTCATCCTCAATTAATGTAGAATTTGTTAATTAATACAAATTCATAAAGAAACAATGAGACAAACCAACAATGTTTTGAATATACTCTAGTGCAGTTCACATTTATGGAAAATATATTCAAACGCATTTTCCATACCTTCATTTCACCCCTCGTATCCGCAACACCATATACATATATATATATATATATATATATATATATATATATATATATATATATATATAAACATCAAAATTATCCGTTATAAAACAGTATTGTCAGGAGTCTTGCAAACCCCTGAACATTATTGAATAAAGGTGGTGAAACGGGGCCGAACTTTCTAGATGGTTCTGACAGGGGGACAAAACAACTAGAAAAAAACTAGTAAAAAACTTGGAAAGTAGCTAAAATAGATAGAAATAGAAAGCCTAAGAATACCCAAATCCGATTATGGTCCAGCGATGCTTGAAGAGGGGTATTGTATAGAGATTATAGCTCTGGGAACCGCCCTACCTACAGGGAGGGGTCAGGGATGTTAGGGGCAGGGGCAGGGGTAGGATGGTGTATTGGTTATTTAGGAAGAAGCTAACGGGTGGAAGGTCAAGGAATTATGGTTGCTCTCTGATTGCAAGTTTTGTTGATTTAGCAGAAGCAGGCTATGGATTGTGTTGGGGGAATATACAGTGGACTGTATGAATCCAAAGAAGCTATTAATGAGTTGACAAAAACATAAATACAAAAATCAGCCCCGTAACAGGCCACGAGGGACCTGAGGGACAGCTACTATAGAGTTATCTTATTCATGACCATACGGTACACTAGGAAGATAGTATGGTCAGTACTATGCTCCGACCGCCTGATTTTCCCTTTACTGCTTCGACTGCTAGAGTCATTAGCATCCAAGGTACCCATTATTAAATTAATTAAAGGCTGGGTTGGCCAAGAGACGGTCAGGGAGGCCGAATCCAACCCATGAACGAAGACACTAGAAGATTAAATCTTCAGTACTATGCTTGGGATTTGAACTCAGGTCCTCCAGCTTATTAGTACAGTGCTCTACCACCAAGCTAACCTCGGCCCAATGAGTTGAAATAATATATAATTTACACAAGTATAGACTATTAATAAGGTGATTGGGAATTAAACTTTTTAAACATTTCTTTAAACATGGTTTGTTATGAACATTTGTGATTCGCCCCTCTAGCTGATGTTGTGGAATCCTGTAAAATTGTCCATTCACATCCTCCCCCTGTTCTGTTTGTAGCCGAAAACACCCAGAAGTCCTTCATGCGTGATATGCAACCCCCAAGTTCCCAGCCGGACAAAGAGCCTAGATTGGCTCGGCTAAGGGAGAGCAGCAGAAGGGATTTGCATGATAGGTCAGAGGGTCGACACAAATAGTCGACACGGGTCTCCCTCTGATATCCTCTGATTGTCACCTATCCAGGAATTAACTCCACACCTTTCTACCGGGCCTTCCGGTTTACAGTTTTTGTCAACCTCTCTCTCTCATTCACACTTGGAAACAAAAAAATAGACCTACAATTCACAAGAAAATAGGACCCTGAGACCGTTTCTTCCAAATCATAGCTTATTTTTTCCATCCAAAAAAAGGACCATATGAATTACTAATATATATTTATGTGGCTATATCTTTTTTTATTAAATTTTAAATATTTTCTAAATTTTGTACAATTCTAATTGTTTTACTATTTTAACGGTGGAGACCCGGGGATATATTTTACATAGATGTTACATACATACCATGTAAGGGAGTTGAAATGCATCTCGTCAGCTGCATGCAGCTGATCTGAGTGAAAAATACTCAAAGGAGCTCAAGATTGTGGTGCTCGATGTCAGCTTCAGAATTAGCACATTGTTTGGTGTTTACTTAAAGTCTGCGTCTGGCAACCGTTGTAGGGTTCAAGTAAATGGTTTATCCCCAAAAAAACATAAATGTGAAATAGAGACCAAGTTCCTGCCCCCACAAAGGAACACTCCCTTCCTCAAAAATATCCCCTCCTAAAACCCCCCAAAAACGCCTTACCATTCTACACTCCAAAAAAGTAGTACGAGTTGGTGTATTAATTCAACCAAAAATATTTGTCAATACAAGAGATGATACAAGAAAGAAATGTCCAAGTTCATTACTTAGAAGACTTCATAGTTACTTACTAAGAACAGTAAAGACACTTCAACTGACCTTTAAAAACAACAATAAAAATACTTATATCCAGTTACTAAAATATCACTTTCCTCAACCAGGTATATTCTTAAACTTGGCAATGTTTAGTTTCTCTCTAAAGATAATTTCGGCACAAAAAAAACATTGCCAAGTTTAACAATATACCTGGTTGAGGAAAGTGATATTTTAGAAACTGGATATAAGTATTTTTATTGTTGTTTTTAAAGGTCAGTTTGTGTCTTTACTGTTCTTAGTAAGTAACTATGAGGTCTTCCAAGTAATGAACTTGGACATTTCTTTCTTGTATCATCTCTTGTATTGGCAAATATTTTTGGTTGAATTAATACACCAACTCATACTACTTTTTTGGAGTGTAGAATGGTAAGGCGTTTTTGGGGGGTTTTAGGAGGGGATATTTTTGAGGAAGGAAGTGTTTCTTTGTGGGGGCAGGAACTTGGCCTCTATTTCACATTTATGTTTTTTTGGGGATCTCATTACTTTTTTCTAAGTATTAAATAGAATTTAGTTGCCGCATACCTACTGGCTTTTGTACTTCATATAAAACCAGGGTCTTTGGATTCTGCATAAGGTTCTCCTTACTGCTTGATATCTGATACCAATAATCAACCTACATACATCTAATCACTAGACTAGAAAAGTTAGAAGCTCTTCCAGATGACATTACTCTAGAGGACAAATTGATTGCTCTCTTAACTAAACTATTACACTGTAAAACACAGGAACCTTATCCCGAGGATTAAGATCACAATAGGGAAAGTGTAGAAGGCCTTCAAGAAAAATATAAGAACAAAGACGATACATTTTGGGTTTGTGATCCTAAACTTTGTAATTTAGATGGCTCGACTTTGAAAAACTTAGTATCTGCTTTGAAGTATATTATGCAGTTAACATTTAAGAAAGAAGTCACGCCTGTTGTTGTTAAGATACGTCGAAATGTTTTTTGAAACATCAAATATAGGTTCTCCTTACCAAGACGATTCATTTGATACCCCACATGATGGGTTTCAGAAGGAATGATGGCATTTCGATGGAACAAGAAGTAGAAAACGTCATAGGTAATATGACACTCCCGTATCAAGACCTACCTGCGTGCCAAGTTTGGTCAAAATAGGCCAAACGTTGTGAATTTGTATAAGGAACAAACATACAGACAGACAGCTGAAAGACCTTTTTTACCTAGTCTATTGCATTCCCCGGACCAAGGCCTACCTGTGTGCCAAGTTTAGTCAAAATCGGTCAAATGGTGTGAATTTGTCTAAGGAACAAACATGCAGACAGACAGCTGATAGACGATTTTGACTAGCCTACGACACTACCCGGATAAAGACCGACATGTGTGTCAATTTTGTCAAAATCGGTCAAACGGTGTGTATTTGTATAAGGAACAAACAGACAGACAGACAGCTGATAGACAATTTAACCTAGCCTATGATTCTCCCCGTATCAAGACCCATCTGTGTCCCAAGTTTGGTCAAAATCGATCAAACGGTACGGATTTGTAAGAGCAACAAACATACAGACAGACAGCTGGTATACGATTTTTGCCGAGCCTATATGCGTCTAATTGTTTCTTGAAACATCAAATATAGGTTCTTCATACCGAGACAATTCATTTGATACCCCACATCATGGGTTTCGGACGGAATTATGGGTTTCCGAAGGAAGTACAAAACTGGCACGCCCCCGCCCCGGAAGCGGAGTCAAACACAACTTTTCGCGATTTTTCGATTTTTTCCTTTAATAACGTCTTCATATCTATCTTCATGCAAAAGTTCAAGTCTCTAGCATCATGGGAAGTGCCTAATAATTTTGATGAGTCAGTAAGTGAGTGAGTGAGTGAGTGAGTCCTATAAATCCCGATTTGCGTTCTCTTATATCTATGTAGAATTATGAAAATTTCCAGTTTTACTCACATCTAGTAGTATAGTACCTGTGTAAAATGTCATAACTTTATCTTTACCTGGTTGAAAGTTATGAGAGAGTAAAAATCTGCTCTAAGACCGCCTGTAATATACACACAGTATGCTTAGGCCGGAACTTGGCCTGGCGCACTACCGTGCGCCTAGATCCTTGGCGTATCAAAGGATCAAAAAAGGCAACAAAGAAAATAGTACAGCTTGCATATATGTATCTTAAGAGTATCTGATTTATAAGACTTCAAATTTAATAATTAAAAAAAAAATTCAATTATTTTTGCTATTACAGAGGGATTTTGAGAATGAGTGATGCATGATTTTGAGAATGAGTGATGCATGATTTTGAGAATGAGTGATGCATGATTTTGAGAATGAGTGATGCCTGATTTTGAGAATGAGTGATGTATGATTTTAACGTATTTTTTATTAATTTTGCTAAGGAATGTGAGATCGATTTTGCAAAATCCATATTTCCCCTTGAAAATAGTTCGCATTTTAATTGGAAGAAATTTGAGGAGATAGCCTAGTTTAAGAATGGAATCGTGCATAATATGAAATCGTCCACAAATACAAAACAAAAAATATTTTTCAACATTCTCATTAATAGCTTAAACAAATAATGTTCATTTAAAATCCATTGTAAATTACATTTACAATCTGTAAAAATATTGAGCATATGTTAATACGGGTTTCGCTAAGATGACGCAGTTCCTGCGAGTCCGCCTTGTAACCATTACTGAGTATACTCGTGTACAATGTAAATATCAGTAATGAATTTACACTTTATTACTACAAATTAATAACTGAGTATACTCGTGTACAATGTAAATATCAGTAATGAATTTACACTTGATTACTACAAATTAATAACTGAGTATACTCGTGTACAATGTAAATATCAGTAATGAATTTACACTTTATTACTACAAATTAATAACTGTTTTTAGTGCGGTTTTTTATTTATTTTTTTTATTTACTTCTCGAATGATATTTTATATTATCAAAACGAACCTTCATTCATTCTCTAATTTTTCCCCCTTTTACGGCTATCTACAACTTGGGCATTAGCGCCGGGCTATCTACAACTTGGGCATTAGCGCCGGGCTATCTACAACTTGGGCATTAGCGCCGGGCTATCTACAACTTGGGCATTAGCGCCGGGCTATCTACAACTTGGGCATTAGCGCCGGGCTATCTACAGGTTGCAATCCTTTTATAATGCCAACAGCACGTGGTCGGTCACCCATTCAGATACTGACCACGCCCGACGATGCTTTACTTCGGTGATCTACGGGAACCGGTGCATTGGAAGGAGCTTTGGCCGTTGGCTTCTTCCCTAATTAGTAATAACTTTCCTCAGAGAGACAGTACCCGACTTACCCCCGCCCCTCCCCCCTCCCCCTTCCCTCACCACCACCCCCTCCCCCCTACCCACCCCCTACGTATGAATGAATGAAAGCTAGTCGTGAGAGCGGCAGGTGTTCCATTGATGTTTAGACTTACACCCTCACACGTGGCAGTCAAGTCGACACGTGTCCTCATTCACTCCTTACAGTAGGGGCGTTTTAATACAAGTCTGTAAATATATATATAGAATACATTTAAAACTTGAAAACTCAATAAAGAATGAATCGATGTATAAATAAAGTATACAGGTGCGTAAGCAATAATTAGATATGTTTATAAATGAATTTTACAGATGCTCTATTTCCATTTTCTTGTGTATTTAACAATATTAACGCTCCTCCCACAAGGTGTTTTTCAGTATAAATACCACAAAACGGTGTCGGGAACGACACCTAGTATAAATAAAGTATACAGGTGCGTAAGCAATAATTAGATATGTTTATAAATGAATTTTACAGATGCTCTATTTCTATTTTCTTGTGTATTTAACAATATTAACCCTCCTCCCACAAGGTGTTTTTCAGTACAAATACCACAAAACGGTGTCGGGAACAACACCTAGTATAAATAAAGTATGCAGGTGCGTAAGCAATAATTAGATATGTTTATAAATGAATTTTACAGATGCTCTATTTCCATTTTCTTGTGTATTTAACAATATTAACGCTCCTCCCACAAGGTGTTTTTCAGTATAAATACCACAAAACGGTGTCGGGAACGACACCTAGTATAAATAAAGTATACAGGTGCGTAAGCAATAATTAGATATGTTTATAAATGAATTTTACAGATGCTCTATTTCTATTTTCTTGTGTATTTAACAATATTAACCCTCCTCCCACAAGGTGTTTTTCAGTACAAATACCACAAAACGGTGTCGGGAACAACACCTAGTATAAATAAAGTATACAGGTGCGTAAGCAATAATTAGATATGTTTATAAATGAATTTTACAGATGCTCTATTTCTATTTTCTTGTGTATTTAACAATATTAACCCTCCTCCCACAAGGTGTTTTTCAGTACAAATACCACAAAACGGTGTCGGGAACAACACCTAGTATAAAAAATTAGTTCATTTTACAAACAACAGAAAATGAATATAAATTTAATAAAAGAAAGGAATATTCCTTATAAAAATATTTTTCATTAATTACATAAATTTAAAAAAATATATTTTTGCAAAATAGTATAAATATTTTTTTTAACTTTTTTGCGTGCCTGGACGGACATATTATTCTTCTGTGTTGACCACAAATACTTTTATTGGACTGAAGACATGTTTGGTTTCCCCTCCTGTTATTTTTCCCTCCAATGAAGGAATATTTTGAAGTCTATCTGAAGTTGAATGAGTTGCTGGTGGAAGTGTGTGTTCGGATGATTCTCTACCTAGGATACAGCAGATTTCATCTTGGAGTGTTTTTGGAATGAGTTGCTGGCGGAAGTGTGTGTTCGGATGATTCTCTACCTAGGATACAGCAGATTTCATCTTGAAGTGTTTTTGGAATGAGTTGCTGGTGGAAGTGTGTGTTCGGATGATTCTCTACCTGGGATACAGCAGATTTCATCTTGGAGTGTTTTTGGAATGAGTTGCTGGTGGAAGTGTGTGTTCGGATGATTCTCTACCTAGGAAATGGTAGATGTCATCTTGAAGTGTTTTTGGAATGAGTTGCTGGTGGAAGTGTGTGTTCGGATGATTCTCTACCTAGGATACAGCAGATTTCATCTTGGAGTGTTTTTGGAATGAGTTGCTGGTGGAAGTGTGTGTTCGGATGATTCTCTACCTAGGATACTGCAGATTTCATCTTGGAGTGTTTTTGGAATGAGTTGCTGGTGGAAGTGTGTGTTCGGATGATTCCCTACCTAGGATACAGCAGATTTCATCTTGGAGTGTTTTTGGAATGAGTTGCTGGTGGAAGTGTGTGTTCGGATGATTCTCTACCTAGGATACAGCAGATTTCATCTTGGAGTGTTTTAGGAATGAGTTGCTGGTGGAAGTGTGTGTTCGGATGATTCTCTACCTAGGATACAGGAGATTTCATCTTGGAGTGTTTTAGGAATGAGGACATTTTCCAACCTTTCATTCATGTAAGGTGTAAAAAGAAAGCAAGACTTCAAAAAGACTTCGGTTTCACTAGATGTTTCGTCACTTTGAAATTCTTCATCAGTTCCTTCAGCCACTTACCGTGCCAGTTCTTGTAGAATTCCTTCATCGGTAACCAACAGACGATAACTTACCATATTTCCGTGTAAAACAACGGTAAATAGTCATGGAACTCCTTGAGCTCTACATGGACGATGAAGAAGTTGTCAGGTATACAAGAAGGCAGCGTCGTATCCGACATTGAAACTCAGTTTTCCAAGGATATACCAAGATTACGAGGAAGAATAAAGGTGAATGAAGAAGTTGTCAGGTAAACAAGAAGGCAGCGTCGTATCCGACATTGAAACTCAGTTTTCCAAGGATATACCAAGATTACGAGGAAGAATAAAGGTGAATGAAGAAGTTGTCAGGTATACAAGAAGGCAGCGTCGTATCCGACATTGAAACTCAGTTTTCCAAGGATATACCAAGATTACGAGGAAGAATAAAGGTGAATGAAGAAGTTGTCAGGTATACAAGAAGGCAGCGTCGTATCCGACATTGAAACTCAGTTTTCCAAGGATATACCAAGATTACGAAGAAGAATAAAGGTGAATGAAGAAGTTGTCAGGTATACAAGAAGGCAGCGTCGTATCCGACATTGAAACTCAGTTTTCCAAGGATATACGAAGATTACGAGGAAGAATAAAGGTGAATGAAGAAGTTGTCAGGTATACAAGAAGGCAGCGTCGTATCCGACATTGAAACTCAGTTTTCCAAGGATATACGAAGATTACGAGGAAGAATAAAGGTGAATGAAGAAGTTGTCAGGTATACAAGAAGGCAGCGTCGTATCCGACATTGAAACTCAGTTTTCCAAGGATATACGAAGATTACGAGGAAGAATAAAGGTGAATGAAGAAGTTGTCAGGTATACAAGAAGGCAGCGTCGTATCCGACATTGAAACTCAGTTTTCCAAGGATATACGAAGATTACGAGGAAGAATAAAGGTGAATGAAGAAGTTGTCAGGTATACAAGAAGGCAGCGTCGTATCCGACATTGAAACTCAGTTTTCCAAGGATATACGAAGATTACGAGGAAGAATAAAGGTGAATGAAGAAGTTGTCAGGTATACAAGAAGGCAGCGTCGTATCCGACATTGAAACTCAGTTTTCCAAGGATATACGAAGATTACGAGGAAGAATAAAGGTGAATGAAGAAGTTGTCAGGTATACAAGAAGGCAGCGTCGTATCCGACATTGAAACTCAGTTTTCCAAGGATATACGAAGATTACGAGGAAGAATAAAGGTGAATGAAGAAGTTGTCAGGTATACAAGAAGGCAGCGTCGTATCCGACATTGAAACTCAGTTTTCCAAGGATATACGAAGATTACGAGGAAGAATAAAGGTGAATGAAGAAGTTGTCAGGTATACAAGAAGGCAGCGTCGTATCCGACATTGAAACTCAGTTTTCCAAGGATATACGAAGATTACGAGGAAGAATAAAGGTGAATGAAGAAGTTGTCAGGTATACAAGAAGGCAGCGTCGTATCCGACATTGAAACTCAGTTTTCCAAGGATATACGAAGATTACGAGGAAGAATAAAGGTGAATGAAGAAGTTGTCAGGTATACAAGAAGGCAGCGTCGTATCCGACATTGAAACTCAGTTTTCCAAGGATATACGAAGATTACGAGGAAGAATAAAGGTGAATGAAGAAGTTGTCAGGTATACAAGAAGGCAGCGTCGTATCCGACATTGAAACTCAGTTTTCCAAGGATATACGAAGATTACGAGGAAGAATAA
This sequence comes from Gonocerus acuteangulatus, assembly GCA_946811695.1. Lineage (NCBI taxonomy): Eukaryota > Metazoa > Arthropoda > Insecta > Hemiptera > Coreidae > Gonocerus > Gonocerus acuteangulatus. The sequence continues at coordinate 1,210,718 of OX328124.1, forward strand.
AGGTGAATGAAGAAGTTGTCAGGTATACAAGAAGGCAGCGTCGTATCCGACATTGAAACTCAGTTTTCCAAGGATATACGAAGATTACGAGGAAGAATAAAGGTGAATGAAGAAGTTGTCAGGTATACAAGAAGGCAGCGTCGTATCCGACATTGAAACTCAGTTTTCCAAGGATATACGAAGATTACGAGGAAGAATAAAGGTGAATGAAGAAGTTGTCAGGTATACAAGAAGGCAGCGTCGTATCCGACATTGAAACTCAGTTTTCCAAGGATATACGAAGATTACGAGGAAGAATAAAGGTGAATGAAGAAGTTGTCAGGTATACAAGAAGGCAGCGTCGTATCCGACATTGAAACTCAGTTTTCCAAGGATATACGAAGATTACGAGGAAGAATAAAGGTGAATGAAGAAGTTGTCAGGTATACAAGAAGGCAGCGTCGTATCCGACATTGAAACTCAGTTTTCCAAGGATATACGAAGATTACGAGGAAGAATAAAGGTGAATGAAGAAGTTGTCAGGTATACAAGAAGGCAGCGTCGTATCCGACATTGAAACTCAGTTTTCCAAGGATATACGAAGATTACGAGGAAGAATAAAGGTGAATGAAGAAGTTGTCAGGTATACAAGAAGGCAGCGTCGTATCCGACATTGAAACTCAGTTTTCCAAGGATATACGAAGATTACGAGGAAGAATAAAGGTGAATGAAGAAGTTGTCAGGTATACAAGAAGGCAGCGTCGTATCCGACATTGAAACTCAGTTTTCCAAGGATATACGAAGATTACGAGGAAGAATAAAGGTGAATGAAGAAGTTGTCAGGTATACAAGAAGGCAGCGTCGTATCCGACATTGAAACTCAGTTTTCCAAGGATATACGAAGATTACGAGGAAGAATAAAGGTGAATGAAGAAGTTGTCAGGTATACAAGAAGGCAGCGTCGTATCCGACATTGAAACTCAGTTTTCCAAGGATATACGAAGATTACGAGGAAGAATAAAGGTGAATGAAGAAGTTGTCAGGTATACAAGAAGGCAGCGTCGTATCCGACATTGAAACTCAGTTTTCCAAGGATATACGAAGATTACGAGGAAGAATAAAGGTGAATGAAGAAGTTGTCAGGTATACAAGAAGGCAGCGTCGTATCCGACATTGAAACTCAGTTTTCCAAGGATATACCACGATTACGAGGAAGAATAAAGGTGAATGACTTACATTTCTTGTTTGTTGCCTAGATTACTACTCATAGATAGGAAGATCTGTGCAGTCCATCAAGTAATAATGGTAATTTTGTGTAGTACATGCGCAGGATATGTGCAGGATTCCACAAGAGAAATCCTTGGCTGTGGAAAGTATCAGGATATCTAAAAATATAGGTTTGGTCATAATAGATCAATGAAAGCTTTTTTTTATTTCAATTGTTGCTTCTTTATATTAATTATTTATGATCATAAAGTGTTATTACCTAAAGTAGGTACATTTACTGTTGAACATAGCTTCTTCATCGTTATATAGCTAAGGAAATAAAAATACTCTGAAAATGTAGTTTTATTTAAGTATTGTTCCTCATTCGCACCTATCTCCAGACGCATTATGGAATTATCAACTTAAGTTGTTAGAACTCTGCAGCATCCCTCCTCATATATGTAAATTGTTCTAAATACTTTTTTATTTATTTATAAATAAAATTTAAAAAAACGTTCTTCGATAAACAGGTAATTGGAGAGCCTGAATTAGATATGCATTGCACAAGTGTCGACGATAAAACGCGACATCGTGCATCACCTGCGATATTTGACGGGAAAGCAATGTTGGCTGCTTCCCGTTATGGGTAGCGTTGTCCGTTATGCGGTCAGATTCCCATATCCACCGAGAAGATACTCCATTCCGAAGGAAATTTAAATAAATCAGGAATGTTCCGGTGGGTAGAGATGCATTAAGAGGGATATATATTCATGCAGAGAGGAGGGAGCCCTTTGTATAGGGACGTGGGAAGTTAGGGGAGCAGTCTAAGCCTGTATAATAGAAGGTGGTTTAGATGGGATGGTTCTTTCTGGATCCCAAGTCTTGGGTCAGGATCAGTCTATTGTCCTGACTAGGGGATGGTCACTCAGGACAATAGGAGGGTCATGGATGACCGATGGTCAGCTATACCATATCATCAACAAATATTTGCCTATCTATTAACTAGAAAACTTATCCGCTTTCGGAAACTGGTTTTCACCTAAGCTTCCGTCACAATAATTGTATCAATCCACAGCATAATGCAGAAGACAGCAAACTCTGTAAACGATTTAATTGTTAAATATTTCATTACTTTAGAAAATGTAGTCGAATGCGTTGCCGATTCCTTTTAAACGAAATCATACCTGCGTGGCCATATCAGAGCATGGAATCCTGGAACAAATACACAACACAAAGAAACAATTCACTATTTAGTGGCACTCAGGCTACAACTAGAAACAACATAGACAAACATAGGACGTTTTATATCGAGATATGCAACTTGAAGCCAGGAAGTTTAGTCTTCGAAAATGGCAGCCATCTTGGTATGACACACAACAAACTAAGGGAAATTAAAAGCACAATTCGATCATGTCCTTTAAACAAGAGAGGCACAAGAAGGGAAGAAATTATTCTTTCTTGACTAAGAATAGGGCAACCTCGACTCACTCGCACTTTCATAGGCTGCACCTACAAGAGAGGCACAAGAAGGGAACAAATTATTCTTTCTTGACTAAGAATAGGGCAACCTCGACTTACTCGCACTTTCATAGGCTGCACCTACAAGAGAGGCACAAGAAGGGAAGAAATTATTCTTTCTTGACTAAGAATAGGGCAAACTCGACTCACTCGCACTTTCATAGGCTGCACCTACAAGAGAGGCACAAGAAGGGAAGAAATTATTCTTTCTTGACTAAGAATAGGGCAACCTCGACTCCCTCGCACTTTCATAGGCTGCACCTACAAGAGAGGCACAAGAAGGGAAGAAATTATTCTTTCTTGACTAAGAATAGGGCAACCTCGACTCACTCGCACTTTCATAGGCTGCACCTACAAGAGAGGCACAAGAAGGGAAGAAATTATTCTTTCTTGACTAAGAATAGGGCAACCTCGGCTTAATCACTCGCACTTTCATAGGCTGCACCTACAAGAGAGGCACAAGAAGGGAAGAAATTATTCTTTCTTGACTAAGAATAGGGCAACCTCGACTTACTCGCACTTTCATAGGCTGCACCTACAAGAGAGGCACAAGAAGGGAAGAAATTATTCTTTCTTGACTAAGAATAGGGCAACCTCGACTTACTCACTCGCACTTTCATAGGCTGCACCTACAAGAGAGGCACAAGAAGGGAAGAAATTATTCTTTCTTGACTAAGAATAGGGCAACCTCGACTTACTCGCACTTTCATAGGCTGCACCTACAAGAGAGGCACAAGAAGGGAAGAAATTATTCTTTCTTGACTAAGAATAGGGCAACCTCGACTCACTCGCACTTTCATAGGCTGCACCTACAAGAGAGGCACAAGAAGGGAAGAAATTATTCTTTCTTGACTAAGAATAGGGCAACCTCGACTCACTCGCACTTTCATAGGCTGCACCTACAAGAGAGGCACAAGAAGGGAAGAAATTATTCTTTCTTGACTAAGAATAGGGCAACCTCGACTTACTCGCACTTTCATAGGCTGCACCTACAAGAGAGGCACAAGAAGGGAAGAAATTATTCTTTCTTGACTAAGAATAGGGCAACCTCGACTCACTCGCACTTTCATAGGCTGCACCTACAAGAGAGGCACAAGAAGGGAAGAAATTATTCTTTCTTGACTAAGAATAGGGCAACCTCGACTTACTCGCACTTTCATAGGCTGCACCTACAAGAGAGGCACAAGAAGGGAAGAAATTATTCTTTCTTGACTAAGAATAGGGCAACCTCGACTTACTCGCACTTTCATAGGCTGCACCTACAAGAGAGGCACAAGAAGGGAAGAAATTATTCTTTCTTGACTAAGAATAGGGCAACCTCGACTCACTCGCACTTTCATAGGCTGCACCTACAAGAGAGGCACAAGAAGGGAAGAAATTATTCTTTCTTGACTAAGAATAGGGCAACCTCGACTTACTCACTCGCACTTTCATAGGCTGCACCTACAAGAGAGGCACAAGAAGGGAAGAAATTATTCTTTCTTGACTAAGAATAGGGCAACCTCGACTCACTCGCACTTTCATAGGCTGCACCTACAAGAGAGGCACAAGAAGGGAAGAAATTATTCTTTCTTGACTAAGAATAGGGCAACCTCGACTTACTCACTCACACTTTCATAGGCTGCACCTACAAGAGAGGCACAAGAAGGGAAGAAATTATTCTTTCTTGACTAATAATAGGGCAACCTCGACTTACTCACTCGCACTTTCATAGGCCGCACCTACAAGAGCGCCGTATTTCTCCCGATCTGATATCGGCTGACCGACACCGGCCGAAATGTGTGTCTACATTGGTCCCGATCCGATCTTGACACAGCTCGTCAGTAACGACCTCGTCGTGAAGGGAACATTAGTGGTTAATTTAATTTTTAACAGTTACACTACGATAGGAGAAGCATTAATATTCATACATTAAAATAATTTATAAGAAAGGTAGCTAGAAGGTTATAAATATTGCAAGGTTAGAAACATCGTAATTTAATAAACAAGGGAAAGAAAAACAAAAATCTGGCGAGACGAACTTCTTCTAAATTTTATTAGCTTTCATTTAAAAAAAAAAAAAAAAGAAATGAATTGATTTTGGTTTAAGATTTAGAGGATGTAGCCTATTTCCAAACACAATATGTCGTTTGCCCCACTATGCGTCCGTCGTCCGGCATCGGTCTAAAAACAAACAAGTTTGACGTCCGGGTATCGGGAGTGATCGGATCGGATTGGATCGGGACCAATGTAGGTGCACCCTAATGACAAAAATAAAAGTCCGACTTGCAGGAACTGCATCATCTTAGCGCGGTTCCGTTCTTAACCCTAATGTCATTTGGAAAGGTCGAAATAGAAACAGTTATAATTTTGGTTAGGACTTTCTTGAAATAATTTATTTATTATTCAATAAGTTGTAGCGGCTAGGCGATTCAACTTTTAAAAAATATTAAATGAACATGTATACAAAAATATCAAATTTGTTTCATGTAAACTTGTCTAGAGTGTATGGTATAAGTATTGGTTTTGTTACAATGGTGTGTGTGTCTGTCAATAAGGTTTCATGTAAACTTGTCTAGAGTGTATGGTATGAGTATTGGTTTTGTTACAAAGGTTTGTGTGTCTGTCAATAAGGTTTTAGTATTTGTTACAATGGTTTCTGTGCCTGTCAATAAGGTTTTAGTATTTGTTACAATGGTTTGTGTGTCTGTCAATAAGGATTTAGTATTTGTTGCAATGGTTTCTGTGCCTGTCAATAAGGTTTTAGTATTTGTTACAATGGTTTCTGTGCCTGTCAATAAGGTTTTAGTATTTCTTACAATGGTTTGTGTGTCTGTCAATAAGGATTTAGTATTTGTTACAATGGTTTCTGTGCCTGTCAATAAGGTTTTAGTATTTGTTACAATGGTTTGTGTGTCTGTCAATAAGGATTTAGTATTTGTTGCAATGGTTTCTGTGCCTGTCAATAAGGTTTTAGTATTTGTTACAATGGTTTCTGTGCCTGTCAATAAGGTTTTAGTATTTCTTACAATGGTTTGTGTGTCTGTCAATAAGGATTTAGTATTTGTTACAATGGTTTCTGTGCCTGTCAATAAGGTTTTAGTATTTGTTACAATGGTTTGTGTGTCTGTCAATAAGGATTTAGTATTTGTTACAATGGTTTCTGTGCCTGTCAATAAGGTTTTAGTATTTGTTACAATGGTTTCTGTGTCTGTCAATAAGGATTTAGTATTTGTTACAATGGTTTCTGTGTCTGTCAATAAGGTTTTAGTATTTGTTACAATGGTTTGTGTGTCTGTCAATAAGGTTTTAGTATTTATTACAATGGTTTCTGTGTCTGTCAATAAGGTTTTAGTATTTGTTACAATGGTTTCTGTGTCTGTCAATAAGGTTTTAGTATTTGTTACAATGGTTTGTGTGTCTGTCAATAAGGTTTTAGTATTTGTTACAATGGTTTCTGTGTCTGTCAATAAGGTTTTAGTATTTGTTACAATGGTTTCTGTGTCTGTCAATAAGGTTTTAGTATTTGTTACAATGGTTTCTGTGTCTGTCAATAAGGTTTTAGTATTTGTTACAATGGTTTCTGTGTCTGTCAATAAGGTTTTAGTATTTGTTACAATGGTTTGTGTGTCTGTCAATAAGGTTTTAGTATTTGTTACAATGGTTTCTGTGTCTGTCAATAAGGTTTTAGTATTTGTTAAAATGGTTTCTGTGCCTGTCAATAAGGTTTTAGTATTTGTTACAATGGTTTGTGTGTCTGTCAATAAGGTTTTAGTATTTGTTACAATGGTTTCTGTGTCTGTCAATAAGGTTTTAGTATTTGTGACAATGGTTTCTGTGTCTGTCAATAAGGATTTAGTATTTGTTACAATGGTTTCTGTGCCTGTCAATAAGGTTTTAGTATTTGTTACAATGGTTTCTGTGTCTGACAATAAGGTTTTAGTATTTGTTACAATGGTTTCTGTGTCTGTCAATAAGGTTTTAGTATTTGTTACAATGGTTTCTGTGTCTGTCAATAAGGCTTTAGTATTTGTTACAATGGTTTCTGTGTCTGTCAATAAGGTTTTAGTATTTGTTACAATGGTTTCTGTGTCTGTCAATAAGGTTTTAGTATTTGTTACAATGGTTTCTGTGCCTGTCAATAAGGTTTTAGTATTTGTTACAATGGTTTGTGTGTCTGTCAATAAGGTTTTAGTATTTGTTACAATGGTTTCTGTGTCTGTCAATAAGGTTTTAGTATTTGTTACAATGGTTTGTGTGTCTGTCAATAAGGTTTTAGTATTTGTTACAATGGTTTCTGTGTCTGTCAATAAGGTTTTAGTATTTGTTACAATGGTTTGTGTGTCTGTCAATAAGGTTTTAGTATTTGTTACAATGGTTTCTGTGTCTGTCAATAAGGTTTTAGTATTTGTTACAATGGTTTCTGTGTCTGTCAATAAGGTTTTAGTATTTGTTACAATAGTTTCTGTGTCTGTCAATAAGGATTTAGTATTTGTTACAATGGTTTCTGTGTCTGTCAATAAGGATTTAGTATTTGTTACAATGGTTTCTGTGTCTTTCAATAAGGTTTTAGTATTTGTTACAATGGTTTCTGTGTCTGTCAATAAGGTTTTAGTATTTGTTACAATGGTTTCTGTGTCTGTCAATAAGGTTTTAGTATTTGTTACAATGGTTTCGGTGTCTGTCAATAAGGTTTTAGTATTTGTTACAATGGTTTGTGTGTCTGTCAATAAGGTTTTAGTATTTGTTACAATGGTTTCTGTGTCTGTCAATAAGGTTTTAGTATTTGTTACATTGGTTTGTGTGTCTGTCAATAAGGTTTTAGTATTTGTTACAATGGTTTGTGTGTCTGTCAATAAGGTTTTAGTATTTGTTACAATGGTTTCTGTGTCTGTCAATAAGGTTTTAGTATTTGTTACAATGGTTTGTGTGTCTGTCAATAAGGTTTTAGTATTTGGGTGTAAGTTGGTAGTGAATGTAAGTATAATTTTTATTTTAATGGAATACATAACATCTTCTCTGTATCTTCTCTTTTCTCTCTGTTGATGTGTTGTTGATAATTTATGGTCCCAAATAGGTCACCGTTGCAAGGTTCTATACCTCATACCTGACTACCTGGCCTTGTGAAGGTTGCAAGGGTCCATACCTCATACCTGATTACCTGGCCTTGTGAAGGTTGCAAGGGTCCATACCTCATACCTGACTACCTGGCCTTGTGAAGGTTGCAAGGGTCCATACCTCATACCTGATTACCTGGCCTTGTGAAGGTTGCAAGGGTCCATACCTCATACCTGACTACCTGGCCTTGTGAAGGTTGCAAGGGTCCATACCTCATACCTGATTACCTGGCCTTGTGAAGGTTGCAAGGGTCCATACCTCATACCTGACTACCTGGCCTTGTGAAGGTTGCAAGGGTCCATACCTCATACCTGATTACCTGGCCTTGTGAAGGTTGCAAGGGTCCATACCTCATACCTGACTACCTGGCCTTGTGAAGGTTGCAAGGGTCCATACCTCATACCTGACTACCTGGCCTTGTGAAGGTTGCAAGGGTCCATACCTCATACCTGATTACCTGGCCTTGTGAAGGTTGCAAGGGTCCATACCTCATACCTGACTACCTGGCCTTGTGAAGGTTGCAAGGGTCCATACCTCATACCTGATTACCTGGCCTTGTGAAGGTTGCAAGGGTCCATACCTCATACCTGATTACCTGGCCTTGTGAAGGTTGCAAGGGTCCATACCTCATACCTGACTACCTGGCCTTGTGAAGGTTGCAAGGGTCCATACCTCATACCTGACTACCTGGCCTTGTGAAGGTTGCAAGGGTCCATACCTCATACCTGATTACCTGGCCTTGTGAAGGTTGCAAGGGTCCATACCTCATACCTGATTACCTGGCCTTGTGAAGGTTGCAAGGGTCCATACCTCATACCTGACTACCTGGCCTTGTGAAGGTTGCAAGGGTCCATACCTCATACCTGACTACCTGGCCTTGTGAAGGTTGCAAGGGTCCATACCTCATACCTGACTACCTGGCCTTGTGAAGGTTGCAAGGGTCCATACCTCATACCTGACTACCTGGCCTTGTGAAGGTTGCAAGGGTCGATACCTCATACCTGATTACCTGGCCTTGTGAAGGTTCGTTCTAGAAGCACACTACTTACTCTTTCTTATTTTCTTTTACTATAATACTGATTTTACAGATAAATTCAATTTAAAAAAAAATAATTAAATAATGATTTGAACAAAGAAAAAAAACAGTCCAAAAGAAAAAAAAAAGAAGACATTTGAAAATTTAAGCACTTATTTCTCCGATTGACATCACCAAATCTAAAATTGCTTCAGAATCTTTGTTCTAGAGTATTTAGTAAGGTGACTAGTGAGGTGTGAGTGGAAAGCCTCCCTTCAACAGTGGTCCATAGCCCAGCGTCTGTCCATGGTCAGTGATGATTAGTGAGGTGTGAGTGGAAGCCTCCCTTCAACAGTGGTCCATAGCCCAGCATCTGTCCATGGTCAGTGATGATTAGTGAGGTGTGAGTGGAAAGCCCCCCTTCAACAGTGGTCCATAGCCCAGCGTCTGTCCATGGTCAGTGATGATTAGTGAGGTGTGAGTGGAAGCCTCCCTTCAACAGTGGTCCATAGCCCAGCATCTGTCCATGGTCAGTGATGATTAGTGAGGTGTGAGTGGAAGCCTCCCTTCAACAGTGGTCCATAGCCCAGCGTCTGTCCATGGTCAGTGATGATTAGTGAGGTGTGAGTGGAAAGCCCCCCTTCAACAGTGGTCCATAGCCCAGCATCTGTTCATGGTCAGTGATGATTAGTGAGGTGTGAGTGGAAGCCTCCCTTCAACAGTGGTCCATAGCCCAGCGTCTGTCCATGGTCAGTGATGATTAGTGAGGTGTGAGTGGAAAGCCCCCCTTCAACAGTGGTCCATAGCCCAGCATCTGTCCATGGTCAGTGATGATTAGTGAGGTGTGAGTGGAAAGCCCCCCTTCAACAGTGGTCCATAGCCCAGCATCTGTCCATGGTCAGTGATGATTAGTGAGGTGTGAGTGGAAGCCCCCCTTCAACAGTATTTAGTAAGGTGACTAGTGAGGTGTGAGTGTAAAGCCCCCCTTCAACAGTGGTCCATAGCCCAGCGTCTGTCCATGGTCAGTGATGATTAGTGAGGTGTGAGTGGAAGCCCCCCTTCAACAGTGGTCCATAGCCCAGCGTCTGTCCATGGTCAGTGATGATTAGTGAGGTGTGAGTGGAAGCCTCCCTTCAACAGTGGTCCATAGCCCAGCGTCTGTCCATGGTCAGTGATGATTAGTGAGGTGTGAGTGGAAAGCCCCCCTTCAACAGTGGTCCATAGCCCAGCATCTGTCCATGGTCAGTGATGATTAGTGAGGTGTGAGTGGAAGCCCCCCTTCAACATTGGTCCATAGCCCAGCGTCTGTCCATGGTCAGTGATGATTAGTGAGGTGTGAGTGGAAGCCTCCCTTCAACAGTGGTCCATAGCCCAGCATCTGTCCATGGTCAGTGATGATTAGTGAGGTGTGAGTGGAAGCCCCCCTTCAACATTGGTCCATAGCCCAGCGTCTGTCCATGGTCAGTGATGATTAGTGAGGTGTGAGTGGAAGCCCCCCTTCAACAGTGGTCCATAGCCCAGCGTCTGTCCATGGTCAGTGATGATTAGTGAGGTGTGAGTGGAAGCCTCCCTTCAACAGTGGTCCATAGCCCAGCGTCTGTCCATGGTCAGTGATGATTAGTGAGGTGTGAGTGGAAAGCCCCCCTTCAACAGTGGTCCATAGCCCAGCATCTGTCCATGGTCAGTGATGATTAGTGAGGTGTGAGTGGAAGCCTCCCTTCAACAGTGGTCCATAGCCCAGCGTCTGTCCATGGTCAGTGATGATTAGTGAGGTGTGAGTGGAAGCCTCCCTTCAACAGTGGTCCATAGCCCAGCGTCTGTCCATGGTCAGTGATGATTAGTGAGGTGTGAGTGGAAGCCTCCCTTCAACATTGGTCCATAGCCCAGCGTCTGTCCATGGTCAGTGATGATTAGTGAGGTGTGAGTGGAAGCCTCCCTTCAACAGTGGTCCATAGCCCAGCGTCTGTCCATGGTCAGTGATGATTAGTGAGGTGTGAGTGGAAAGCCCCCCTTCAACAGTGGTCCATAGCCCAGCATCTGTCCATGGTCAGTGATGATTAGTGAGGTGTGAGTGGAAGCCCCCCTTCAACATTGGTCCATAGCCCAGCGTCTGTCCATGGTCAGTGATGATTAGTGAGGTGTGAGTGGAAGCCTCCCTTCAACAGTGGTCCATAGCCCAGCATCTGTCCATGGTCAGTGATGATTAGTGAGGTGTGAGTGGAAGCCCCCCTTCAACATTGGTCCATAGCCCAGCGTCTGTCCATGGTCAGTGATGATTAGTGAGGTGTGAGTGGAAGCCCCCCTTCAACAGTGGTCCATAGCCCAGCGTCTGTCCATGGTCAGTGATGATTAGTGAGGTGTGAGTGGAAGCCTCCCTTCAACAGTGGTCCATAGCCCAGCGTCTGTCCATGGTCAGTGATGATTAGTGAGGTGTGAGTGGAAAGCCCCCCTTCAACAGTGGTCCATAGCCCAGCATCTGTCCATGGTCAGTGATGATTAGTGAGGTGTGAGTGGAAGCCTCCCTTCAACAGTGGTCCATAGCCCTGCGTCTGTCCATGGTCAGTGATGATTAGTGAGGTGTGAGTGGAAGCCTCCCTTCAACAGTGGTCCATAGCCCAGCGTCTGTCCATGGTCAGTGATGATTAGTGAGGTGTGAGTGGAAGCCTCCCTTCAACATTGGTCCATAGCCCAGCGTCTGTCCATGGTCAGTGATGATTAGTGAGGTGTGAGTGGAAAGCCCCCCTTCAACAGTGGTCCATAGCCCAGCATCTGTCCATGGTCAGTGATGATTAGTGAGGTGTGAGTGGAAGCCTCCCTTCAACAGTGGTCCATAGCCCTGCGTCTGTCCATGGTCAGTGATGATTAGTGAGGTGTGAGTGGAAGCCTCCCTTCAACAGTGGTCCATAGCCCAGCGTCTGTCCATGGTCAGTGATGATTAGTGAGGTGTGAGTGGAAGCCTCCCTTCAACATTGGTCCATAGCCCAGCGTCTGTCCATGGTCAGTGATGATTAGTGAGGTGTGAGTGGAAGCCTCCCTTCAACAGTGGTCCATAGCCCAGCGTCTGTCCATGGTCAGTGATGATTAGTGAGGTGTGAGTGGAAAGCCCCCCTTCAACAGTGGTCCATAGCCCAGCGTCTGTCCATGGTCAGTGATGATTTATTTCAGTCAGTGTTCAATTACAGTGATGAAGTAGCCAATTGTGCAGGACGACTTAATGTCCCAACGTCCTCCAACACCAGTATTAGGAAGATAAGACAATCCCTCCGAGAGGGGGCATTTGAAGACTGGGCGTCCTGTAAATGGCAAGGTGTTGGAGTCCGGCATTTTAAAGACACTCCGAAAGCTAACAAGTTCATGACTGAAAAAGTCCGTCACGCAGGAGCTGCATAAGTAAGCACTTTCCACAGAATTTTTGTAGTGTAGACTACATTACTGAATAATTTGCTGTAAATAACTTATATAAATAAAATAAAAACGTGAATAGTTCTGCTCATTTACATTTCTTATGAGAACTGTTCAATTATTAATTTTGTAAATAATTTTCTTCCAGAGTTATGTTAATACATGATACTGTACTACTTAATAAATACACAAAAACTTCATTTTCCGTCTTTTGATCAGACGCAGGAACAGGATACAGTCCCGCCAAGTGGGAGATAGCGCTCCTCGCGTCGGCTTTGGGAACCTACGTCTGGTGAGCTAATTCTAATGAACAGAGTTTAAAGTAAACCCTCCTTTCCAATAGACCGATTTACTTCATTTTTACAACACTTCTTTCTCATGAGATACCCACGACGTATGCCGCGTTTCGTTACAATACAGCAGAAATTACGACCGGTATGAGTATAATAGTACTTTAGGTCCGGAGTAACCCCCCCCCTCCAAATAACCCAAATTAGTTTATTTTTACAACCCATTATTCTCTGTTGTTTACCCCCACGAATACCGAGTTTCGTTGAAAAGTAACAAATTACGGCTGGTAGTGGCACATTGGTAATGTGGTTCCGAAGTAAACCCGGCCTCCTAATGAACCGATTTAGTTTTATTTTACAGCGTATTTCTCTCTTTAGATCAACATAACGAATACCGAGTTTCGTTGAAATATAACAAAAACTACGGCTGGCATGGTCAAATTAGTGTTTTGGGTCCGGGGTAAACCCCCCCTCTTGGTGGGTGGATTTTGGTGGTTAACGAACTCGTTCAATCGTTTGCTAATTGAACGCTATATACCACGTTTCGTGAAGAAAAAACAAAAGCTCTGGCGGCTATCGTGTTAACAGACACATATATATCTATATCTATCTATCTATCTATATATATATATATATATATATATATATATATATATATATATATATATATATATATATATATATATAGTAGATGTAAAATAGGGTTTCTGGCGCAGTCTTCAAAATTCCCTATTTCCCCGAAAAAACCTGATCGTCGATTTTTGTAGGATTTTTCATTTTTATCTCAAACATCTAATTTTTTTAAAAAATATACATTTTCTAACATATTTCTTTAAAACCTAACAAATAAAAAAAAATACATATTTTTAACATATTTCTTTAAAACGATACAAAATTGGGATCACCCCCAAAAAGTAAAAATATTATATAATTAATTTAATTATTATTTCCATTTGTTATACACGTTTAATCATCAATATCACTTTCAGATTTCTTAGATTTAGATCTATTTTCATTTTTATTTTCTCGGAAGTCAATAATATGAATTTTCTTCCCATCATTTAATTCTTTTAAACCGTCATAAACGAATAATAGTTTTTGTGAATTTAATTGTTGAATATCTTTTTTATTTAATTTATCATTAAATCTATCTGGTAGATAAACTTGAAATTTATCTTCCTTATCTTTTAACGTAACAACTATACGTTTTCCAAATTTTGTAATAGTTTCTTTAAATTCTTTAATTGAATAAGATTGACCACATTCCAATTCTGTTAGTTTCTTTATTGGAGTATTTTGACATTGACCAACTCGTTGGATCTTTTTTAATACTTCCATTTATTAGAAAAAATTAAAAATAAAAAAATTAACCATTACTTTCAAAGTCTTGAGAGACATAAATAAATCTTATAATATTTGTCATTCTAAATTTCTATTAAATCATTCTTTATAAAATCATATTTCAACTTTTTCTCAGAAACAATAATCACATATATATTTGTACCACCAGGAACTACATTCTGAAAATCAACATTCAGAATAATATTATTTTTACTATTTGAAATATTAATTGGTCCTTTTCTAACATCTATTACATATAAAGGTCTATTTTTTATGAAATCATCAGGATCATAAAGCATATTCATATTTCCGATATAAGACCTTTTATAATCTTTATACATATCATATAATAATGAATAATTGTTCTCTTTAATATCTAAATTTAACATTTCTTCCGGATAATATGTTTCATTAATTTTAACTCTAATATTTCTAACATCAACATGGTCAAATTTAGAAGGATCTTTCTTTTGATCATTTCTTCTCGATGTTTGGAATCCTACAATTATGAATTTCGGTTTATCAATGTTCCTATAAATATTAGTTATATCAAAACTTAAATTTGATCCCATAATACCAGTTTTTTCAATACACTCCCAAGTTTTAAATACAAATTCTTGTGTTCCACCAAACTTGTCCATCTCATTAATTAATTCAATTTTTGAAGGTGTTGAATACTCTATGATAGGAACACGTAAATAAAAATCAGTTATTGTAATTTTACCTGTAGGTGCATAAGACTTTCCATCTGCTTGAAGTGATAGAAAAATCCCGTCATCATCAGTGTTTCTAAGAAATGTTATTAAAAATCCTCCTTTGTATATTGGTATGTTTATACCTCCAAAATATCCTAATCCTAAATCGTTTAAGGTTCCACAATAATTAAATTTTCCATATTTATGATCACATTTCACTGCACCATTCATTTTAGACAAAGTTTCATCTTGAGACAGTGATATCGTATGTTTTACAGTACTTATAATACCTGGATCTTCAATTCTATCAATTAATTTGTTATGTTTTTTCACTTCTATACTTCGAAATAAGAAAGGAATAAAATTATCTATTAATTTAGTTCCCGAATTCATACCATAGTGTTCACCATCTTTGGCATTGAACGAACCTGAAATAACAAACTGAAAATGGGAACTTAAAAAATTATCACCAACATCGATTAAGAATTCTATTCTCTGATTTTCTTTATTAAAATTCAATTCGGTATTATTCGATGGGAAAAAATGTTTAAATTGTTGTTTTTCTATATTAGGATTATATTTTGAATACATCTCCATTTATTAAGATAAAAAATCGTTATAATTTAAAAAGTAGTTTATAATTATTAGACCCCGTCTCAGTGACGAGGTTTGAAAATTTAAAAAACATAATTTATTAATGAAGGTACAGTATCAACATTAAATCTATTTTTATAATATTTCGAAAATTCTTCATAATGTTCTTGTTTAAATTCATTTGATATATCAGTTCTTTCGAAAATTATTATCCAATTAACCAAATGTTTATATTTTATTAAAGTATCTGGAGAAAACTTTTGATAAAAAGACATAATGTTCCAATCAAATAATGAGTAATAAAACTCGATCTTTTGTTCATCGATTTTCTGATATCGCGAAATGATTTTCCAATCTATTTTATTTGAAAACATTCCTAATTCTTCTAATTTAAACGGATGGTATTGTGAAACAAGTTTCCAATTTAATTTATTCTGAAATACAATTAAAAATTCTGTTGTTAAACCAGGAAATGAAGATATTTCACCCCAATCATTATTTTGTGTTGTCTCCATTTATTAAGAAAAAAATCTTTTTAATTTTCAAAATTGTCACCACTTTAGGAAATAATATTATTCGGAAGGTAAAGCAATATAATGAAGTTCTCTTCGCAGTTCTGATACTTTTGTGTTTAATTCTTTTCTTATTATTTCTATTTCTTTAAGAATACTTTCATTTAGTGATTTTTTATATTCTTCTTTCGCTATGTCTTTTTCCAGTTCTTCTATTTTATTGTTTAAATCTTTCATAAATTGTTCTACTTGTGGGTAATAACTATTATATAAAGTGTCAGAAAATATTTGAAGATGTATTTGTAAATCTTCTTCTTTCAAATATTCTTCCATTTTGTTCTTTATATCACTATCAACTTGTACTGGTATAACATCACTAATTAAATCCTGAGTGAGTTTTTTCATCTTTTCATCTAAATCTTCTTTAGTTGTATATTCAAATAATTTCTCATCGATGATCTCTTCAAATTCTTTTGTATCAGTTGTTCTTTTATCTCTTTTATTTTCATTAATTGCCCTCTCTATCATCGTTTTCACTTGTTTCATAATAACTACATCATTATTATCTCTTCCTTCTGAAACACTGACAAGTCTTTTTTTATTAAAACCAATATAACTTTTAGTAAATGTAAACAATGAACCGATAATTTCATCAACTTTTACTTTTAATTCATTCTTTAATTTATTATTAAAATCATTTTTTAAATCATTCTTTAATTTATTTTCATCATCTTTTAATTTTGTTTGGAATGTTGAGAATTCTGTTCTAAAAGAATTTGAAAGTTCATTTACAATATCACTTTTTAATTTCGTTTCATCAATATCGCCAGATTCCGGAAAAACAATTTGATTTCCTAAAACATCAAATTTTAAAATAACTCTTGAATAAGATTCCATTTCTTTCTATTTATTATATTTAAAATTTCATTAAAATCCATATCTTTAGAAAAGAATTTAAGAACTAACAAACATAAATGTCCACAAATAGGTGGATCATTAATTTCTTGAAGTCTGTCTTCATTATATATTAAATTATCTTTTCCCAAATATATAACTAATTCCTTTGATGGATGTAAGTTTCCATATGAATTAAAATAATATTTTTTATTTCCATTTTTATAATAAGAAACCCAGTGAGTACCATTTCCGAAAGAATTATCAATGTTTACAATTCCACACTCAATATTTCTAGGATGTTTCGGAAGTTCATCTTTCATAAAAACTCCTCTAAAATGTTTTATGTTTAACTTCTTAACGATATTCTCGATATCAAAATTAGATAAAGGAGTTATTTTTTTTTTTTTTTTTAACTGTTACAAGTTTTCCTCCCTGTTTCTTTTCCATTTCTTTATTATGTCTTGTTTGTTCTTCTATTAGTTTATCTTTATATCTTTTATCGATAACCGAGTTTGCAATAGAACTTGCTCCACTCGCTAAAGCAGCTAAAGCTCCTAATCCTGCAAAAATTAAAGGAAGTATTCCACCATCTTTTTCATTTTCTCTTAATTGTTTATATGTTAATTTAATTCTAGTTCCCTTTCCGTCTTTAGCATTTCTGTTAATCTTATCGATCTGTCTTTGAGTTAACAAAATTGAATTATTTCCTTTTTTTGTATCGATTGTAACATCAGTTTTCTTTTTTACAGCACCAATAATTTTAGATTTTTGACCTTCCGTTAGTGAAATTTTAAAAGGTTTATACTCACTCATTTTCTTTAATTTATAATGAATAAAAAAGAATATAAATTCTTTCTACTGGAAATTTTTGCAGGATTTAAAAATGTTCGTTTCTAATAAATGGAGGGGATTCTAAATATTCTGAACAACAAACTTAACTATAATAATAAAGAAATATTTATGATTTTAGATGAAAATAACGATCCTTGGTTTAAAGCTAGAGATATTGCTGAATTATTAGAGTATAAAAAAATAACCAAAGCATATAATCTTGTTGATGAAGAACATAAAACAAATCTAAATCTTATTTTAGAAGGGTGCTCCTTAGAAGAGCACCCTTCAAATATGCAAGCACATACTATTTTTATTAACGAATTAGGTTTATATTCTTTGATTATGAAATCGAAATTACCTCAAGCAAAAGAATTTCAAAAATGGGTTTACAATGTTATCAAAACAATTAGAAAAACAGGGGAGTATAAATTGAAGGAAGAATTATACAGTAAAGACAAAATTATAAAAAAGAAAGATGAAAAAATTGAAAATTTAAATAATAAAATAACAAATATCAAATCTGATGTTGTACCTAAAACTAAAGATGAAAAATTAAGACATTTTTTCCTATTATTTAAGTTAAACGACTATGAATGTGAATATAGTTATTATGTTATAAGATGTCAAAAAGTATATTTAAAAAGAGCTGTTGATAAAATAGTTTTAGAACATCAAGATTGTGAGGAGATAATAAAATTCTATGATCCAAATAGTGTTAATTTATATTCTAGAATAAAAGAAAAATTAAAAAATGATTTAGAATTTCATGGTAATTATTTTAGAATAAATAATGAAGAATTTAGTGAGGAATATCTAATTATAAAAATAGAGGAATTACACAGTGAAAAAGAAATTTAATTCACAACATTTTTTTTATTTATCCAAGTATTATGTGAATTATCAAAACCTAACCATTTGACATAAACTTTATCCCCTTTTCTTTTTAAAACCTTTTCAACAAGATAATCATGTAGATATTTGGTTTTCATTAATTCTTCTTTATAAAATCTACCTTCGATTTCTTCTTCCTTCAAATCTTTTAATTTATAAGTAATAGGAATGGAATTTATTATTTTATTTATTTTGAAAACTTCAGTAGACCAGTTAGGTGTATATCCTTTTTCAAATATTCCTTTATATTTACTTATCCTTACATAATCGTTTAATTTAAATTTCGGTTTTTCATTTTTAACATTGTTATCATTATAAATATTCATTAATACTTCTTCTTCATTTTTCTTATTAACTTCTATAGGTTTCATTTTTATAGTTCTATGATAGGAATTATTATATGTTTTAATCAAATCATCTAAAATATCTATCCATTTATAATTTCCTCTCTTAGAAAATTCTTTCCACATTTTTTCTTTTAATGTTCTATTAAATCTTTCTACTATAGCAGATTTTATTTCACTATAACTAGAATAATGATTGATATTATATTCTTTCATTAAATTCTGAAATTCTTTATTATAAAATTCTTTTCCGTTATCCGTTTGTAAATTTTTTGGTTTATTTTTATCGTTCAATATACTTTTTAATGCTTCAGTCACTAATTTACCAGTTTTATCTTTAACAGGAATTGCCCAAGAAACTTTAGAAAATGTATCTATTACAGTTAAAATATATTTAAATCCTTTATTAATTTTTGATATTCCTTTTAAACTTCCAGTATTCATCTCAACTAAATCAGATTGCCACAAGTCATTTATTCCTCGAGTTATAATTTTTGTTCTTTCAAAATTTCTTCTAACCGGTTTATGAATTTCTTCAATTATTCCTTCTTTTACACTCATTTCTTTTTCATTTTTTGACCTAAAAAAGTATTCTTTTTACTTCCACAAATTTTACAAATTCCTTTACCCATGAGTTTTCCATTTTTAGAAGTTTCTTCATGATAATTCTTACTTTCTGTTTGTTTTTTACACTTTACACAATATATAAGTACCATTTATTATAGGATAAAATCTAGTCTTTAAAATAGATAAATTTCTCTAGTTTATGGATATACTTTCCATTGTTTAATTTATTATATGTATTTATCGATAGAAAACCATAATCATCCCCCCAACAATCATTACAAATTTTTTTAAAAATATCAAAGGATGAAAAATCACTTCCAGCAAAATCTTTATATATCATTTCAGTGTAATGAAGAGATTGTTTAAAAGAACAAATAAAATTAACATTATTTCTAATAAACTTTCTATCAACTTTACTATAACATTGACTTAAATAAATACAAGAAATATTTTTATGTCTACCTCTAACAAAATATTCATTAATTTTTTCATGATTTTCAAATATAATATCATCAAAGATAACTAAACTATTCGGTTCACAAGTATCTACATTTTCCATTTCTTCAATATCATTATAAAAACACCCTACATCCTCTCCTATTTTATTTCCAATATCACTAAACAACTCAATCATTTCTTGATAAATATCTTGATCTAAAGATTTACTACATACATATAATTTAGAATAATCTAACCAATCTCCATAAATAAAATTTGTTAATAAAGTTGTTTTTCCAGAACCACTACTACCGATAATTATACATCTTAATGGTAATGGAAAAGGTTTATTGTTAGTCTTATTTTTATCTTCGTGGTAAATTTTTATACGATACTTTTTTTCCATTATAAATAGAGTAATTTATATAAGATGAAATTGTTAAAAATAACTGGTAAAACTTCTGAGTTGACTTTGAAATTAGCACATCCAATATTTCTAGACGAAAATATAAATTATAAAATAGGTCTTGTTGGTTTTTATTCGGATAATAACATTCCTAACATACAAAAAGATTCATTCATTTCATTCGATATTAATAAATCAAGAAAACATATTAAAATTGAAAAAGGATTTTGGAGTTTAAAAGAAATCGATAATCTAATAAAGAAAGAACTTGTAAACGAAAAGTTCTATATAAAAAGTAATAATGATGGAAAGGTAAAAATGTTTTCACCGTATCCATTTGATCTGGACGTAAATCTTAAAAACATTTTTGGTTTCGAAATACCAACTAAAAATGAAATTTCAACAGATTATGCAAGTAACACAGTACATGTTGGAAAATTCAGACCTAAATTAAGACCTTTTGATGTTATCGAAATTCATTGTAATTTAGTTGAATCTAGTTTAGTGAGTCATTCTTCTAATGAACACATACATGAAGAAACTGATTTAGTATATAGTTTTTTCCCGAATGTTCCTTTTGAATCAAAGATTTCAGAAAAACCCTTAGAAATTGTTTATGTTCCAATTAGAAACGATATTCATAAAATTCAAAAAATAAATGTAACTATTAGGAATGAAAGACATGAATTATTAAATAATGAAAATGTTAATAATATTATATATTTAAGTCTGATTCATGACAAATAAACTTAACGAAATGTTTAACTTAGTTAAATCTAGTTAAACCGTTCTGAACTTTTTAATATAATAAATGGATCCAAAACAAACTATTAAGATAAGAGATAGATTAATTAAAAAATTTGAACATGCCAGAAAACAAAGAATACTTGAAGAAGATTTAAAAGGTAAAGAATATTTACCGATAACGAGTGCAATCAATAAACTTGATAATACTTTTAATGAAAAGATTTCTCAAGTCGACAAGAGTATAAAAAATGTGTTAGAACAAAATAAAACATTAATTACAGATCTTGTACCGTTTACAAGAAACATAGCAGATATGGAAATTCCACCTTCGGGAGAAGAAACATCTTTTGAAGGAGAATTATACGATAAAGATACACCACTTGCAAAAAGTACACCTTTTTCAAAAGACAAAAAGAGAGTTACATTTGTTCCAATGGAAAAAGTTTCAGAAGACGAGTCAGATTTAAGTGAAGACAGTTTAAATGAATCAGATACTCCATTGAATATTTCATCATCTGTTATCGGTCAAATAATTGGTCCTCTTGGAGCAACATATTTACCAAAACTAACTGATAAACATTATGGAATTACTTACGATGAAAAAAAATTATTTTTTAAAATCGGAAAGAATAAAGTTAATATAGATGGAAATGATTTAATTATTGATGGAAAAAAATATATTGGAACAAAAGGATTATGGGTTCTCTTAACACAAAATTATGAAAACTTATTTGATAATAAAGGTGAAAAATTATATTCACCAGAAGAATTTAATACCTATAAAGAAATTTTAATTAATAGTGAGGTTTTATATAACAAAAATAACTCATCAACAAATAGACCAAAAGCTCCACAATCAAAAAAATATAAAAATTTATTAAAACCTATATACGAAGAATTAAAGACAATTCCGGTTACCGGAAGAGGAATAGTTAATTATAATGAACATTCTGTTATGTATATACAAAATTTGAATGAATTGATTTCAAGATTGAATTTAATATATGCTTCAGAATTGGCTGGAGATAATAATTTTCATAATGAAAAAGTCGGTATTATCAGATTTTTAACAAATCTTTTAGAAAAACATATTGATGATCGAAAAGGAACTGAATATTTAATAAGATTAGTGAATGCTCTTCCACATAAAATAATTAAGGATGAAACTATAGGATCTGGATTGTTTAATAAAATATTAAGTGGATTACCATTTGAATTACATTATCCGGGTTATAACTATTTAGGTCCAGGTACTAAATTAAATGAAAGATTGGAAAGAGGTGATAAACCAATTAATAAATTAGATGAAGCTGCAAAAGAACATGATATATCTTATAGAGATCATAAAGAAGTATCAGATAGACATATCGCAGACAAAATTTTAGAAAATAAAGCATGGGAAAGAGTTATTTCGAGTGATGCTGATATAGGAGAAAGAACTGCGGCATATTTGACAACGAATGCAATGAAAATTAAAAGACATTTAGGAATGGGTTTGATACATTCAGAATTTGATATATTTCAGTAGAAACAATTTATATTAACTTTTTATCAACCTGCAAAAATTTCAAAGGGGTCGGAAATCACGACCCCCTTGTTTTTGAAGAATTTGAATATAAATATAGAATTTTTTAAAACTATAAATGAAGAAGGTAAGATTTAATGATCTTGTAACTATTTATGAAATACCTTATGAATGTAGAATTAATTTTAATTTAATCAATAATCAGAGGTTTAAAATGAGAATATTTGAGTTTGAAAAGATATTTAACAAAATATTTCGATGATAAATTTTATATTGATAAAAATTATTTCTAAATAAATGGAAGACCTGAAAAATAAGACAGTTAAAGATTTACAAAAAATATGTAAAGAAAATAAATATCAGGGTTATTCTAAACTGAGAAAACAATCATTAATTGATTTAATATTAGAAAAATCTAAAACTAAAGAAAAATTAAGTGATAAAAAAATAGTTGAATTAAGACGTTTGGGAAGTCAGTATAAAATAAAAAATTATTATAACATGAAGAAATCTGTTTTAATTAAGTTATTAGAAGAAAAAGAATCTATGGAAGAATTTAAATTACCTCCACATTACGAAGACGAATTTGAATTAACTTCAGTTTATGGAGACGATTTAAAAAATTCAGATATAGAAGGAAACTTTATAGATGAAAATTTGGATCATGGAGAAATGGAAATGTGTAGTATATGTGGAAGGTATAGTGTATTAAATAATAATTGTTATAATTGTGTAACAGACATTAAAATAGGTAAATATAATCGTAAATCGTATAGAATAAATAGATTTCGTAAAAAATTGAATAATTTAATAGAAAATGTTAATGATAAGGTTGAAATTGAAAAAATATTTGAAACTTTTATTAATAATTATAGAGGTAAATATATACCTTATAAATATTTAGTAAAAAAGATTGCAGATTATTTAAAAGTAGGAAATAATATTGAAATTAAGGAAACTAAGAGAATGGTGAAAATATGGAATAACTTTGAATATAAATTAATCTATTAGAGAGTATATTTTAAAACAAATGATGATGTAAAATTTTGTAAGATCTAAAAAAGTTCGTTCCTAATAAATGGAGGAATTAGAACCTTTCGAATTTTGTCAGATCTGTTGTAAACAATCGGTATTAGATAATCGTTGTTATAGTTGTTATCCACCAACAAGAAATCCTCATAATAATTTTAAATATAGACAGAGATATTTTCATGAACATTTATTACAGTTAATAGATGAACCTGAAGATAGAATTAAAATTGAAGAAGTGTTTGAAGTTTTTAATGAAAATTATAAACGAAAAGCCCTACCATATAAATTTTTTATTGCAAAAATTGCAGATCTATTAGAAATTAAACATAATGTTCGAATAAGAAAATCTAAAAGAAATGAAGAATTGTGGAATGAATTTTTAGAGATGAGACCATTTGAGATAATTGAAAAGAAAAATGAATTTAGAGAATATATTTTGAATCAATTTAGAAATATTAAATAATTTTAAACATAATGTTCGAATAAGAAAATTTAAGAGAAATGAAGAATTGTGGAATGAATTTTTAGAGATGAAACCATTTGAGATAATTGAAAAGAAAAACCAATTTAGAGGATATATTTTGAATCAGTTTAAAAAAAATGTATTAATTTCTAGGATGGAAAAATTTGCAAGATTTAAAAAGTTCATTTCTAATAAATGGAGAACCAACTGAGAAGTCAAACTCTCAAAAACCTTCGAGATTACTGTAAATCTCACAATATTAAAGGATATTTTAAATATAATAAGAAAGATGATCTTATAAATCATATTATTGATGAAATAGAGAAAAAGAAATTTATAAATGAATTCAATTTTGATTCTAGTTTGTTTTCTAGACCAAAACCTGATAAAAACTTTGAATTATGGACGATGAAACAATTACAAGATTATTGTAGATCACGTAATATTAAAGGATTTTCAAAATTAAAGAATAAATCTGATCTTATTAAGTTGATCACTAATGATGAAAAAAGAAAGAAAAACCGAAAGAGATTAATAAATGAATCCATTAAAAAATCGATAAATCAATCCAAAAAAACATCAATAAATGAATTCAATTTCCATCCAAGTTTATTTTCAAAACCTAAACCTCCTAGGGAAAAACAAATCAAATGTGATGATTGTAATAAATATTATAAAAAATCGTATAAAGAGAAACATATTGAATCTTTAGCACACAAGAAAGTAAACATTAATGATGAACAAGAAATTCAGGAAATTGAAACAGCTTATGAATCAAGATTAAAAACCTATATAGTTAGGAATATGGAAGGATTTTTTCATCCGAGAGAATTCTTGGAAGATAAAAGAAATATAATAATCGATAAGATAACTGAAAATGTAAAAAATATGGATTTGAAAGTTAATCTTAAATTTTTCCTTACCTTTAAAAAAAGGGGGGGGAGAAAAATGGTTTGGTGGAGCACACTATTTTCTGGAAGAATTTTCATTTAAAACTAAAAATGAAATCATATTACAATCTTCAGATCTAAATACATTTTATGATAGTGCTATTGAGAAATTGATAAAAGAAATGGATGATTTTGAAAAAAATGGTTCAGGATGGGAGTTAGTAAGTATTGATTATTTAGAACTTCGAATCAATAAATATAATCCATTGAGAGGTTCTTCATATATCGATTTACCAGAAAAAATAAAATCTAAAAAAGCAATTATTAATGTAAAAAATAATGATAATAAATGTTTTATGTGGTCAGTTCTATCAGCATTACATCCAGTAGACAAGGATCCTCAAAGAGTTACAAAATATGAAATGTATAAAGATGAATTAAATTTTGATGGAATCAACTTCCCAGTTTCCTTTAAAGATATTAGTAAATTTGAAAAACAAAACGATATATCTATAAATGTATATGGGTATGAAGAATCTGTTCATCCTTTAAGAATTACAAAACATAAATTAGATAAACATGTAAATTTATTTTATATTAAAGATAATGAAAATGATCATTACTGTTGGATTAAAGATCTTTCTCGATTGATCAAAACACAACTAACAAATATGAAAGTAAAAATTTATCCATGTGAAAGATGTTTAAGATATTATTATTCAGCTGAAAAATTAGAAAATCATGAACTTGATTGTAAAACTAAAACGGCGGTAAAAATTGAAATGCCGAAAAAAGGTGAATATTTAAGTTTCAAAAATTATAACAGATCGTTAAGAGTTCCTTTCGTAATATATGCAGATTTTGAATGTTTAACTAAAAAAATTGATAATTGTCAACCTGATTCATCAGGTTCTTATACTATGAAATATCAAAAACATGAACCAAATAGTTTTTGTTATTATATAAAATATCAAAATTATGATTACAAACAACCTGTAGTATATAGAGGATCTGATTGTACTGATAAATTTGTAGAAATGATTCATGAGGAAGTTAAAAATATTCAAAAGATTTATGAAGAAATTAAACCGTTGGAAATGACTTTTGAAGAAGAAAAACAGTTTCAGAAAACTGATATTTGTCATATATGTGAAAAGGATATAATAACATGGAATAATTATAAGAAATATGGGGAAAAACCTATTGGGTTATTAGGAAAAAAGGTAAGAGATCATGATCATTTAACTGGAAAATATCGAGGTCCGGCTCATGAAATTTGTAATTTGAATTATAAAAATCCTTCCTTTGTTCCAGTATTCATTCATAATTTATCTGGATATGATGCACATCTATTTGTTAAAGCGATGGGGAAATTTAAAGAAAATATTGAGGTAATTCCAAATACTGAAGAAAAATATATTTCATTCACACAGAAAGTTGATAAATTAGAAATTAGATTTGTTGATTCATTCAGATTTATGGCTTCGAGTTTAGATTCATTATCTACGAACTTAAGAAAAATTCCTGAAGAAATGAAAGGTAAAAAGTTAGAAGAATATAAATTCTTGAAATCTATGTTTAGAGAAACTAGTAAATATTATAAAGATGAAAAATTAGATTTGATTACGAGAAAAGGTGTGTATCCTTATGATTACATGGATTCAGAAGAAAAATTTGAAGAGTCAAAATTACCTTCAATCGAAGAATTTTATAGTAAATTGAATGATTGTGATATTTCTGAAAACGATTATAAACATGCGAAAAAAGTATGGAAAACATTTGAAATTAGAAATTTAGGAGAGTATTCAGATTTATATGTTAAATCAGATGTTTTAATATTGTCTGATATATTTGAAAATTTTAGAGATGTCTGTTTAAAAACTTATAAACTTGATCCAGCTTGGTATTTTACAGCTCCAGGATTATCTTGGGATGCAATGTTAAAAACTACAGAAATCGAGTTGGAATTATTAAATGATTATGATATGATTTTGATGTTGGAAAAAGGAACTCGTGGTGGAATTTCACAATGTTGTAATAGATATTCTAAAGCGAATAATAAATATATGAAAAAATATGATAAAAATCTACCATCTAGTTATTTAATGTATTTGGATGCAAATAATTTATATGGTTGGGCGATGAGTCAATATTTACCTTATGGAGGATTTAAATGGATAAAACCAGAAGAAATGGAAAATTTAGATGATGATTCAGAGAAAGGTTATATACTAGAAGTTGATCTTGAATATCCAAAAGAGTTACATGATGATCATTCTGATTTACCTCTAGCTCCAGAAAATGGAATACCAGGTAATTCAAAACATGTAAAATTATTAACGACATTATTTGATAAAGAAAAATATGTGATTCATTACAGAAATTTAAAACAATGTTTGGATATGGGATTAAAGCTAAAAAAAGTTCATAGGGTATTAGAATTTAAACAATCGAATTGGTTACAAAAATATATTGATCTCAATACAAAAATGAGAACTAGAGCTGTAAATGATTTTGAAAAAGATTTCTATAAACTAATGAATAATTCAGTGTTTGGAAAAACTATGGAAAATATAAGAAAACGAATTGATGTGAAATTGTGTAATAATTATGGGAAAGTTGAGAAATTAATATCAAAACCAAATTTTAAAGGAAGAACAATATTTGATGAAAATCTATCAGCAATTCATATGAACAAAACAAAAGTTAAATTTAATAAACCGATTTATGTAGGAATGAGTATTCTAGATTTATCGAAACATTTAATGTACGATTTTCATTACAATACTATGAAACGGAAATATGGAAATGATCTTAAATTAATGTACATGGACACAGACAGTCTTATATATAATATTAAAACAGACGATTTTTATGAAGACATGAAAAAAATGATTGATCTGTTCGATACTTCAGATTTTCCTGTTGATAACAGATTCAATATACCTAGAGTAAATAAGAAAGTATTAGGTAAAATGAAAGATGAAAATAATGGAGTTATTATGACAGAATTTATTGGATTAAGATCTAAAATGTATTCTCATAAAAATGAGATATCTATTTGTAAGAAATCAAAAGGTGTAAAGAAATGTGTTGTAAATAAGAAAATATCATTTGAAGATTATAAAGATTGTTTATTCAATAAAAGAGTTCATTATAGAACAATGAATCAAATCAGGAGTTATAAACATGAGATATATTCAATTCAAGTTAATAAAAAAGCTTTATCACCAGATGATGATAAACGTTATATTTTAGAAGATGGAATCCATACTAGAGCATTAGGACATTATAAAAATATTTAAATAAATTTTCATTTCTAATAAATGGAAGTATTAAAAAAGATCCAACGAGTTGGTCAATGTCAAAATACTCCAATAAAGAAACTAACAGAATTGGAATGTGGTCAATCTTATTCAATTAAAGAATTTAAAGAAACTATTACAAAATTTGGAAAACGTATAGTTGTTACGTTAAAAGATAAGGAAGATAAATTTCAAGTTTATCTACCAGATAGATTTAATGACAAATTAAATAAAAAAGATATTCAACAATTAAATTCACAAAAACTATTATTCGTTTATGACGGTTTAAAAGAATTAAATGATGGGAAGAAAATTCATATTATTGACTTCCGAGAAAATAAAAATGAAAATAGATCTAAATCTAAGAAATCTGAAAGTGATATTGATGATTAAACGTGTATAACAAATGGAAATAATAATTAAATTAATTATATAATATTTTTACTTTTTGGGGGTGATCCCAATTTTGTATCGTTTTAAAGAAATATGTTAAAAATATGTATTTTTTTTTATTTGTTAGGTTTTAAAGAAATATGTTAGAAAATGTATATTTTTTAAAAAAATTAGATGTTTGAGATAAAAATGAAAAATCCTACAAAAATCGACGATCAGGTTTTTTCGGGGAAATAGGGAATTTTGAAGACTGCGCCAGAAACCCTATTTTACATCTACTATATATATATATATATATATATAAATTTTAACGGGGGTCATTTTCGGTGTCTACTAGGTAGGATCGATAAAGATTTGAAGAAATTTTTCAAAAATTCCGTCATGAGTGCAACCTCAATAGCTACTTTCCTTCGGAGGAAAGTGGTAAAACAAGTTTTGGCAGGCTCGGTATGGACCAATGCAATTAAATTAAATGTAAATGTTGCACCTGTTCGTGGTGTGCGGGGTGTAAGTGGACGGGTGAAGTAGGGCCCCTCGGCCGCAAATGCATTAGAGAGACTGAAACACCAGCACATGTGCTGGGAAAGTGCCCCTACAACTCCCTTCTCGTCACCAGGACGGGTGAAGTAGGGCCCTTCTGCCGCAAATGTAGTAGAGAGACTGAAACACCAGCACATGTGCTGGGAAAGTGCCCCTACAACTCCCTTCTCGTCACCAGGACGGGTGAAGTAGGGCCCCTCGGCCGCAAATGCAGTAGAGAGACTGAAACACCAGCACATGTGCTGGGAAAGTGCCCCTACAACTCCCTTCTCGTCACCAGGACGGGTGAAGTAGGGCCCCTCTGCCGCAAATGTAGTAGAGAGACTGAAACACCCGCACATATGCTAGGAAAGTGCCCCTACAACTCCCTTCTCGTCACCAGGACGGGTGAAGTAGGGCCCCTCTGCCGCAAATGTAGTAGAGAGACTGAAACACCCGCACATGTGCTGGGAAAGTGCCCCTAGAACTCCCTTCTCGTCACCAGGACGGGTGAAGTAGGGCCCCTCTGCCGCAAATGTAGTAGAGAGACTGAAACACCCGCACATGTGCTGGGAAAGTGCCCCTAGAACTCCCTTCTCTTCACCAGGACGGGTGAAGTAGGGCCCCTCTGCCGCAAATGTAGTAGAGAAACTGAAACACCTGCACATGTGCTGGGAAAGTGCCCCTAGAACTCCCTTCTCGTCACCAGGACGGGTGAAGTAGGGCCCCTCTGCCGCAAATGTAGTAGAGAGACTGAAACACCCGCACATATGCTGGGAAAGTGCCCCTACAACTCCCTTCTCGTCACCAGGACGGGTGAAGTAGGGCCCCTCTGCCGCAAATGTAGTAGAGAGACTGAAACACCCGCACATGTGCTGGGAAAGTGCCCCTAGAACTCCCTTCTCGTCACCAGGACGGGTGAAGTAGGGCCCCTCTGCCGCAAATGTAGTAGAGAGACTGAAACACCCGCACATGTGCTGGGAAAGTGCCCCTAGAACTCCCTTCTCTTCACCAGGACGGGTGAAGTAGGGCCCCTCTGCCGCAAATGTAGTAGAGAGACTGAAACACCCGCACATGTGCTGGGAAAGTGCCCCTAGAACTCCCTTCTCTTCACCAGGACGGGTGAAGTAGGGCCCCTCTGCCGCAAATGTAGCAGAGAGACTGAAACACCCGCACATGTGATGGGAAAGTGCCCCTAGAACTCCCTTCTCGTCACCAGGACGGGTGAAGTAGGACCCCTCTGCCGCAAATGTAGTAGAGAGACTGAAACACCCGCACATGTGCTGGGAAAGTGCCCCTAGAACTCCCTTCTCTTCACCAGGACGGGTGAAGTAGGGCCCCTCTGCCGCAAATGTAGTAGAGAGACTGAAACACCCGCACATGTGCTGGGAAAGTGCCCCTAGAACTCCCTTCTCTTCACCAGGACGGGTGAAGTAGGGCCCCTCTGCCGCAAATGTAGTAGAGAGACTGAAACACCCGCACATGTGATGGGAAAGTGCCCCTAGAACTCCCTTCTCGTCACCAGGACGGGTGAAGTAGGGCCCCTCTGCCGCAAATGTAGTAGAGAGACTGAAACACCCGCACATGTGATGGGAAAGTGCCCCTAGAACTCCCTTCTCTTCACCAGGACGGGTGAAGTAGGGCCCCTCTGCCGCAAATGTAGTAGAGAGACTGAAACACCCGCACATGTGATGGGAAAGTGCCCCTAGAACTCCCTTCTCTTCACCAGGACGGGTGAAGTAGGGCCCCTCTGCCGCAAATGTAGCAGAGAGACTGAAACACCCGCACATATGCTGGGAAAGTGCCCCTACAACTCCCTTCTCGTCACCAGGACGGGTGAAGTAGGGCCCCTCTGCCGCAAATGTAGTAGAGAGACTGAAACACCCGCACATGTGCTGGGAAAGTGCCCCTAGAACTCCCTTCTCTTCACCAGGACGGGTGAAGTAGGGCCCCTCTGCCGCAAATGTAGTAGAGAGACTGAAACACCCGCACATGTGATGGGAAAGTGGCCCTAGAACTCCCTTCTCGTCACCAGGACGGGTGAAGTAGGGCCCCTCTGCCGCAAGTGTAGTAGAGAGACTGAAACACCCGCACATGTGATGGGAAAGTGCCCCTAGAACTCCCTTCTCTTCACCAGGACGGGTGAAGTAAGGCCCCTCTGCCGCAAATGTAGTAGAGAGACTGAAACACCCGCACATGTGATGGGAAAGTGCCCCTAGAACTCCCTTCTCGTCACCAGGCGGCACCACAGTGTTTAAAAAGAATTGCAAAACCTCCTGGAAAAAGAAGACTTTGCATGTTTGGACGAGGTTGACTGCATCGACTCAGAGGGCTCAAGTCGATTTATTGATATTTTGGCATTCCATAAGAAGAGTAAAAAAGCCCTAATCGTCGACCCTACGGTGAGATATGAACCTCAACCAGGCCTCAAAAGTCTAGAAAGAAAAGAAGGCTATTTATGAGAAATGCATCCCTTACCTAAAGGAGAAGTTCCTGGAAACTTACGGAGAAAGAAATTTCGAGGTAAGAGGACTTTGGTTCGGGGCAAGGGGTGCTATTCCTAGGACTACAGCAGAATTCTTCGAGGTAAGAGGACTTTGGTTCGGGGCAAGGGGTGCTATTCCTAGGACTACAGCAGAATTCTTCGAGGTAAGAGGACTTTGGTTCGGGGCAAGAGGTGCTATTCCTAGGACTACAGCAGAATTCTTCGAGGTAAGAGGACTTTGGTTTGGGGGAAGAGGTGCTATTCCTAGGACTACAGCAGAATTCTTCGAGGTAAGAGGACTTCGGTTCGGGGCAAGAGGTGCTATTCCTAGGACTACAGCAGAATTCTTCGAGGTAAGAGGACTTTGGTTCGGGGCAAGGGGTGCTATTCCTAGGACTACAGCAGAATTCTTCGAGGTAAGAGGACATTGGTTTGGGGGAAGAGGTGCTATTCCTAGGACTACAGCAGAATTCTTCGAGGTAAGAGGACTTTGGTTCGGGGCAAGAGGTGCTATTCCTAGGACTACAGCAGAATTCTTCGAGGTAAGAGGACTTTGGTTCGGGGCAAGAGGTGCTATTCCTAGGACTACAGCAGAATTCTTCGAGGTAAGAGGACTTTGGTTCGGGGCAAGGGGTGCTATTCCTAGGACTACAGCAGAATTCTTCGAGGTAAGAGGACTTTGGTTTGGGGGAAGAGGTGCTATTCCTAGGACTACAGCAGAATTCTTCGAGGTAAGAGGACTTTGGTTCGGGGCAAGGGGTGCTATTCGTAGGACTACAGCAGAATTCTTTGAGGTAAGAGGACTTTGGTTCGGGGCAAGAGGTGCTATTCCTAGGACTACAGCAGAATTCTTCGAGGTAAGAGGACTTTGGTTCGGGGCAAGGGGTGCTATTCGTAGGACTACAGCAGAATTCTTCGAGGTAAGAGGACTTTGGTTCGGGGCAAGAGGTGCTATTCCTAGGACTACAGCAGAATTCTTCGAGGTAAGAGGACTTTGGTTCGGGGCAAGGGGTGCTATTCCTAGGACTACAGCAGAATTCTTCGAGGTAAGAGGACTTTGGTTCGGGGCAAGGGGTGCTATTCCTAGGACTACAGCAGAATTCTTCGAGGTAAGAGGACTTTGGTTCGGGGCAAGAGGTGCTATTCCTAGGACTACAGCAGAATTCTTCGAGGTAAGAGGACTTTGGTTCGGGGCAAGAGGTGCTATTCCTAGGACTACAGCAGAATTCTTCGAGGTAAGAGGACTTTGGTTCGGGGCAAGAGGTGCTATTCCTAGGACTACAGCAGAATTCTTCGAGGTAAGAGGACTTTGGTTCGGGGCAAGGGGTGCTATTCCTAGGACTACAGCAGAATTCTTCGAGGTAAGAGGACTTTGGTTCGGGACAATGGGTGCTATTCCTAGGACTACAGCAGAATTCTTCGAGGTAAGAGGACTTTGGTTCGGGGCAAGAGGTGCTATTCCTAGGACTACAGCAGAATTCTTCGAGGTAAGAGGACTTTGGTTCGGGGCAAGAGGTGCTATTCCTAGGACTACAGCAGAATTCTTCGAGGTAAGAGGACTTTGGTTCGGGGCAAGAGGTGCTATTCCTAGGACTACAGCAGAATTCTTCGAGGTAAGAGGACTTTGGTTCGGGGCAAGGGGTGCTATTCCTAGGACTACAGCAGAATTCTTCGAGGTAAGAGGACTTTGGTTCGGGGCAAGGGGTGCTATTCCTAGGACTACAGCAGAATTCTTCGAGGTAAGAGGACTTTGGTTCGGGGCAAGAGGTGCTATTCCTAGGACTACAGCAGAATTCTTCGAGGTAAGAGGACTTTGGTTCGGGGCAAGAGGTGCTATTCCTAGGACTACAGCAGAATTCTTCGAGGTAAGAGGACTTTGGTTGGGGGCAAGGGGTGCTATTCCTAGGACTACAGCAGAATTCTTCGAGGTAAGAGGACTTTGTTTCGGGGCAAGAGGTGCTATTCCTAGGACTACAGCAGAATTCTTCGAGGTAAGAGGACTTTGGTTCGGGGCAAGAGGTGCTATTTCTAGGACTACAGCAGAATTCTTC
The DNA here is from genome assembly GCA_946811695.1 of Gonocerus acuteangulatus. Taxonomy (NCBI): domain Eukaryota; kingdom Metazoa; phylum Arthropoda; class Insecta; order Hemiptera; family Coreidae; genus Gonocerus; species Gonocerus acuteangulatus. The sequence continues at coordinate 1,244,154 of OX328124.1, forward strand.
GAGGTAATTGGACTTTGGTTCGGGGCAAGAGGTGCTATTCCTAGGACTACAGCAGAATTCTTCGAGGTAAGAGGACTTTGGTTCGGGGCAAGAGGTGCTATTCCTAGGACTACAGCAGAATTCTTCGAGGTAAGAGGACTTTGGTTCGGGGCAAGGGGTGCTATTCCTAGGACTACAGCAGAATTCTTCGAGGTAAGAGGACTTTGGTTCGGGGCAAGAGGTGCTATTCCTAGGACTACAGCAGAATTCTTCGAGGTAAGAGGACTTTGGTTCGGGGCAAGAGGTGCTATTCCTAGGACTACAGCAGAATTCTTCGAGGTAAGAGGACTTTGGTTCGGGGCAAGGGGTGCTATTCCTAGGACTACAGCAGAATTCTTCGAGGTAAGAGGACTTTGGTTCGGGGCAAGAGGTGCTATTCCTAGGACTACAGCAGAATTCTTCGAGGTAAGAGGACTTTGGTTCGGGGCAAGAGGTGCTATTCCTAGGACTACAGCAGAATTCTTCGAGGTAAGAGGACTTTGGTTGGGGGCAAGGGGTGCTATTCCTAGGACTACAGCAGAATTCTTCGAGGTAAGAGGACTTTGGTTCGGGGCAAGAGGTGCTATTCCTAGGACTACAGCAGAATTCTTCGAGGTAAGAGGACTTTGGTTCGGGGCAAGAGGTGCTATTCCTAGGACTACAGCAGAATTCTTCGAGGTAAGAGGACTTTGGTTCGGGGCAAGGGGTGCTATTCCTAGGACTACAGCAGAATTCTTCGAGGTAATTGGACTTTGGTTCGGGGCAAGGGGTGCTATTCCTAGGACAACAGCAGAATTCTTCGAGGTAAGAGGACTTTGGTTCGGGGCAAGGGGTGCTATTCCTAGGACTACAGCAGAATTCTTCGAGGTAAGAGGACTTTGGTTCGGGGCAAGGGGTGCTATTCCTAGGACTATAGCAGAATTCTTCGAGGTAAGAGGACTTTGGTTCGGGGCAAGAGGTGCTATTCCTAGGACTACAGCAGAATTCTTCGAGGTAAGAGGACTTTGGTTCGGAGCAAGAGGTGCTATTCCTAGGACTACAGCAGAATTCTTCGAGGTAAGAGGACTTTGGTTCGGGGCAAGGGGTGCTATTCCTAGGACTACAGCAGAATTCTTCGAGGTAAGAGGACTTTGGTTCGGGGCAAGGGGTGCTATTCGTAGGACTACAGCAGAATTCTTTGAGGTAAGAGGACTTTGGTTCGGGGCAAGAGGTGCTATTCCTAGGACTACAGCAGAATTCTTCGAGGTAAGAGGACTTTGGTTCGGGGCAAGAGGTGCTATTCCTAGGACTACAGCAGAATTCTTCGAGGTAAGAGGACTTTGGTTCGGGGCAAGGGGTGCTATTCCTAGGACTACAGCAGAATTCTTCGAGGTAAGAGGACTTTGGTTCGGGGCAAGGGGTGCTATTCCTAGGACTACAGCAGAATTCTTCGAGGTAAGAGGACTTTGGTTCGGGGCAAGAGGTGCTATTCCTAGGACTACAGCAGAATTCTTCGAGGTAAGAGGACTTTGGTTCGGGGCAAGAGGTGCTATTCCTAGGACTACAGCAGAATTCTTCGAGGTAAGAGGACTTTGGTTCGGGGCAAGAGGTGCTATTCCTAGGACTACAGCAGAATTCTTCGAGGTAAGAGGACTTTGGTTCGGGGCAAGGGGTGCTATTCCTAGGACTACAGCAGAATTCTTCGAGGTAAGAGGACTTTGGTTCGGGGCAATGGGTGCTATTCCTAGGACTACAGCAGAATTCTTCGAGGTAAGAGGACTTTGGTTCGGGGCAAGAGGTGCTATTCCTAGGACTACAGCAGAATTCTTCGAGGTAAGAGGACTTTGGTTCGGGGCAAGAGGTGCTATTCCTAGGACTACAGCAGAATTCTTCGAGGTAAGACGACTTTGGTTCGGGGCAAGGGGTGCTATTCCTAGGACTACAGCAGAATTCTTCGAGGTAAGAGGACTTTGGTTCGGGGCAAGAGGTGCTATTCCTAGGACTACAGCAGAATTCTTCGAGGTAAGAGGACTTTGGTTCGGGGCAAGAGGTGCTATTCCTAGGACTACAGCAGAATTCTTCGAGGTAAGAGGACTTTGGTTCGGGGCAAGGGGTGCTATTCCTAGGACTACAGCAGAATTCTTCGAGGTAAGAGGACTTTGGTTCGGGGCAAGGGGTGCTATTCCTAGGACTACAGCAGAATTCTTCGAGGTAAGAGGACTTTGGTTCGGGGCAAGAGGTGCTATTCCTAGGACTACAGCAGAATTCTTCGAGGTAAGAGGACTTTGGTTCGGGGCAAGAGGTGCTATTCCTAGGACTACAGCAGAATTCTTCGAGGTAAGAGGACTTTGGTTGGGGGCAAGGGGTGCTATTCCTAGGACTACAGCAGAATTCTTCGAGGTAAGAGGACTTTGGTTCGGGGCAAGAGGTGCTATTCCTAGGACTACAGCAGAATTCTTCGAGGTAAGAGGACTTTGGTTTGGGGGAAGAGGTGCTATTCCTAGGACTACAGCAGAATTCTTCGAGGTAAGAGGACTTCGGTTCGGGGCAAGAGGTGCTATTCCTAGGACTACAGCAGAATTCTTCGAGGTAAGAGGACTTTGGTTCGGGGCAAGGGGTGCTATTCCTAGGACTACAGCAGAATTCTTCGAGGTAAGAGGACATTGGTTTGGGGGAAGAGGTGCTATTCCTAGGACTACAGCAGAATTCTTCGAGGTAAGAGGACTTTGGTTCGGGGCAAGAGGTGCTATTCCTAGGACTACAGCAGAATTCTTCGAGGTAAGAGGACTTTGGTTCGGGGCAAGAGGTGCTATTCCTAGGACTACAGCAGAATTCTTCGAGGTAAGAGGACTTTGGTTCGGGGCAAGGGGTGCTATTCCTAGGACTACAGCAGAATTCTTCGAGGTAAGAGGACTTTGGTTTGGGGGAAGAGGTGCTATTCCTAGGACTACAGCAGAATTCTTCGAGGTAAGAGGACTTTGGTTCGGGGCAAGGGGTGCTATTCGTAGGACTACAGCAGAATTCTTTGAGGTAAGAGGACTTTGGTTCGGGGCAAGAGGTGCTATTCCTAGGACTACAGCAGAATTCTTCGAGGTAAGAGGACTTTGGTTCGGGGCAAGGGGTGCTATTCGTAGGACTACAGCAGAATTCTTCGAGGTAAGAGGACTTTGGTTCGGGGCAAGAGGTGCTATTCCTAGGACTACAGCAGAATTCTTCGAGGTAAGAGGACTTTGGTTCGGGGCAAGGGGTGCTATTCCTAGGACTACAGCAGAATTCTTCGAGGTAAGAGGACTTTGGTTCGGGGCAAGGGGTGCTATTCCTAGGACTACAGCAGAATTCTTCGAGGTAAGAGGACTTTGGTTCGGGGCAAGAGGTGCTATTCCTAGGACTACAGCAGAATTCTTCGAGGTAAGAGGACTTTGGTTCGGGGCAAGAGGTGCTATTCCTAGGACTACAGCAGAATTCTTCGAGGTAAGAGGACTTTGGTTCGGGGCAAGAGGTGCTATTCCTAGGACTACAGCAGAATTCTTCGAGGTAAGAGGACTTTGGTTCGGGGCAAGGGGTGCTATTCCTAGGACTACAGCAGAATTCTTCGAGGTAAGAGGACTTTGGTTCGGGGCAATGGGTGCTATTCCTAGGACTACAGCAGAATTCTTCGAGGTAAGAGGACTTTGGTTCGGGGCAAGAGGTGCTATTCCTAGGACTACAGCAGAATTCTTCGAGGTAAGAGGACTTTGGTTCGGGGCAAGAGGTGCTATTCCTAGGACTACAGCAGAATTCTTCGAGGTAAGAGGACTTTGGTTCGGGGCAAGAGGTGCTATTCCTAGGACTACAGCAGAATTCTTCGAGGTAAGAGGACTTTGGTTCGGGGCAAGGGGTGCTATTCCTAGGACTACAGCAGAATTCTTCGAGGTAAGAGGACTTTGGTTCGGGGCAAGGGGTGCTATTCCTAGGACTACAGCAGAATTCTTCGAGGTAAGAGGACTTTGGTTCGGGGCAAGAGGTGCTATTCCTAGGACTACAGCAGAATTCTTCGAGGTAAGAGGACTTTGGTTCGGGGCAAGAGGTGCTATTCCTAGGACTACAGCAGAATTCTTCGAGGTAAGAGGACTTTGGTTGGGGGCAAGGGGTGCTATTCCTAGGACTACAGCAGAATTCTTCGAGGTAAGAGGACTTTGTTTCGGGGCAAGAGGTGCTATTCCTAGGACTACAGCAGAATTCTTCGAGGTAAGAGGACTTTGGTTCGGGGCAAGAGGTGCTATTTCTAGGACTACAGCAGAATTCTTCGAGGTAATTGGACTTTGGTTCGGGGCAAGAGGTGCTATTCCTAGGACTACAGCAGAATTCTTCGAGGTAAGAGGACTTTGGTTCGGGGCAAGAGGTGCTATTCCTAGGACTACAGCAGAATTCTTCGAGGTAAGAGGACTTTGGTTCGGGGCAAGGGGTGCTATTCCTAGGACTACAGCAGAATTCTTCGAGGTAAGAGGACTTTGGTTCGGGGCAAGAGGTGCTATTCCTAGGACTACAGCAGAATTCTTCGAGGTAAGAGGACTTTGGTTCGGGGCAAGAGGTGCTATTCCTAGGACTACAGCAGAATTCTTCGAGGTAAGAGGACTTTGGTTCGGGGCAAGGGGTGCTATTCCTAGGACTACAGCAGAATTCTTCGAGGTAAGAGGACTTTGGTTCGGGGCAAGAGGTGCTATTCCTAGGACTACAGCAGAATTCTTCGAGGTAAGAGAACTTTGGTTCGGGGCAAGAGGTGCTATTCCTAGGACTACAGCAGAATTCTTCGAGGTAAGAGGACTTTGGTTGGGGGCAAGGGGTGCTATTCCTAGGACTACAGCAGAATTCTTCGAGGTAAGAGGACTTTGGTTCGGGGCAAGAGGTGCTATTCCTAGGACTACAGCAGAATTCTTCGAGGTAAGAGGACTTTGGTTCGGGGCAAGAGGTGCTATTCCTAGGACTACAGCAGAATTCTTCGAGGTAAGAGGACTTTGGTTCGGGGCAAGGGGTGCTATTCCTAGGACTACAGCAGAATTCTTCGAGGTAATTGGACTTTGGTTCGGGGCAAGGGGTGCTATTCCTAGGACAACAGCAGAATTCTTCGAGGTAAGAGGACTTTGGTTCGGGGCAAGGGGTGCTATTCCTAGGACTACAGCAGAATTCTTCGAGGTAAGAGGACTTTGGTTCGGGGCAAGGGGTGCTATTCCTAGGACTATAGCAGAATTCTTCGAGGTAAGAGGACTTTGGTTCGGGGCAAGAGGTGCTATTCCTAGGACTACAGCAGAATTCTTCGAGGTAAGAGGACTTTGGTTCGGAGCAAGAGGTGCTATTCCTAGGACTACAGCAGAATTCTTCGAGGTAAGAGGACTTTGGTTCGGGGCAAGGGGTGCTATTCCTAGGACTACAGCAGAATTCTTCGAGGTAAGAGGACTTTGGTTCGGGGCAAGAGGTGCTATTCCTAGGACTACAGCAGAATTCTTCGAGGTAAGAGGACTTTGGTTCGGGGCAAGGGGTGCTATTCCTAGGACTACAGCAGAATTCTTCGAGGTAAGAGGACTTTGGTTCGGGGCAAGAGGTGCTATTCTAAGGACTACAGCAGAATTCTTCGAGGTAAGAGGACTTTGGTTCGGGGCAAGGGGTGCTATTCCTAGGACTACAGCAGAATTCTTCGAGGTAAGAGGACTTTGGTTCGGGGCAAGAGGTGCTATTCCTAGGACTACAGCAGAATTCTTCGAGGTAAGAGGACTTTGGTTCGGGGCAAGAGGTGCTATTCCTAGGACTACAGCAGAATTCTTCGAGGTAAGAGGACTTTGGTTCGGGGCAAGGGGTGCTATTCCTAGGACTACAGCAGAATTCTTCGAGGTAAGAGGACTTTGGTTCGGGGCAAGGGGTGCTATTCCTAGGACTACAGCAGAATTCTTCGAGGTAAGAGGACTTTGGTTCGGGGCAAGGGGTGCTATTCCTAGGACTACAGCAGAATTCTTCGAGGTAAGAGGACTTTGGTTCGGGGCAAGGGGTGCTATTCCTAGGACTACAGCAGAATTCTTCGAGGTAAGAGGACTTTGGTTTGGGGGAAGAGGTGCTATTCCTAGGACTACAGCAGAATTCTTCGAGGTAAGAGGACTTTGGTTCGGGGCAAGGGGTGCTATTCGTAGGACTACAGCAGAATTCTTCGAGGTAAGAGGACTTTGGTTCGGGGCAAGAGGTGCTATTCCTAGGACTACAGCAGAATTCTTCGAGGTAAGAGGACTTTGGTTCGGGGCAAGAGGTGCTATTCCTAGGACTACAGCAGAATTCTTCGAGGTAAGAGGACTTTGGTTCGGGGCAAGAGGTGCTATTCCTAGGACTACAGCAGAATTCTTCGAGGTAAGAGGACTTTGGTTCGGGGCAAGAGGTGCTATTCCTAGGACTACAGCAGAATTCTTCGAGGTAAGAGGACTTTGGTTCGGGGCAAGAGGTGCTATTCCTAGGACTACAGCAGAATTCTTCGAGGTAAGAGGACTTTGGTTCGGGGCAAGAGGTGCTATTCCTAGGACTACAGCAGAATTCTTCGAGGTAAGAGGACTTTGGTTCGGGGCAAGAGGTGCTATTCCTAGGACTACAGCAGAATTCTTCGAGGTAAGAGGACTTTGGTTCGGGGCAAGAGGTGCTATTCCTAGGACTACAGCAGAATTCTTCGAGGTAAGACGACTTTGGTTCGGGGCAAGGGGTGCTATTCCTAGGACTACAGCAGAATTCTTCGAGGTAAGAGGACTTTGGTTCGGGGCAAGAGGTGCTATTCCTAGGACTACAGCAGAATTCTTCGAGGTAAGAGGACTTTGGTTCGGGGCAAGAGGTGCTATTCCTAGGACTACAGCAGAATTCTTCGAGGTAAGAGGACTTTGGTTCGGGGCAAGGGGTGCTATTCCTAGGACTACAGCAGAATTCTTCGAGGTAAGAGGACTTTGGTTCGGGGCAAGGGGTGCTATTCCTAGGACTACAGCAGAATTCTTCGAGGTAAGAGGACTTTGGTTCGGGGCAAGAGGTGCTATTCCTAGGACTACAGCAGAATTCTTCGAGGTAAGAGGACTTTGGTTCGGGGCAAGAGGTGCTATTCCTAGGACTACAGCAGAATTCTTCGAGGTAAGAGGACTTTGGTTGGGGGCAAGGGGTGCTATTCCTAGGACTACAGCAGAATTCTTCGAGGTAAGAGGACTTTGGTTCGGGGCAAGAGGTGCTATTCCTAGGACTACAGCAGAATTCTTCGAGGTAAGAGGACTTTGGTTCGGGGCAAGGGGTGCTATTCCTAGGACTACAGCAGAATTCTTCGAGGTAAGAGGACTTTGGTTCGGGGCAAGAGGTGCTATTCCTAGGACTACAGCAGAATTCTTCGAGGTAAGAGGACTTTGGTTCGGGGCAAGAGGTGCTATTCCTAGGACTACAGCAGAATTCTTCGAGGTAAGAGGACTTTGGTTCGGGGCAAGGGGTGCTATTCCTAGGACTACAGCAGAATTCTTCGAGGTAAGAGGACTTTGGTTCGGGGCAAGGGGTGCTATTCCTAGGACTACAGCAGAATTCTTCGAGGTAAGAGGACTTTGGTTCGGGGCAAGAGGTGCTATTCCTAGGACTACAGCAGAATTCTTCGAGGTAAGAGGACTTTGGTTCGGGGCAAGGGGTGCTATTCGTAGGACTACAGCAGAATTCTTCGAGGTAAGAGTACTTTGGTTCGGGGCAAGAGGTGCTATTCCTAGGACTACAGCAGAATTCTTCGAGGTAAGAGGACTTTGGTTCGGGGCAAGGGGTGCTATTCCTAGGACTACAGCAGAATTCTTCGAGGTAAGAGGACTTTGGTTCGGGGCAAGAGGTGCTATTCCTAGGACTACAGCAGAATTCTTCGAGGTAAGAGGACTTTGGTTCGGGGCAAGAGGTGCTATTCCTAGGACTACAGCAGAATTCTTCGAGGTAAGAGGACTTTGGTTCGGGGCAAGAGGTGCTATTCCTAGGACTACAGCAGAATTCTTCGAGGTAAGAGGACTTTGGTTCGGGGCAAGAGGTGCTATTCCTAGGACTACAGCAGAATTCTTCGAGGTAAGAGGACTTTGGTTCGGTGCAAGGGGTGCTATTCCTAGGACTACAGCAGAATTCTTCGAGGTAAGAGGACTTTGGTTCGGTGCAAGGGGTGCTATTCCTAGGACTACAGCAGAATTCTTCGAGGTAAGAGGACTTTGGTTCGGTGCAAGGGGTGCTATTCCTAGGACTACAGCAGAATTCTTCGAGGTAAGAGGACTTTGGTTCGGGGCAAGAGGTGCTATTCCTAGGACTACAGCAGAATTCTTCGAGGTAAGAGGACTTTGGTTTGGGGGAAGAGGTGCTATTCCTAGGACTACAGCAGAATTCTTCGAGGTAAGAGGACTTTGGTTCGGGGCAAGGGGTGCTATTCCTAGGACTACAGCAGAATTCTTCGAGGTAAGAGGACTTTGGTTCGGGGCAAGAGGTGCTATTCCTAGGACTACAGCAGAATTCTTCGAGGTAAGAGGACTTTGGTTCGGGGCAAGAGGTGCTATTCCTAGGACTACAGCAGAATTCTTCGAGGTAAGAGGACTTTGGTTCGGGGCAAGGGGTGCTATTCCTAGGACTACAGCAGAATTTTTCGAGGTAAGAGGACTTTGGTTCGGGGCAAGAGGTGCTATTCCTAGGACTACAGCAGAATTCTTCGAGGTAAGAGGACTTTGGTTCGGTGCAAGGGGTGCTATTCCTAGGACTACAGCAGAATTCTTCGAGGTAAGAGGACTTTGGTTCGGGGCAAGGGGTGCTATTCCTAGGACTACAGCAGAATTCTTCGAGGTAAGAGGACTTTGGTTCGGGGCAAGGGGTGCTATTCCTAGGACTACAGCAGAATTCTTCGAGGTAAGAGGACTTTGGTTCGGTGCAAGGGGTGCTATTCCTAGGACTACAGCAGAATTCTTCGAGGTAAGAGGACTTTGGTTCGGGGCAAGGGGTGCTATTCCTAGGACTACAGCAGAATTCTTCGAGGTAAGAGGACTTTGGTTCGGGGCAAGGGGTGCTATTCCTAGGACTACAGCAGAATTCTTCCAAGAGTAGGACATCGAATTCCAACATTTGTCCAAACTGGCGGAGTCCATCGTTGTAGACTCGCTAGGAATCCAGCATCACCATATATATAGTTCGTGAAATGGAAGACAAATATGAAGGACCGTAGGAGGAGGAGATACTCTCGGAGCTACCGATGTGGGTTTTGTTTTTGTTTTTTGTTGGTTTTTTTTAATTACAAATTATTGGACTCTGTGGATGACCGATAAATCTCCTACTAGGAGTGCTGGAGTATGCTGTGCAGTAGCAACCCGTTGAAAATGAGCAGCATATCATCAATAAAATGATTTCTCTCTGGTAACGATCTGCTTTTGAAGATTCCAAACTGTTTTCGAGATATTAAGGAAAATGTAGGAAGTCTCGAAAACTTTTCATGTCTATTGATAAAATATTTTATTCTTATCCTTCCATAACACGAAACGTAACCGAAATTTAATCATGTTTGTTTATATGAATTTCAAAGATACAGAAATGTTTTTAACTGAATCACATGATTTTAAGTACCTAAACCAAAAACGCATTTCAACAACTATTTTGGCACTTTTCTCGAAAAAGGTTAAAGGTATCGCCTTAAAAATGGATTCATTCGTTTTCCTGGGCATATGAAGTAAGCGCAACGACTTTTTTCGCACGAATTTCACTTCAAAAACCATGTTCATGTGGGCGGATTCTGCTGGTTAACGAATTTGACCTTTCAAATTGGACGAAAGATTTATGTACCAAATTTCAACAAAATCGGACCATTTTTGAGGCGTCCAGAGTGCGAACAGACAAATATATATATATTCGCAGACTGAGAAAAAAACGTCAGACTTTCAGGAAGAAATCTGTATTTGGACTTTTCGGCTGCACATTGGCAGCCTTCTTCAGCACTAGACAATGCCTGGGGGGGGGGGAGGAAGACCTCGAGGACACTTAGGTAACCATTGTTGGATGTATGCACTTAGGTAACCATGGTTGGATGTATGCACTTAGGTAACCATTGTTGGATGTATGCACTTAGGTAACCATGGTTGGATGTATGCACTTAGGTAACCATTGATGGATGTATGCACTTAGGTAACCATGGTTAGATGTATGGAAACGTCCAAATACAGATTTCTTCCTGAAAGTCTGACGTTTTTTTCTCCTAGCCGAATCCCAACTATACCTTATATACATATATATATATATATATATATATATATATATATATATATATATACATATATATATATATATATATATACATATATATATATATATATATATATATATATATATATATATATATACCTATTTGAACCACCGTTATTTTCGGTCTCTAGGGGTTCTGAAATGCAAAATTTTCTAGTCGGCACTTCCGGATTGTGTCATGCGGTCAGGGAGGAACCGCGCTAAAATTAGACACACCTATCTGCCAATGTTGCAACACTATCTTGACTATGAAACACTTACTAACAGAATGCAGACTTAGACAAAACTTTGACATAGGTACCTCATAACTTACTCAGCAGGGACGAGAGCCAATGTATAAAACAGACATTAGACTTTGCTAAACAAACCAGACTATATGAAAATCTTTAAATACAATTTTATCCTCAGCTAATAATTGTAAGAGACTGATTAGAAACTGATATGTACATGTATTTATATTCTCGTTTCTTTAATGGTCCTTATTTTTATACTGTTAGGTTTATTTTAAACGGGTTTCTTTAGAGTTTATATGCCTGTTACAGTACTGAAAGTGTTAATTAATGAAAAAAAAAAACATAATTAAAATCTGTTTGATACCGATTGGAAAAATGTGAGGGGGAGCCACTAAGGACACAAACACAAAGAAAGTTTACTTCCTGAAACCAACTGATGAATAGTAAATGATGATTTTAGTGAAGATTTTCAAGAAGACCCTGAAGACAGTGATGATGAGAATCCGTTGGCCGTAGAGGAAAAACATTAGAAAAAATGCATTAGTATTGCAAAACAAAAATTGTATAAATGAATATTTGTTCAAAATAAAACATATTTATCATTCTCTGTTGTAGTGAATACTATGAGTAAACTATGACTATGACTATGAGTAAACTATGACTATGACTATGAGTAAACTATGACTATGACTATGAGTAAACTATGACTATGACTACGAGTAAACTATGACTATGACTATGAGTAAACTATGACTATGAGTATGCATTTTAGGGCGTTTCCTCCCTCCCTCCATTTTGGGGTTGACCTGATTATGCAATTCGGCTAGAAAATTTCACTTTTCAGAACCAATAGACCACGAAAGTAACGGTGTTTAAAATTTAAATGTAAAAAAAAAAAAAAAAAAAAAAAAAAAAAAAAAAATGTAATTAAAATTTATTTCTAAAATTCCATGTTTTTCGCTTATTATCAGCGTAAACATTTAATTCAGTAAAGTTTACGTTAGAATCCTAACACTTAGAAAGCCAAAAATTCGGCATTTCGTTCCAGTGCGGGGCGCCTCAAAATCTATTTGCTTTAAAATGAGAAAGTTTTTAAAAGATTTGAAAGGTTTCTTCATATAACGTACAGCTAAATTAGCTACGTTCTTTCGGGATTCCCTAATAATAGTTGGTTGTGATTGCTCAAGTCCATACGAAACTAAACGGGAATACAACCAGAAGAACGAGCGTTGGAAGTATTCTCCAAATTCGTGGATTGATATAACTGATAAGGTATCAGATAGTGATAAGAGATGCTTGATTATGCGATAAGTACACTAAAGCTAATGTGACAGGATACGCACCCTGCTAAAGTCCATCCAGCTGTAGCGACGAGATGAAAGGGTTAGCCGCATCTCCCTCCTGTATGTATTAATATGCATGATAGCTGATTATAATCAGGATCCATCTTCTCCTTCGTGCTGTATTGCTTCTTGCTGGGTCCAGCACATTGCTAGCAGCAATTCCTAGGACAGAACCTAAGCACAAGACTTGCTGTCATGGTGCGGCACCACTTAGATACAGATTGGATAGACAGGTCTAGCAGTTCCCTCGATGGAGGTTTTTATTACTTTATTGGAATTTTCATTTATATATATATATATATATATATATATATATATATTTAAGGAATCTTTATATCTCTTGTAGTGGCTGGCTCTATCATGAGTCTGTTTCTAACTTGGACCCGTATTTTTCGATCCGATTTCGTTTGATCGACAACCGCCGTTAGCGGCTGACGTGAGTGCCTACATTGGTCCCGACCCGATCCGATCCGATATAATCACAACTCGTCAGAAATGAACGTGTAATGAAGTGAAAATGAGTGATTAATTTAAGAAATACCACTTAATAAGCATAGAAACCTAGGATTAGGTTGAATGGTATGAAGGAGGAGTTGAGAGGCCAATCAATCTTCTGGAAGTATATCAGTCCAGAAAAAATAAATCTTAGTGTAACAGTTAACTGTTAAACTAAGATAAGAGAAGCATTAGTATTCATATGTTAGAATAATTTATAAGAATGGAAGCTGGAAGCTTGTAAGCATTGGAAACTTATAAACATTGGAAGTTTATACACGTTGGATGGTTATAAACATGTTTCCACGTAATTTAATAAACAAGGAAAACAAAAATGTGAATTAACAAATTTTATAAGATTTCATTTTAAAAAAATGCATTGAAATCTGCTAACACTTAGATGTAGAGGCTGTAGACGATTTTGAAACACAATATGTCGTTTGGCGCTATTTTGCTTCGGTTGGCCGAAATCAGTCAAGAAACAAACAAGTTTGACCGGCCGATAATCGGTGGCCATCGGATCGAGTGGGATCGCGACCAATGTCGCACCTCTATTGAGATGCTTGTGTTTGTTTTCCTTCCGACAGTCGGTGGCTATCGTATCGGGTCGGGACTAATGTAGGTGCCTTATTAAGCAGCTTCCGTGAGGTTTGCCCTTTCTACTTACATGGATTGCCATATCTCTAGTCCAGGTGCAAGGCCTTCTGTCCGTCAGAGCTTATGACTCCTAACTGACCGTAGTGTCTACTTTCTGCCTAAACCAAAAACGCCCATATCACACTCCGCCTAGGAGCATACCTAACTGCAAAAAGCCCCCCCCCCCTTACTTCAGATAATTTATGCAAAGCAAGATATACTGCAGATTTCTGCATGCTTCGTTACAGCTGTGAGTGGTTCTCTTTGATGTTGCCGCCGGTGCACTCTGTCCAAGCAACATCTACCAATTATCGCTATGTATCTCTAATGCATTCTATTCCCCCTCCCCCCATGTATGCTGATGTCCCAGCTACATTACCTGCATATTCGTATATATGGTCGCTACAAATGCAAAGTATCGAATGTGAAAATCGCCACTTTTCAGAGTGGAAAAGTATTTATTAATAACTTTCTTTTGGACAGTCAAATATTCGGCAGATTTGACCTTTTGATAGTGGAATACTTTCCTTTTAATAGAGTGATCTAAGATTCAAGAATTTGCCGTACATAAGTCCAGCAGAAATTGGTAAAGATTGACAATAAAAGATGCATTTTTTGATATTCGATACTTTACATTTGTATCGACGATATGTACATATATATGATTTGGAATTAATTATATTCGGTGTTTGATTTTTAAGAACTTTTTTGAACTAATTTTTACCTTAATAATAATCTTAATTAATGTTTACAAACATGTTTTTTGCAGGAATTGCGCCATCTTTGTGCATTCCCAGGAACTACGCCCAATAACGAACTGCATCATATTCTTGTACGAATACAACCCCAGGTTTGCTAAAGTCCGTAGCCTCGCTGTAGGAACGTCGCGCGTAGCAAGAACATGAATGAGTGACCGACCACCTGCTGTTGGTATTATAAAAGGGTATCAACATGTAGATAGTCTGGAGTTAATAGCCCAATTGTTATTATGGATAATAAATGTCCATGTTTTAAAACCAATAGGTGACGAATATTGATTTCGGTGTTCATATATTAGAAAACACACGTCTTTAATATATGGAAATTGTAAAAACAGTTTTAATTCTGATGAGTCTTTGAGGTATTTATGGAATGAAGAACACACCTTTTGCCGAGCAATCTACAGGTATCCACCCAACCTTCCTGATCATCTATAACACAGCTACTGTACCTCGGGGAGACCCGCCACATGATGACGTTGTCTATAACACTAGTTTCGCCTTGAAATATTAGCAGCGATGTTGGTAGGATTTGCAAGCTGTCCGGGTTTAGTATTTCCTAAGTATTCAGGGGTTTTGGAAGCAAAGGGTTGCGAGTCCTTTCTTATCTTCTTCATGTTTACACAGCGGAAAATGCAGAAGCTCTCACTGTCTTTCCCTTAATCTAGGCAAGGATCAAGAAACATCTACTTACTGAGTTCATTATAACTCTTTCCCGAAACTATCTACATTAACATTTTCGGCGCTAATGACCAAGATGTAGATGCGCCGTAAAATTAAAATTAACATGAATTGTTGCTAATGGCGTACGTAGTCGAAGCACCGTAAAATAAAAAAAAATAAAAAAATTATAGATGTGTTTATATATATATTTTTTTTCCTTCTAAAACTAGCCCTTTTAGAAGGCCGTTTATTGTACTACATGTATCATACAAGGTTCAGTATATCACATGTATGTTGTTGTTTTTTATCTCAGTTATTTTTGTTCACTTTAGTATTTTAGAAATACTAAAGTGAACAAAAATATATTTATATATACACTGTTTCAAATTACTTCGCTGGGGTTCACATGTTTGTTTTGTGAAATATTGCTACATGGAGAGGAGGAACACCGCTGGAGAGAGAAGCCGTATCATATATATATATATATATATATATATATATATATATATATATATATTATATATTCGTATTATTTTTCATTGTATAATTGCCATTGAGATTGTAATAAATATGATACCTTTGGCGTAGTAAAGAGAATTTACTTCTGTACATCTTCTACAATATTTTTGCCAATTTCCCGAGATTCAATGAGATTGTATAAAACTATGGAATATCCAACTCAAGGCAATTCTTCGAATATCTTTATATAAGAATGAAGGAATCGGATGAAGCAATTACAACAAAATATGAATTACACAAAATAATAATCGAATCAGAAAATGATATTTTAAATTATAAAATAAAACAATTTCTTTATGTGCATCTTAAGTAGGCAAAAGTTATTTTTAACAAAAGTGAAAATCGAACGCAGGACCTAAATAAAAATGACAAACACGCGTAATATATGTTTGGTTCTTGTCCAACGTTCCTTCATCCTCCTAATTAAACATATCGCATTTTCTCAAGGCTCTTTGTTTTACTAC
The DNA here is from genome assembly GCA_946811695.1 of Gonocerus acuteangulatus. Taxonomy (NCBI): domain Eukaryota; kingdom Metazoa; phylum Arthropoda; class Insecta; order Hemiptera; family Coreidae; genus Gonocerus; species Gonocerus acuteangulatus. The sequence continues at coordinate 1,259,531 of OX328124.1, forward strand.
TTTAGAAATACAAATTAATAACATATTTCACCCCCCCCCCCCTATCCATTTAACATCTAATAATCTTCTTGTTTCATCCTTACCGACTTACCCCCCCCCCTCCTATCTCTTCTTCTGTACAGCTATATGTATGTTCCCTTGTCTAGAAACATTCTTTCTTACCCTTATCACCTACACCTTATCCTGGTCTTCCTCCATCTCTTAGCCATTTCTTCCTATGTATTGCTGTATCTATTAGCAAAGATTAGTTAAGTAATAATAAGTATCTTAGCCATTTCTTCCCATGTATTGCTGTATCTATTAGCAAAGATTAGTTAAGTAATAATAAGTATCTTAGCCATTTCTTCCCATGTATTGCTGTATCTATTAGCAAAGATTAGTTAAGTAATAATAAGTATCTTAGCCATTTCTTCCCATGTATTGCTGTATCTATTGGCAAAGATTAGTTAAGTAATAATAAGTATCTTAGCCATTTCTTCCCATGTATTGCTGTATCTATTAGCAAAGATTATTCAAGTAATAATAAGTATCTTAGCCATTTCTTCCTATGTATTGCTGTATCTATTAGCAAAGATTATTCAAGTAATAATAAGTATCTTAGCCATTTCTTCCCATGTATTGCTGTATCTATTAGCAAAGATTAGTTAAGTAATAATAAGTATCTTAGCCATTTCTTCCTATGTATTGCTGTATCTATTAGCAAAGATTAGTTAAGTAATAATAAGTATCTTAGCCATTTCTTCCCATGTATTGCTGTATCTATTAGCAAAGATTAGTTAAGTAATAATAAGTATCTTAGCCATTTCTTCCTATGTATTGCTGTATCTATTAGCAAAGATTAGTTAAGTAATAATAAGTATCTTAGCCATTTCTTCCTATGTATTGCTGTATCTATTAGCAAAGATTAGTTAAGTAATAATAAGTATCTTAGCCATTTCTTCCTATGTATTGCTGTATCTATTAGCAAAGATTAGTTAAGTAATAATAAGTATCTTAGCCATTTCTTCCTATGTATTGCTGTATCTATTAGCAAAGATTAGTTAAGTAATAATAAGTATCTTAGCCATTTCTTCCTATGTATTGCTGTATCTATTAGCAAAGATTAGTTAAGTAATAATAAGTATCTTAGCCATTTCTTCCTATGTATTGCTGTATCTATTAGCAAAGATTAGTTAAGTAATAATAAGTATCTTAGCCATTTCTTCCTATGTATTGCTGTATCTATTAGCAAAGATTAGTTAAGTAATAATAAGTATCTTAGCCATTTCTTCCCATGTATTGCTGTATCTATTAGCAAAGATTAGTTAAGTAATAATAAGTATCTTAGCCATTTCTTCCTATGTATTGCTGTATCTATTAGCAAAGATTAGTTAAGTAATAATAAGTATCTTAGCCATTTCTTCCTATGTATTGCTGTATCTATTAGCAAAGATTAGTTAAGTAATAATAAGTACCTTAGCCATTTCTTCCTATGTATTGCTGTATCTATTAGCAAAGATTAGTTAAGTAATAATAAGTATCTTAGCCATTTCTTCCTATGTATTGCTGTATCTATTAGCAAAGATTAGTTAAGTAATAATAAGTATCTTAGCCATTTCTTCCTATGTATTGCTGTATCTATTAGCAAAGATTAGTTAAGTAATAATAAGTATCTTAGCCATTTCTTCCTATGTATTGCTGTATCTATTAGCAAAGATTAGTTAAGTAATAATAAGTATCTTAGCCATTTCTTCCTATGTATTGCTGTATCTATTAGCAAAGATTAGTTAAGTAATAATAAGTATCTTAGCCATTTCTTCCTATGTATTGCTGTATCTATTAGCAAAGATTAGTTAAGTAATAATAAGTATCTTAGCCATTTCTTCCTATGTATTGCTGTATCTATTAGCAAAGATTAGTTAAGTAATAATAAGTATCTTAGCCATTTCTTCCCATGTATTGCTGTATCTATTAGCAAAGATTAGTTAAGTAATAATAAGTATCTTAGCCATTTCTTCCTATGTATTGCTGTATCTATTAGCAAAGATTAGTTAAGTAATAATAAGTATCTTAGCCATTTCTTCCTATGTATTGCTGTATCTATTAGCAAAGATTAGTTAAGTAATAATAAGTACCTTAGCCATTTCTTCCTATGTATTGCTGTATCTATTAGCAAAGATTAGTTAAGTAATAATAAGTATCTTAGCCATTTCTTCCTATGTATTGCTGTATCTATTAGCAAAGATTAGTTAAGTAATAATAAGTATCTTAGCCATTTCTTCCTATGTATTGCTGTATCTATTAGCAAAGATTAGTTAAGTAATAATAAGTATCTTAGCCATTTCTTCCTATGTATTGCTGTATCTATTAGCAAAGATTAGTTAAGTAATAATAAGTATCATAGCCATTTCTTCCTATGTATTGCTGTATCTATTAGCAAAGATTAGTTAAGTAATAATAAGTATCTTAGCCATTTCTTCCTATGTATTGCTGTATCTATTAGCAAAGATTAGTTAAGTAATAATAAGTATCTTAGCCATTTCTTCCCATGTATTGCTGTATCTATTAGCAAAGATTAGTTAAGTAATAATAAGTATCTTAGCCATTTCTTCCTATGTATTGCTGTATCTATTAGCAAAGATTAGTTAAGTAATAATAAGTATCTTAGCCATTTCTTCCCATGTATTGCTGTATCTATTAGCAAAGATTAGTTAAGTAATAATAAGTATCTTAGCCATTTCTTCCCATGTATTGCTGTATCTATTAGCAAAGATTAGTTAAGTAATAATAAGTATCTTAGCCATTTCTTCCTATGTATTGCTGTATCTATTAGCAAAGATTAGTTAAGTAATAATAAGTATCTTAGCCATTTCTTCCTATGTATTGCTGTATCTATTAGCAAAGATTATTCAAGTAATAATAAGTATCTTAGCCATTTCTTCCCATGTATTGCTGTATCTATTAGCAAAGATTAGTTAAGTAATAATAAGTATCTTAGCCATTTCTTCCTATGTATTGCTGTATCTATTAGCAAAGATTAGTTAAGTAATAATAAGTATCTTAGCCATTTCTTCCCATGTATTGCTGTATCTATTAGCAAAGATTAGTTAAGTAATAATAAGTATCTTAGCCATTTCTTCCTATGTATTGCTGTATCTATTAGCAAAGATTAGTTAAGTAATAATAAGTATCTTAGCCATTTCTTCCTATGTATTGCTGTATCTATTAGCAAAGATTAGTTAAGTAATAATAAGTATCTTAGCCATTTCTTCCTATGTATTGCTGTATCTATTAGCAAAGATTAGTTAAGTAATAATAAGTATCTTAGCCATTTCTTCCTATGTATTGCTGTATCTATTAGCAAAGATTAGTTAAGTAATAATAAGTATCTTAGCCATTTCTTCCTATGTATTGCTGTATCTATTAGCAAAGATTAGTTAAGTAATAATAAGTATCTTAGCCATTTCTTCCTATGTATTGCTGTATCTATTAGCAAAGATTAGTTAAGTAATAATAAGTATCTTAGCCATTTCTTCCTATGTATTGCTGTATCTATTAGCAAAGATTAGTTAAGTAATAATAAGTATCATAGCCATTTCTTCCTATGTATTGCTGTATCTATTAGCAAAGATTAGTTAAGTAATAATAAGTATCTTAGCCATTTCTTCCTATGTATTGCTGTATCTATTAGCAAAGATTAGTTAAGTAATAATAAGTATCTTAGCCATTTCTTCCTATGTATTGCTGTATCTATTAGCAAAGATTATTCAAGGAATAATAAGTATCTTAGCCATTTCTTCCCATTTATTGCTGTATCTATTAGCAAAGATTATTCAAGTAATAATAAGTATCTTAGCCATTTCTTCCCATTTATTGCTGTATCTATTAGCAAAGATTAGTTAAGTAATAATAAGTATCTTAGCCATTTCTTCCTATGTATTGCTGTATCTATTAGCAAAGATTAGTTAAGTAATAATAAGTATCTTAGCCATTTCTTCCCATGTATTGCTGTATCTATTAGCAAAGATTAGTTAAGTAATAATAAGTATCTTAGCCATTTCTTCCCATGTATTGCTGTATCTATTAGCAAAGATTAGTTAAGTAATAATAAGTATCTTAGCCATTTCTTCCTATGTATTGCTGTATCTATTAGCAAAGATTATTCAAGTAATAATAAGTATCTTAGCCATTTCTTCCTATGTATTGCTGTATCTATTAGCAAAGATTATTCAAGTAATAATAAGTATCTTAGCCATTTCTTCCCATGTATTGCTGTATCTATTAGCAAAGATTAGTTAAGTAATAATAAGTATCTTAGCCATTTCTTCCCATGTATTGCTGTATCTATTAGCAAAGATTAGTTAAGTAATAATAAGTATCTTAGCCATTTCTTCCTATGTATTGCTGTATCTATTAGCAAAGATTAGTTAAGTAATAATAAGTATCTTAGCCATTTCTTCCTATGTATTGCTGTATCTATTAGCAAAGATTAGTTAAGTAATAATAAGTATCTTAGCCATTTCTTCCTATGTATTGCTGTATCTATTAGCAAAGATTAGTTAAGTAATAATAAGTATCTTAGCCATTTCTTCCTATGTATTGCTGTATCTATTAGCAAAGATTATTCAAGTAATAATAAGTATCTTAGCCATTTCTTCCTATGTATTGCTGTATCTATTAGCAAAGATTATTCAAGTAATAATAAGTATCTTAGCCATTTCTTCCCATGTATTGCTGTATCTATTAGCAAAGATTAGTTAAGTAATAATAAGTATCTTAGCCATTTCTTCCTATGTATTGCTGTATCTATTAGCAAAGATTAGTTAAGTAATAATAAGTATCTTAGCCATTTCTTCCTATGTATTGCTGTATCTATTAGCAAAGATTAGTTAAGTAATAATAAGTATCTTAGCCATTTCTTCCTATGTATTGCTGTAACTTTTAGCAAAGATTAGTTAAGTAATAATAAGTATCTTAGCCATTTCTTCCTATGTATTGCTGTATCTATTAGCAAAGATTATTCAAGTAATAATAAGTATCTTAGCCATTTCTTCCCATGTATTGCTGTATCTATTAGCAAAGATTATTCAAGTAATAATAAGTATCTTAGCCATTTCTTCCCATGTATTGCTGTATCTATTAGCAAAGATTAGTTAAGTAATAATAAGTATCTTAGCCATTTCTTCCCATGTATTGCTGTATCTATTAGCAAAGATTAGTTAAGTAATAATAAGTATCTTAGCCATTTCTTCCTATGTATTGCTGTATCTATTAGCAAAGATTAGTTAAGTAATAATAAGTATCTTAGCCATTTCTTCCTATGTATTGCTGTATCTATTAGCAAAGATTAGTTAAGTAATAATAAGTATCTTAGCCATTTCTTCCTATGTATTGCTGTATCTATTAGCAAAGATTATTCAAGTAATAATAAGTATCTTAGCCATTTCTTCCTATGTATTGCTGTATCTATTAGCAAAGATTATTCAAGTAATAATAAGTATCTTAGCCATTTCTTCCCATGTATTGCTGTATCTATTAGCAAAGATTAGTTAAGTAATAATAAGTATCTTAGCCATTTCTTCCTATGTATTGCTGTATCTATTAGCAAAGATTAGTTAAGTAATAATAAGTATCTTAGCCATTTCTTCCCATGTATTGCTGTATCTATTAGCAAAGATTAGTTAAGTAATAATAAGTATCTTAGCCATTTCTTCCCATGTATTGCTGTATCTATTAGCAAAGATTAGTTAAGTAATAATAAGTATCTTAGCCATTTCTTCCTATGTATTGCTGTATCTATTAGCAAAGATTAGTTAAGTAATAATAAGTATCTTAGCCATTTCTTCCTATGTATTGCTGTATCTATTAGCAAAGATTAGTTAAGTAATAATAAGTATCTTAGCCATTTCTTCCCATGTATTGCTGTATCTATTAGCAAAGATTAGTTAAGTAATAATAAGTATCTTAGCCATTTCTTCCCATGTATTGCTGTATCTATTAGCAAAGATTAGTTAAGTAATAATAAGTATCTTAGCCATTTCTTCCTATGTATTGCTGTATCTATTAGCAAAGATTAGTTAAGTAATAATAAGTATCTTAGCCATTTCTTCCTATGTATTGCTGTATCTATTAGCAAAGATTAGTTAAGTAATAATAAGTATCTTAGCCATTTCTTCCTATGTATTGCTGTATCTATTAGCAAAGATTAGTTAAGTAATAATAAGTATCTTAGCCATTTCTTCCTATGTATTGCTGTATCTATTAGCAAAGATTAGTTAAGTAATAATAAGTATCTTAGCCATTTCTTCCTATGTATTGCTGTATCTATTAGCAAAGATTAGTTAAGTAATAATAAGTATCTTAGCCATTTCTTCCCATTTATTGCTGTATCTATTAGCAAAGATTAGTTAAGTAATAATAAGTATCTTAGCCATTTCTTCCTATGTATTGCTGTATCTATTAGCAAAGATTAGTTAAGTAATAATAAGTATCTTAGCCATTTCTTCCTATGTATTGCTGTATCTATTAGCAAAGATTAGTTAAGTAATAATAAGTATCTTAGCCATTTCTTCCTATGTATTGCTGTATCTATTAGCAAAGATTAGTTAAGTAATAATAAGTATCTTAGCCATTTCTTCCTATGTATTGCTGTATCTATTAGCAAAGATTAGTTAAGTAATAATAAGTATCTTAGCCATTTCTTCCTATGTATTGCTGTATCTATTAGCAAAGATTAGTTAAGTAATAATAAGTATCTTAGCCATTTCTTCCTATGTATTGCTGTATCTATTAGCAAAGATTAGTTAAGTAATAATAAGTATCTTAGCCATTTCTTCCTATGTATTGCTGTATCTATTAGCAAAGATTAGTTAAGTAATAATAAGTATCTTAGCCATTTCTTCCCATTTATTGCTGTATCTATTAGCAAAGATTAGTTAAGTAATAATAAGTATCTTAGCCATTTCTTCCCATTTATTGCTGTATCTATTAGCAAAGATTAGTTAAGTAATAATAAGTATCTTAGCCATTTCTTCCTATGTATTGCTGTATCTATTAGCAAAGATTATTCAAGTAATAATAAGTATCTTAGCCATTTCTTCCCATGTATTGCTGTATCTATTAGCAAAGATTAGTTAAGTAATAATAAGTATCTTAGCCATTTCTTCCCATTTATTGCTGTATCTATTAGCAAAGATTAGTTAAGTAATAATAAGTATCTTAGCCATTTCTTCCTATGTATTGCTGTATCTATTAGCAAAGATTATTCAAGTAATAATAAGTATCTTAGCCATTTCTTCCCATGTATTGCTGTATCTATTAGCAAAGATTAGTTAAGTAATAATAAGTATCTTAGCCATTTCTTCCTATGTATTGCTGTATCTATTAGCAAAGATTAGTTAAGTAATAATAAGTATCTTAGCCATTTCTTCCTATGTATTGCTGTATCTATTAGCAAAGATTAGTTAAGTAATAATAAGTATCTTAGCCATTTCTTCCTATGTATTGCTGTATCTATTAGCAAAGATTATTCAAGTAATAATAAGTATCTTAGCCATTTCTTCCTATGTATTGCTGTATCTATTAGCAAAGATTAGTTAAGTAATAATAAGTATCTTAGCCATTTCTTCCTATGTATTGCTGTATCTATTAGCAAAGATTAGTTAAGTAATAATAAGTATCTTAGCCATTTCTTCCCATGTATTGCTGTATCTATTAGCAAAGATTATTCAAGTAATAATAAGTATCTTAGCCATTTCTTCCCATGTATTGCTGTATCTATTAGCAAAGATTAGTTAAGTAATAATAAGTATCTTAGCCATTTCTTCCTATGTATTGCTGTATCTATTAGCAAAGATTAGTTAAGTAATAATAAGTATCTTAGCCATTTCTTCCTATGTATTGCTGTATCTATTAGCAAAGATTAGTTAAGTAATAATAAGTATCTTAGCCATTTCTTCCTATGTATTGCTGTATCTATTAGCAAAGATTAGTTAAGTAATAATAAGTATCTTAGCCATTTCTTCCTATGTATTGCTGTATCTATTAGCAAAGATTATTCAAGTAATAATAAGTATCTTAGCCATTTCTTCCTATGTATTGCTGTATCTATTAGCAAAGATTAGTTAAGTAATAATAAGTATCTTAGCCATTTCTTCCTATGTATTGCTGTATCTATTAGCAAAGATTAGTTAAGTAATAATAAGTATCTTAGCCATTTCTTCCTATGTATTGCTGTATCTATTAGCAAAGATTAGTTAAGTAATAATAAGTATCTTAGCCATTTCTTCCTATGTATTGCTGTATCTATTAGCAAAGATTAGTTAAGTAATAATAAGTATCTTAGCCATTTCTTCCTATGTATTGCTGTATCTATTAGCAAAGATTAGTTAAGTAATAATAAGTATCTTAGCCATTTCTTCCTATGTATTGCTGTATCTATTAGCAAAGATTAGTTAAGTAATAATAAGTATCTTAGCCATTTCTTCCTATGTATTGCTGTATCTATTAGCAAAGATTAGTTAAGTAATAATAAGTATCTTAGCCATTTCTTCCTATGTATTGCTGTATCTATTAGCAAAGATTAGTTAAGTAATAATAAGTATCTTAGCCATTTCTTCCTATGTATTGCTGTATCTATTAGCAAAGATTAGTTAAGTAATAATAAGTATCTTAGCCATTTCTTCCTATGTATTGCTGTATCTATTAGCAAAGATTAGTTAAGTAATAATAAGTATCTTAGCCATTTCTTCCTATGTATTGCTGTATCTATTAGCAAAGATTAGTTAAGTAATAATAAGTATCTTAGCCATTTCTTCCTATGTATTGCTGTATCTATTAGCAAAGATTAGTTAAGTAATAATAAGTATCTTAGCCATTTCTTCCTATGTATTGCTGTATCTATTAGCAAAGATTAGTTAAGTAATAATAAGTATCTTAGCCATTTCTTCCTATGTATTGCTGTATCTATTAGCAAAGATTAGTTAAGTAATAATAAGTATCTTAGCCATTTCTTCCTATGTATTGCTGTATCTATTAGCAAAGATTAGTTAAGTAATAATAAGTATCTTAGCCATTTCTTCCTATGTATTGCTGTATCTATTAGCAAAGATTAGTTAAGTAATAATAAGTATCTTAGCCATTTCTTCCTATGTATTGCTGTATCTATTAGCAAAGATTAGTTAAGTAATAATAAGTATCTTAGCCATTTCTTCCTATGTATTGCTGTATCTATTAGCAAAGATTATTCAAGTAATAATAAGTATCTTAGCCATTTCTTCCCATGTATTGCTGTATCTATTAGCAAAGATTATTCAAGTAATAATAAGTATCTTAGCCATTTCTTCCTATGTATTGCTGTATCTATTAGCAAAGATTAGTTAAGTAATAATAAGTATCTTAGCCATTTCTTCCTATGTATTGCTCTATCTATTAGCAAAGATTATTCAAGTAATAATAAGTATCTTAGCCATTTCTTCCCATGTATTGCTGTATCTATTAGCAAAGATTATTCAAGTAATAATAAGTATCTTAGCCATTTCTTCCCATGTATTGCTGTATCTATTAGCAAAGATTAGTTAAGTAATAATAAGTATCTTAGCCATTTCTTCCTATGTATTGCTGTATCTATTAGCAAAGATTAGTTAAGTAATAATAAGTATCTTACCCATTTCTTCCTATGTATTGCTGTATCTATTAGCAAAGATTAGTTAAGTAATAATAAGTATCTTAGCCATTTCTTCCTATGTATTGCTGTATCTATTAGCAAAGATTATTCAAGTAATAATAAGTATCTTAGCCATTTCTTCCTATGTATTGCTGTATCTATTAGCAAAGATTATTCAAGTAATAATAAGTATCTTAGCCATTTCTTCCCATGTATTGCTGTATCTATTAGCAAAGATTAGTTAAGTAATAATAAGTATCTTAGCCATTTCTTCCTATGTATTGCTGTATCTATTAGCAAAGATTAGTTAAGTAATAATAAGTATCTTAGCCATTTCTTCCCATGTATTGCTGTATCTATTAGCAAAGATTAGTTAAGTAATAATAAGTATCTTAGCCATTTCTTCCCATGTATTGCTGTATCTATTAGCAAAGATTAGTTAAGTAATAATAAGTATCTTAGCCATTTCTTCCTATGTATTGCTGTATCTATTAGCAAAGATTAGTTAAGTAATAATAAGTATCTTAGCCATTTCTTCCTATGTATTGCTGTATCTATTAGCAAAGATTAGTTAAGTAATAATAAGTATCTTAGCCATTTCTTCCCATGTATTGCTGTATCTATTAGCAAAGATTAGTTAAGTAATAATAAGTATCTTAGCCATTTCTTCCCATGTATTGCTGTATCTATTAGCAAAGATTAGTTAAGTAATAATAAGTATCTTAGCCATTTCTTCCCATGTATTGCTGTATCTATTAGCAAAGATTAGTTAAGTAATAATAAGTATCTTAGCCATTTCTTCCTATGTATTGCTGTATCTATTAGCAAAGATTAGTTAAGTAATAATAAGTATCTTAGCCATTTCTTCCTATGTATTGCTGTATCTATTAGCAAAGATTAGTTAAGTAATAATAAGTATCTTAGCCATTTCTTCCTATGTATTGCTGTATCTATTAGCAAAGATTAGTTAAGTAATAATAAGTATCTTAGCCATTTCTTCCTATGTATTGCTGTATCTATTAGCAAAGATTAGTTAAGTAATAATAAGTATCTTAGCCATTTCTTCCCATTTATTGCTGTATCTATTAGCAAAGATTAGTTAAGTAATAATAAGTATCTTAGCCATTTCTTCCCATTTATTGCTGTATCTATTAGCAAAGATTAGTTAAGTAATAATAAGTATCTTAGCCATTTCTTCCTATGTATTGCTGTATCTATTAGCAAAGATTAGTTAAGTAATAATAAGTATCTTAGCCATTTCTTCCTATGTATTGCTGTATCTATTAGCAAAGATTAGTTAAGTAATAATAAGTATCTTAGCCATTTCTTCCTATGTATTGCTGTATCTATTAGCAAAGATTAGTTAAGTAATAATAAGTATCTTAGCCATTTCTTCCTATGTATTGCTGTATCTATTAGCAAAGATTAGTTAAGTAATAATAAGTATCTTAGCCATTTCTTCCTATGTATTGCTGTATCTATTAGCAAAGATTAGTTAAGTAATAATAAGTATCTTAGCCATTTCTTCCTATGTATTGCTGTATCTATTAGCAAAGATTAGTTAAGTAATAATAAGTATCTTAGCCATTTCTTCCCATTTATTGCTGTATCTATTAGCAAAGATTAGTTAAGTAATAATAAGTATCTTAGCCATTTCTTCCCATTTATTGCTGTATCTATTAGCAAAGATTAGTTAAGTAATAATAAGTATCTTAGCCATTTCTTCCTATGTATTGCTGTATCTATTAGCAAAGATTATTCAAGTAATAATAAGTATCTTAGCCATTTCTTCCTATGTATTGCTGTATCTATTAGCAAAGATTATTCAAGTAATAATAAGTATCTTAGCCATTTCTTCCCATGTATTGCTGTATCTATTAGCAAAGATTAGTTAAGTAATAATAAGTATCTTAGCCATTTCTTCCCATTTATTGCTGTATCTATTAGCAAAGATTAGTTAAGTAATAATAAGTATCTTAGCCATTTCTTCCTATGTATTGCTGTATCTATTAGCAAAGATTATTCAAGTAATAATAAGTATCTTAGCCATTTCTTCCCATGTATTGCTGTATCTATTAGCAAAGATTAGTTAAGTAATAATAAGTATCTTAGCCATTTCTTCCTATGTATTGCTGTATCTATTAGCAAAGATTAGTTAAGTAATAATAAGTATCTTAGCCATTTCTTCCTATGTATTGCTGTATCTATTAGCAAAGATTATTCAAGTAATAATAAGTATCTTAGCCATTTCTTCCTATGTATTGCTGTATCTATTAGCAAAGATTATTCAAGTAATAATAAGTATCTTAGCCATTTCTTCCTATGTATTGCTGTATCTATTAGCAAAGATTAGTTAAGTAATAATAAGTATCTTAGCCATTTCTTCCTATGTATTGCTGTATCTATTAGCAAAGATTATTCAAGTAATAATAAGTATCTTAGCCATTTCTTCCTATGTATTGCTGTATCTATTAGCAAAGATTAGTTAAGTAATAATAAGTATCTTAGCCATTTCTTCCTATGTATTGCTGTATCTATTAGCAAAGATTATTCAAGTAATAATAAGTATCTTAGCCATTTCTTCCTATGTATTGCTGTATCTATTAGCAAAGATTATTCAAGTAATAATAAGTATCTTAGCCATTTCTTCCTATGTATTGCTGTATCTATTAGCAAAGATTATTCAAGTAATAATAAGTATCTTAGCCATTTCTTCCCATGTATTGCTGTATCTATTAGCAAAGATTAGTTAAGTAATAATAAGTATCTTAGCCATTTCTTCCTATGTATTGCTGTATCTATTAGCAAAGATTAGTTAAGTAATAATAAGTATCTTAGCCATTTCTTCCCATGTATTGCTGTATCTATTAGCAAAGATTAGTTAAGTAATAATAAGTATCTTAGCCATTTCTTCCTATGTATTGCTGTATCTATTAGCAAAGATTATTCAAGTAATAATAAGTATCTTAGCCATTTCTTCCTATGTATTGCTGTATCTATTAGCAAAGATTATTCAAGTAATAATAAGTATCTTAGCCATTTCTTCCTATGTATTGCTGTATCTATTAGCAAAGATTAGTTAAGTAATAATAAGTATCTTAGCCATTTCTTCCCATGTATTGCTGTATCTATTAGCAAAGATTAGTTAAGTAATAATAAGTATCTTAGCCATTTCTTCCTATGTATTGCTGTATCTATTAGCAAAGATTATTCAAGTAATAATAAGTATCTTAGCCATTTCTTCCTATGTATTGCTGTATCTATTAGCAAAGATTAGTTAAGTAATAATAAGTATCTTAGCCATTTCTTCCTATGTATTGCTGTATCTATTAGCAAAGATTAGTTAAGTAATAATAAGTATCTTAGCCATTTCTTCCTATGTATTGCTGTATCTATTAGCAAAGATTAGTTAAGTAATAATAAGTATCTTAGCCATTTCTTCCTATGTATTGCTGTATCTATTAGCAAAGATTAGTTAAGTAATAATAAGTATCTTAGCCATTTCTTCCTATGTATTGCTGTATCTATTAGCAAAGATTAGTTAAGTAATAATAAGTATCTTAGCCATTTCTTCCCATGTATTGCTGTATCTATTAGCAAAGATTATTCAAGTAATAATAAGTATCATAGCCATTTCTTCCTATGTATTGCTGTATCTATTAGCAAAGATTAGTTAAGTAATAATAAGTATCTTAGCCATTTCTTCCTATGTATTGCTGTATCTATTAGCAAAGATTAGTTAAGTAATAATAAGTATCTTAGCCATTTCTTCCCATGTATTGCTGTATCTATTAGCAAAGATTAGTTAAGTAATAATAAGTATCTTAGCCATTTCTTCCTATGTATTGCTGTATCTATTAGCAAAGATTAGTTAAGTAATAATAAGTATCTTAGCCATTTCTTCCTATGTATTGCTGTATCTATTAGCAAAGATTATTCAAGTAATAATAAGTATCTTAGCCATTTCTTCCTATGTATTGCTGTATCTATTAGCAAAGATTAGTTAAGTAATAATAAGTATCTTAGCCATTTCTTCCTATGTATTGCTGTATCTATTAGCAAAGATTATTCAAGTAATAATAAGTATCTTAGCCATTTCTTCCTATGTATTGCTGTATCTATTAGCAAAGATTATTCAAGTAATAATAAGTATCTTAGCCATTTCTTCCTATGTATTGCTGTATCTATTAGCAAAGATTAGTTAAGTAATAATAAGTATCTTAGCCATTTCTTCCTATGTATTGCTGTATCTATTAGCAAAGATTAGTTAAGTAATAATAAGTATCTTAGCCATTTCTTCCCATGTATTGCTGTATCTATTAGCAAAGATTATTCAAGTAATAATAAGTATCTTAGCCATTTCTTCCCATGTATTGCTGTATCTATTAGCAAAGATTAGTTAAGTAATAATAAGTATCTTAGCCATTTCTTCCTATGTATTGCTGTATCTATTAGCAAAGATTAGTTAAGTAATAATAAGTATCTTAGCCATTTCTTCCTATGTATTGCTGTATCTATTAGCAAAGATTAGTTAAGTAATAATAAGTATCTTAGCCATTTCTTCCTATGTATTGCTGTATCTATTAGCAAAGATTATTCAAGTAATAATAAGTATCTTAGCCATTTCTTCCTATGTATTGCTGTATCTATTAGCAAAGATTATTCAAGTAATAATAAGTATCTTAGCCATTTCTTCCTATGTATTGCTGTATCTATTAGCAAAGATTAGTTAAGTAATAATAAGTATCTTAGCCATTTCTTCCTATGTATTGCTGTATCTATTAGCAAAGATTAGTTAAGTAATAATAAGTATCTTAGCCATTTCTTCCTATGTATTGCTGTATCTATTAGCAAAGATTAGTTAAGTAATAATAAGTATCTTAGCCATTTCTTCCTATGTATTGCTGTATCTATTAGCAAAGATTAGTTAAGTAATAATAAGTATCTTAGCCATTTCTTCCTATGTATTGCTGTATCTATTAGCAAAGATTAGTTAAGTAATAATAAGTATCTTAGCCATTTCTTCCTATGTATTGCTGTATCTATTAGCAAAGATTAGTTAAGTAATAATAAGTATCTTAGCCATTTCTTCCTATGTATTGCTGTATCTATTAGCAAAGATTAGTTAAGTAATAATAAGTATCTTAGCCATTTCTTCCTATGTATTGCTGTATCTATTAGCAAAGATTAGTTAAGTAATAATAAGTATCTTAGCCATTTCTTCCTATGTATTGCTGTATCTATTAGCAAAGATTAGTTAAGTAATAATAAGTATCTTAGCCATTTCTTCCTATGTATTGCTGTATCTATTAGCAAAGATTAGTTAAGTAATAATAAGTATCTTAGCCATTTCTTCCTATGTATTGCTGTATCTATTAGCAAAGATTAGTTAAGTAATAATAAGTATCTTAGCCATTTCTTCCTATGTATTGCTGTATCTATTAGCAAAGATTAGTTAAGTAATAATAAGTATCTTAGCCATTTCTTCCTATGTATTGCTGTATCTATTAGCAAAGATTAGTTAAGTAATAATAAGTATCTTAGCCATTTCTTCCTATGTATTGCTGTATCTATTAGCAAAGATTAGTTAAGTAATAATAAGTATCTTAGCCATTTCTTCCTATGTATTGCTGTATCTATTAGCAAAGATTAGTTAAGTAATAATAAGTATCTTAGCCATTTCTTCCTATGTATTGCTGTATCTATTAGCAAAGATTAGTTAAGTAATAATAAGTATCTTAGCCATTTCTTCCTATGTATTGCTGTATCTATTAGCAAAGATTAGTTAAGTAATAATAAGTATCTTAGCCATTTCTTCCCATATATTGCTGTATCTATTAGCAAAGATTAGTTAAGTAATAATAAGTATCTTAGCCATTTCTTCCTATGTATTGCTGTATCTATTAGCAAAGATTAGTTAAGTAATAATAAGTATCTTAGCCATTTCTTCCTATGTATTGCTGTATCTATTAGCAAAGATTAGTTAAGTAATAATAAGTATCTTAGCCATTTCTTCCCATATATTGCTGTATCTATTAGCAAAGATTAGTTAAGTAATAATAAGTATCTTAGCCATTTCTTCCTATGTATTGCTGTATCTATTAGCAAAGATTAGTTAAGTAATAATAAGTATCTTAGCCATTTCTTCCCATGTATTGCTGTATCTATTAGCAAAGATTAGTTAAGTAATAATAAGTATCTTAGCCATTTCTTCCTATGTATTGCTGTATCTATTAGCAAAGATTATTCAAGTAATAATAAGTATCTTAGCCATTTCTTCCTATGTATTGCTGTATCTATTAGCAAAGATTAGTTAAGTAATAATAAGTATCTTAGCCATTTCTTCCTATGTATTGCTGTATCTATTAGCAAAGATTAGTTAAGTAATAATAAGTATCTTAGCCATTTCTTCCTATGTATTGCTGTATCTATTAGCAAAGATTAGTTAAGTAATAATAAGTATCTTAGCCATTTCTTCCTATGTATTGCTGTATCTATTAGCAAAGATTAGTTAAGTAATAATAAGTATCTTAGCCATTTCTTCCCATATATTGCTGTATCTATTAGCAAAGATTAGTTAAGTAATAATAAGTATCTTAGCCATTTCTTCCTATGTATTGCTGTATCTATTAGCAAAGATTAGTTAAGTAATAATAAGTATCTTAGCCATTTCTTCCTATGTATTGCTGTATCTATTAGCAAAGATTAGTTAAGTAATAATAAGTATCTTAGCCATTTCTTCCTATGTATTGCTGTATCTATTAGCAAAGATTAGTTAAGTAATAATAAGTATCTTAGCCATTTCTTCCTATGTATTGCTGTATCTATTAGCAAAGATTAGTTAAGTAATAATAAGTATCTTAGCCATTTCTTCCTATGTATTGCTGTATCTATTAGCAAAGATTAGTTAAGTAATAATAAGTATCTTAGCCATTTCTTCCTATGTATTGCTGTATCTATTAGCAAAGATTAGTTAAGTAATAATAAGTATCTTAGCCATTTCTTCCCATATATTGCTGTATCTATTAGCAAAGATTAGTTAAGTAATAATAAGTATCTTAGCCATTTCTTCCCATATATTGCTGTATCTATTAGCAAAGATTAGTTAAGTAATAATAAGTATCTTAGCCATTTCTTCCTATGTATTGCTGTATCTATTAGCAAAGATTAGTTAAGTAATAATAAGTATCTTAGCCATTTCTTCCTATGTATTGCTGTATCTATTAGCAAAGATTAGTTAAGTAATAATAAGTATCTTAGCCATTTCTTCCTATGTATTGCTGTATCTATTAGCAAAGATTAGTTAAGTAATAATAAGTATCTTAGCCATTTCTTCCTATGTATTGCTGTATCTATTAGCAAAGATTAGTTAAGTAATAATAAGTATCTTAGCCATTTCTTCCTATGTATTGCTGTATCTATTAGCAAAGATTAGTTAAGTAATAATAAGTATCTATGCAATTTCTTCCTATGTATTGCTGTATCTATTTGCAAAGATTAGTTAAGTAATAATAAGTATCTTAGCCATTTCTTCCTATGTATTGCTGTATCTATTAGCAAAGATTAGTTAAGTAATAATAAGTATCTTAGCCATTTCTTCCCATGTATTGCTGTATCTATTAGCAAAGATTAGTTAAGTAATAATAAGTATCTTAGCCATTTCTTCCTATGTATTGCTGTATCTATTAGCAAAGATTAGTTAAGTAATAATAAGTATCTTAGCCATTTCTTCCCATGTATTGCTGTATCTATTAGCAAAGATTAGTTAAGTAATAATAAGTATCTTAGCCATTTCTTCCTATGTATTGCTGTATCTATTAGCAAAGATTAGTTAAGTAATAATAAGTATCTTAGCCATTTCTTCCTATGTATTGCTGTATCTATTAGCAAAGATTAGTTAAGTAATAATAAGTATCTTAGCCATTTCTTCCTATGTATTGCTGTATCTATTAGCAAAGATTAGTTAAGTAATAATAAGTATCTTAGCCATTTCTTCCTATGTATTGCTGTATCTATTAGCAAAGATTAGTTAAGTAATAATAAGTATCTTAGCCATTTCTTCCTATGTATTGCTGTATCTATTAGCAAAGATTAGTTAAGTAATAATAAGTATCTTAGCCATTTCTTCCTATGTATTGCTGTATCTATTAGCAAAGATTAGTTAAGTAATAATAAGTATCTTAGCCATTTCTTCCTATGTATTGCTGTATCTATTAGCAAAGATTAGTTAAGTAATAATAAGTATCTTAGCCATTTCTTCCTATGTATTGCTGTATCTATTAGCAAAGATTAGTTAAGTAATAATAAGTATCATAGCCATTTCTTCCCATGTATTGCTGTATCTATTAGCAAAGATTAGTTAAGTAATAATAAGTATCTTAGCCATTTCTTCCTATGTATTGCTGTATCTATTAGCAAAGATTAGTTAAGTAATAATAAGTATCTTAGCCATTTCTTCCTATGTATTGCTGTATCTATTAGCAAAGATTAGTTAAGTAATAATAAGTACCTATGCAATTTTGTACTTTGGTCCTCTGTTAATTCTTTACTGCTATTTAATTTGTTCGAACAAACTTTGGATTGCTTAAGACCCGCATAAGAAAATGTCTTATAACCTATTTTCATGGTTAAGACCCGCATAAGAAAATGTCTTATAACCTATTTTCATGGTTAAGACCCGCATAAGAAAATGTCTTATAACCTATTTTCATGGTTAAGACCCGCATAAGAAAATGTCTTATAACCTATTTTCATGGTTAAGACCCGCATAAGAAAATGTCTTATAACCTATTTTCATGGTTAAGACCCGCATAAGAAAATGTCTTATAACCTATTTTCATGGTTAAGACCCGCATAAGAAAATGTCTTATAACCTATTTTCATGGTTAAGACCCGCATAAGAAAATGTCTTATAACCTATTTTCATGGTTAAGACCCGCATAAGAAAATGTCTTATAACCTATTTTCATGGTTAAGACCCGCATAAGAAAATGTCTTATAACCTATTTTCATGGTTAAGACCCGCATAAGAAAATGTCTTATAACCTATTTTCATGGTTAAGACCCGCATAAGAAAATGTCTTATAACCTATTTTCATGGTTAAGACCCGCATAAGAAAATGTCTTATAACCTATTTTCATGGTTAAGACCCGCATAAGAAAATGTCTTATAACCTATTTTCATGGTTAAGACCCGCATAAGAAAATGTCTTATAACCTATTTTCATGGTTAAGACCCGCATAAGAAAATGTCTTATAACCTATTTTCATGCTTAAGACCCGCATAAGAAAATGTCTTATAACCTATTTTCATGGTTAAGACCCGCATAAGAAAATGTCTTATAACCTATTTTCATGGTTAAGACCCGCATAAGAAAATGTCTTATAACCTATTTTCATGCTTAAGACCCGCATAAGAAAATGTCTTATAACCTATTTTCATGCTTAAGACCCGCATAAGAAAATGTCTTATAACCTATTTTCATGGTTAAGACCCGCATAAGAAAATGTCTTATAACCTATTTTCATGGTTAAGACCCGCATAAGAAAATGTCTTATAACCTATTTTCATGCTTAAGACCCGCATAAGAAAATGTCTTATAACCTATTTTCATGGTTAAGACCGCATAAGAAAATGTCTTATAACCTATTTTCATGGTTAAGACCCGCATACGAAAATGTCTTATAACCTATTTTCATGGTTAAGACCCGCATAAAAAAATGTCTTATAACCTATTTTCATGGTTCAACATTTTCCTTACTGTTTTCATTATTCTCTTTTGTAATTTTCTATATTTATGTATTTTTCATTCTCTGGAATAGTTAATGAGCTGTGAGGATATTGGGTTCGAGTCCTACCTGCAGCTGGATTTCTCTCATTTCAGGGCTTGTTGATAAAATTCCATGCTGCTCCATGGATGTCGGCGCTGATGGTCTAGAAGTCGATGCGGTGTAAAGGAATGAATATGTTAGGTTTTGTCTTAGCCGAATAAAAACCATTTCTCTACATCTTACCTCAACAGCTAACAATTTGCATCTTATTGTGTTTTAATATGACGCTTATAAAATATTAATTAAACATTGGAGCTTTTAATAAAGAAATTTCTTCTTCAGATTTGCTAATGCATTGTCCGAAATGCATTCCCCAACATCCGGTGTATGTTAATACTCTAATTATGCAAAGGAAACCTCCGCTTCCTTCAGGAGCTATCTGGAAGAAGAAGAAACCATTAATTCCATCAGGTGGAAAGGAATTAGGTAGAAAGAGAAACTCGTGAAAACTTCTGTAGCTTTTGGAGTTTTCACTAGAACCGAGAGCCGAGAAAAGTTAGCAATATCTCGAAGCTGTTCCCTACTTCTTGGGGGAGTTTTAAACTAAACCAGCCAGATTTTCCCTTCTTCATTCTCTTCCAGAATTATTTTGGTATTATTTATTAGCATAATAATACATTTACGATTTATGAATATTTAATAGAAAGAGTAATTTAGTATTTAAAATCCCTAACACTCAGAAACTAACGGCTAAAACTGGAAAACTTAGAGAAAGCTTATTATGTGTACTTTGAAGTTAGGAACATAAACAAGTAGTTTAAATTAATAGGAAAGTGCCTTTTATACACAAGTTTCGGACTGCGAGTTACAACGAAAGCCTTAATAGACCACGAAGAATTTCTTTCAATACCCCCAAAAGCCACATACATTTATACGAAGACAAGGTTTGGTTGGGATTCGGCTAGGAGAAAAAAACGTCAGACCTTCAGGAAGAAATCTGTATTGGACGTTTCGGCTGCACTTTGCAGCCTTCTTCAGCACTAAAAAATGCCTAGGGGGGAGGGAGAATGACCAAGAAGACACTTAGGTAACCATGGTTGAATGTGTGAAACGTCAAAAGCAGATTTCTTCCTGAAAGTCTGACGTTTTTTCTCCTAGCCGAATCCCAACCATCCCTTGTCTTCGTACCACTGCAATGGCTAACCATCTCCATCTCCACATAGATTCATGATTGTTAAATCTACCTCCTGCCAAAACTATCACTATAATTCACAGATTCGAAGTTGAATGATGTTCATTTCCCCCCTACGACTCACTTTGTAAGCTAGCTAAATGTTCCCGCCATTTAGTGCTTGAAAAAGGCGGGAATAGGATGCCGCCGAAAGAGGTGGCTGGGTGCGTGACACGGAGATTGAGAGGTAATGAGAAGTCAACGGAGCATGAACAGCTGATTCCAGCTCTCTATCGTCCTACCCTCCAATTTCCTTTACAGGAGAGCAACTTTTTATTTTATCCTTCTTGCTTATTATTTTTTTCAAAGTGTTTCGATACCGTGAGGGGGGAGGGGGAGAGGTGTCTCCGCTTTGCATGACGGGTAATAGAAAACCATTCCATCTACAGGATTCTGAATGAAATGCGTCCATGGTTGCCGAAATCAATAGCAAGCAAAAATATTAGTTAAAAGTACATTTTCAAGTTCTTTGTGAAAACAGAGATTAGACGAAGGGCAGATTATCTGTTGTATATCTGATGTCTTAACTTTGTATATGTATATATATATATATATATATATATATATATATATATATATATATATATATATATATACAAAGCATAAATATGTCCACTGGCGTTGACGCATGCGCGGTGGCGATGTACGAAAAAGAAGACTATATGTTATACAGTACATTACATAGGTTGGTCGGGTGGACATATTTTACTGTAAAGTGTCAAGTATTCCTAAACGCCGAAATTACAGGTGAATATAAATAGGTTCTATTTAATAAACTAGATGTAATCTCCCCACCACCATTCTGAAGAGCAGGTATAAACTAGATGTAATCTCCCCACCACCATTCTGAAGAGCAGGTATAAACTAGATGTCATCTCCCCACCACCATTCTGAAGAGTAGGTATAAACTAGATGTAATCTCCCCACCACCATTCTGAAGAGTAGGTATAAACTAGATGTAATCTCCCCACCACCATTCTGAAGAGCAGGTATAAACTAGATGTAATCTCCCCACCACCATTCTGAAAAGCAAGTATAAACTAGATGTAATCTCCCCACCACCATTCTGAAGAGTAGGTATAAACTAGATGTAATCTCCCCACCACCATTCTGAAGAGTAGGTATAAACTAGATGTAATCTCCCCACCACCATTCTGAAGAGTAGGTATAAACTAGATGTAATCTCCCCACCACCATTCTGAAGAGTAGGTATAAACTAGATGTAATCTCCCCACCACCATTCTGAAGAGTAGGTATAAACTAGATGTAATCTCCCCACCACCATTCTGAAGAGTAGGTATAAACTAGATGTAATCTCCCCACCACCATTCTGAAGAGCAGGTATAAACTAGATGTAATCTCCCCACCACCATTCTGAAGAGCAGGTATAAACTAGATGTAATCTCCCCACCACCATTCTGAAGAGCAGGTATAAACTAGATGTAATCTCCCAACCACCATTCTGAAGAGCAGGTATAAACTAGATGTAATCTCCCAACCACCATTCTGAAGAGCAGGTATAAACTAGATGTAATCTCCCAACCACCATTCTGAAGAGCAGGTATAAACTAGATGTAATCTCCCAACCACCATTCTGAAGAGCAGGTATAAACTAGATGTAATCTCCCAACCACCATTCTGAAGAGCAGGTATAAACTAGATGTAATCTCCCCACCACCATTCTGAAGAGCAGGTATAAACTAGATGTAATCTCCCCACCACCATTCTGAAGAGCAGGTATAAACTAGATGTAATCTCCCCACCACCATTCTGAAGAGCAAGTATAAACTAGATGTAATCTCCCCACCACCATTCTGAAGAGCAGGTATAAACTAGATGTAATCTCCCCACCACCATTCTGAAGAGCAGGTATAAACTAGATGTAATCTCCCCACCACCATTCTGAAGAGCAGGTATAAACTAGATGTAATCTCCCCACCACCATTCTGAAGAGCAGGTATAAACTAGATGTAATCTCCCCACCACCATTCTGAAGAGCAAGTATAAACTAGATGTAATCTCCCCACCACCATTCTGAAGAGCAAGTATAAACTAGATGTAATCTCCCCACCACCATTCTGAAGAGCAGGTATAAACTAGATGTAATCTCCCCACCACCATTCTGAAGAGCAGGTATAAACTAGATGTAATCTCCCCACCACCATTCTGAAGAGCAGGTATAAACTAGATGTAATCTCCCCACCACCATTCTGAAGAGCAGGTATAAACTAGATGTAATCTCCCCACCACCATTCTGAAGAGCAGGTATAAACTAGATGTAATCTCCCCACCACCATTCTGAAAAGCAAGTATAAACTAGATGTAATCTCCCAACCACCATTCTGAAGAGCAAGTATAAACTAGATGTAATCTCCCCACCACCATTCTGAAAAGCAGGTATAAACTTGATGTAATCTCCCCACCACCATTCTGAAGAGCAAGTATAAAGTAGATGTAATCTCCCCACCACCATTCTGAAGAGCAGGTATAAACTAGATGTAATCTCCCCACCACCATTCTGAAGAGCAGGTATAAACTAGATGTAATCTCCCCACCACCATTCTGAAGAGCAGGTATAAACTAGATGTAATCTCCCCACCACCATTCTGAAGAGCAAGTATAAACTAGATGTAATCTCCCCACCACCATTCTGAAGAGCAGGTATAAACTAGGTGTAATCTCCCCACCACCATTCTGAAGAGCAGGTATAAACTAGATGTAATCTCCCCACCACCATTCTGAAGAGCAGGTATAAACTAGATGTAATCTCCCCACCACCATTCTGAAGAGCAGGTATAAACTAGATGTAATCTCCCAACCACCATTCTGAAGAGCAAGTATAAACTAGATGTAATCTCCCCACCACCATTCTGAAGAGCAGGTATAAACTAGATGTAATCTCCCCACCACCATTCTGAAGAGTAGGTATAAACTTGATGTAATCTCCCCACCACCATTCTGAAGAGCAGGTATAAACTAGGTGTAATCTCCCCACCACCATTCTGAAGAGCAGGTATAAACTTGATGTAATCTCCCCACCACCATTCTGAAAAGCAAGTATAAACTAGATGTAATCTCCCCACCACCATTCTGAAGAGCAAGTATAAACTAGATGTAATCTCCCCACCACCATTCTAAAGAGCAGGTATAAACTAGATGTAATCTCCCCACCACCATTCTGAAGAGCAGGTATAAACTAGATGTAATCTCCCCACCACCATTCTGAAGAGCAGGTATAAACTAGATGTAATCTCCCCACCACCATTCTGAAGAGCAGGTATAAACTAGATGTAATCTCCCCACCACCATACTGAAGAGCAGGTATAAACTAGATTTAATCTCCCCACCACCATTCTGAAGAGCAAGTATAAACTAGATGTAATCTCCCCACCACCATTCTGAAGAGCAAGTATAAACTAGATGTAATCTCCCCACCACCATTCTGAAAAGCAGGTATAAACTTGATGTAATCTCCCCACCACCATTCTGAAGAGCAAGTATAAACTAGATGTAATCTCCCCACCACCATTCTGAAGAGCAGGTATAAACTAAATGTAATCTCCCCACCACCATTCTGAAGAGCAGGTATAAACTAGATGTAATCTCCCCACCACCATACTGAAGAGCAGGTATAAACTAGATGTAATCTCCCCACCACCATTCTGAAGAGCAAGTATAAACTAGATGTAATCTCCCCACCACCATTCTGAAGAGCAAGTATAAACTAGATGTAATCTCCCCACCACCATTCTGAAAAGCAGGTATAAACTTGATGTAATCTCCCCACCACCATTCTGAAGAGCAAGTATAAACTAGATGTAATCTCCCCACCACCATTCTGAAGAGTAGGTATAAACTAGATGTAATCTCCCCACCACCATTCTGTAGAGCAGGTATAAACTAGATGTAATCTCCCCACCACCATTCTGAAGAGCAAGTATAAACTAGATGTAATCTCCCCACCACCATTCTGAAGAGCAAGTATAAACTAGATGTAATCTCCCCACCACCATTCTGAGGAGCAAGTATAAACTTTTCCAAGAACAAAGGAGGGATATATCAGAAAGAATGGACAGTATTGGTCTAAATGAAAAACTTTCGGGAAATAAATAACTGATGTAGAGAATAGGGCACCCAAATAAAAAAGGCTTAGAAATGGTGTCATATATCGGAGAAGAAAATAATTTGACATGCGTCAAGGAGTCTGTAGCTGTTTCTAAACAAAACCCCGCAAGGCTTTATCCGACTGCCAGTGATTATAGAAGCTTTGAGAGATAACGAGGATTGATAACCCATATGGTGGGTTCATTACCCATGGGTGATGTTACCCTATCCACAGCAAAGCACAAAGCAGAGTCTTGGGTTACCCGGGGCTCTGTGTCTCCCCCTGTAGCGGTAATTATGGGCTGGTCTTGCCTTTGCCTTTGTGTGTCATCCTCTGCTGCTCTTTTCAAATCAGCTTTAACAAAAGGATGCAAACTAATTGAAACTATGATAACATTATCCCGTATCTAATACAGATCTGTGATTCCTGTAATAGTGATTTCTAGTAACAAATACACTGATATACTTCTTAATGGTATCCAGATATCTAGATAGAGGCTTGACACTTCCCTTTGGTTCCTGTAATAGTGATTTCTAGTAACAAATACACTGATATACTTCTTAATGGTATCCAGATATCTAGATAGAGGCTTGACACTTCCCTTTGGTTCCTGTAATAGTGATTTCTAGTAACAAATACACTGATATACTTCTTAATGTTATCCAGATATCTAGATAGAGGCTTGACACTTCCCTTTGGTTCCTGTAATAGTGATTTCTAGTAACAAATACACTGATATACTTCTTAATGGTATCCAGATATCTAGATAGAGGCTTGACACTTCCCTTTGGTTCCTGTAATAGTGATTTCTAGTAACAAATACACTGATATACTTCTTAATGGTATCCAGATATCTAGATAGAGGCTTGACACTTCCCTTTGGTTCCTGTAATAGTGATTTCTAGTAACAAATACACTGATATACTTCTTAATGTTATCCAGATATCTAGATAGAGGCTTGACACTTCCCTTTGGTTCCTGTAATAGTGATTCCTAGTAACAAATACACTGATATACTTCTTAATGGTATCCAGATATCTAGATAGAGGCTTGACACTTCCCTTTGGTTCCTGTAATAGTGATTTCTAGTAACAAATACACTGATATACTTCTTAATGTTATCCAGATATCTAGATAGAGGCTTGACACTTCCCTTTGGTTCCTGTAATAGTGATTTCTAGTAACAAATACACTGATATACTTCTTAATGGTATCCAGATATCTAGATAGAGGCTTGACACTTCCCTTTGGTTCCTGTAATAGTGATTTCTAGTAACAAATACACTGATATACTTCTTAATGGTATCCAGATATCTAGATAGAGGCTTGACACTTCCCTATGGTTCCTGTAATAGTGATTTCTAGTAACAAATACACTGATATACTTCTTAATGGTATCCAGATATCTAGATAGAGGCTTGACACTTCCCTATGGTTCCTGTAATAGTGATTTCTAGTAACAAATACACTGATATACTTCTTAATGGTATCCAGATATCTAGATAGAGGCTTGACACTTCCCTATGGTTATCGTGGATTCCCCACAACTCCTAGGCATATCTAGATAGAGGCTTGACACTTCCCTATGGTTATCGTGGATTCCCCACAACTCCTAGGCATATCTAGATAGAGGCTTGACACTTCCCTATGGTTATCGTGGATTCCCCACAACTCCTAGGCATATCTAGATAGAGGCTTGACACTTCCCTATGGTTATCGTGGATTCCCCACAACTCCTAGGCATATCTAGATAGAGGCTTGACACTTCCCTATGGTTATCGTGGATTCCCCACAACTCCTAGGCATATCTAGATAGAGGCTTGACACTTCCCTATGGTTATCGTGGATTCCCCACAACTCCTAGGCATATCTAGATAGAGGCTTGACACTTCCCTATGGTTATCGTGGATTCCCCACAACTCCTAGGCATATCTAGATAGAGGCTTGACACTTCCCTATGGTTATCGTGGATTCCCCACAACTCCTAGGCATATCTAGATAGAGGCTTGACACTTCCCTATGGTTATCGTGGATTCCCCACAACTCCTAGGCATATCTAGATAGAGGCTTGACACTTCCCTATGGTTATCGTGGATTCCCCACAACTCCTAGGCATATTAAGATAGAGGCTTGACACTTCCCTATGGTTATCGTGGATTCCCCACAACTCCTAGGCATATCTAGATAGAGGCTTGACACTTCCCTATGGTTATCGTGGATTCCCCACAACTCCTAGGCATATCTAGATAGAGGCTTGACACTTCCCTATGGTTATCGTGGATTCCCCACAACTCCTAGGCATATCTAGATAGAGGCTTGACACTTCCCTATGGTTATCGTGGATTCCCCACAACTCCTAGGCATATCTAGATAGAGGCTTGACACTTCCCTATGGTTATCGTGGATTCCCCACAACTCCTAGGCATATCTAGATAGAGGCTTGACACTTCCCTATGGTTATCGTGGATTCCCCACAACTCCTAGGCATATCTAGATAGAGGCTTGACACTTCCCTATGGTTATCGTGGATTCCCCACAACTCCTAGGCATATCTAGATAGAGGCTTGACACTTCCCTATGGTTATCGTGGATTCCCCACAACTCCTAGGCATATCTAGATAGAGGCTTGACACTTCCCTATGGTTATCGTGGATTCCCCACAACTCCTAGGCATATTAAGATAGAGGCTTGACACTTCCCTATGGTTATCGTGGATTCCCCACAACTCCTAGGCATATCTAGATAGAGGCTTGACACTTCCCTATGGTTATCGTGGATTCCCCACAACTCCTAGGCATATCTAGATAGAGGCTTGACACTTCCCTATGGTTATCGTGGATTCCCCACAACTCCTAGGCATATCTAGATAGAGGCTTGACACTTCCCTATGGTTATCGTGGATTCCCCACAACTCCTAGGCATATCTAGATAGAGGCTTGACACTTCCCTATGGTTATCGTGGATTCCCCACAACTCCTAGGCATATCTAGATAGAGGCTTGACACTTCCCTATGGTTATCGTGGATTCCCCACAACTCCTAGGCATATCTAGATAGAGGCTTGACGCTTCCCTATGGTTATCGTGGATTCCCCACAACTCCTAGGCATATCTAGATAGAGGCTTGACACTTCCCTATGGTTATCGTGGATTCCCCACAACTCCTAGGCATATCTAGATATAGGCTTGACGCTTCCCTATGGTTATCGTGGATTCCCCACAACTCCTAGGCATATCTAGATAGAGGCTTGACACTTCCCTATGGTTATCGTGGATTCCCCACAACTCCTAGGCATATCTAGATAGAGGCTTGACACTTCCCTATGGTTATCGTGGATTCCCCACAACTCCTAGGCATATCTAGATAGAGGCTTGACACTTCCCTATGGTTATCGTGGATTCCCCACAACTCCTAGGCATATCTAGATAGAGGCTTGACACTTCCCTATGGTTATCGTGGATTCCCCACAACTCCTAGGCATATCTAGATAGAGGCTTGACACTTCCCTATGGTTATCGTGGATTCCCCACAACTCCTAGGCATATCTAGATAGAGGCTTGACACTTCCCTATGGTTATCGTGGATTCCCCACAACTCCTAGGCATATCTAGATAGAGGCTTGACACTTCCCTATGGTTATCGTGGATTCCCCACAACTCCTAGGCATATCTAGATAGAGGCTTGACACTTCCCTATGGTTATCGTGGATTCCCCACAACTCCTAGGCATATCTAGATAGAGGCTTGACACTTCCCTATGGTTATCGTGGATTCCCCACAACTCCTAGGCATATTAAGATAGAGGCTTGACACTTCCCTATGGTTATCGTGGATTCCCCACAACTCCTAGGCATATCTAGATAGAGGCTTGACACTTCCCTATGGTTATCGTGGATTCCCTACAACTCCTAGGCATATCTAGATAGAGGCTTGACACTTCCCTATCGTGGATTCCCCACAACTCCTAGGCATATCTAGATAGAGGCTTGACACTTCCCTATGGTTATCGTGGATTCCCCACAACTCCTAGGCATATCTAGATATAGGCTTGACGCTTCCCTATGGTTATCGTGGATTCCCCACAACTCCTAGGCATATCTAGATAGAGGCTTGACACTTCCCTATGGTTATCGTGGATTCCCCACAACTCCTAGGCATATCTAGATAGAGGCTTGACACTTCCCTATGGTTATCGTGGATTCCCCACAACTCCTAGGCATATCTAGATAGAGGCTTGACACTTCCCTATGGTTATCGTGGATTCCCCACAACTCCTAGGCATATCTAGATAGAGGCTTGACACTTCCCTATGGTTATCGTGGATTCCCCACAACTCCTAGGCATATCTAGATAGAGGCTTGACACTTCCCTATGGTTATCGTGGATTCCCCACAACTCCTAGGCATATCTAGATAGAGGCTTGACACTTCCCTATGGTTATCGTGGATTCCCCACAACTCCTAGGCATATCTAGATAGAGGCTTGACACTTCCCTATGGTTATCGTGGATTCCCCACAACTCCTAGGCATATCTAGATAGAGGCTTGACACTTCCCTATGGTTATCGTGGATTCCCCACAACTCCTAGGCATATCTAGATAGAGGCTTGACACTTCCCTATGGTTATCGTGGATTCCCCACAACTCCTAGGCATATCTAGATAGAGGCTTGACGCTTCCCTATGGTTATCGTGGATTCCCCACAACTCCTAGGCATATCTAGATAGAGGCCTACACTTCCCTATGGTTATCGTGGATTCCCCACAACTCCTAGGCATATCTAGATAGAGGCTTGACACTTCCCTATGGTTATCGTGGATTCCCCACAACTCCTAGGCATATCTAGATAGAGGCTTGACACTTCCCTATGGTTATCGTGGATTCCCCACAACTCCTAGGCATATCTAGATAGAGGCTTGACGCTTCCCTATGGTTATCGTGGATTCCCCACAACTCCTAGGCATATCTAGATAGAGGCTTGACACTTCCCTATGGTTATCGTGGATTCCCCACAACTCCTAGGCATATCTAGATAGAGGCTTGACACTTCCCTATGGTTATCGTGGATTCCCCACAACTCCTAGGCATATCTAGATAGAGGCTTGACACTTCCCTATGGTTATCGTGGATTCCCCACAACTCCTAGGCATATCTAGATAGAGGCTTGACACTTCCCTATGGTTATCGTGGATTCCCCACAACTCCTAGGCATATCTAGATAGAGGCTTGACACTTCCCTATGGTTATCGTGGATTCCCCACAACTCCTAGGCATATCTAGATAGAGGCTTGACACTTCCCTATGGTTATCGTGGATTCCCCACAACTCCTAGGCATATCTAGATTGAGGCTTGACGCTTCCCTATGGTTATCGTGGATTCCCCACAACTCCTAGGCATATCTAGATAGAGGCTTGACGCTTCCCTATGGTTATCGTGGATTCCCCACAACTCCTAGGCATATCTAGATAGAGGCTTGACACTTCCCTATGGTTATCGTGGATTCCCCACAACTCCTAGGCATATCTAGATAGAGGCTTGACACTTCCCTATGGTTATCGTGGATTCCCCACAACTCCTAGGCATATCTAGATAGAGGCTTGACGCTTCCCTATGGTTATCGTGGATTCCCCACAACTCCTAGGCATATCTAGATAGAGGCTTGACACTTCCCTATGGTTATCGTGGATTCCCCACAACTCCTAGGCATATCTAGATAGAGGCTTGACGCTTCCCTATGGTTATCGTGGATTCCCCACAACTCCTAGGCATATCTAGATAGAGGCTTGACACTTCCCTATGGTTATCGTGGATTCCCCACAACTCCTAGGCATATCTAGATAGAGGCTTGACGCTTCCCTATGGTTATCGTGGATTCCCCACAACTCCTAGGCATATCTAGATAGAGGCTTGACGCTTCCCTATGGTTATCGTGGATTCCCCACAACTCCTAGGCATATCTAGATAGAGGCTTGACACTTCCCTATGGTTATCGTGGATTCCCCACAACTCCTAGGCATATCTAGATAGAGGCTTGACACTTCCCTATGGTTATCGTGGATTCCCCACAACTCCTAGGCATATCTAGATAGAGGCTTGACGCTTCCCTATGGTTATCGTGGATTCCCCACAACTCCTAGGCATATCTAGATAGAGGCTTGACACTTCCCTATGGTTATCGTGGATTCCCCACAACTCCTAGGCATATCTAGATAGAGGCTTGACGCTTCCCTATGGTTATCGTGGATTCCCCACAACTCCTAGGCATATCTAGATAGAGGCTTGACACTTCCCTATGGTTATCGTGGATTCCCCACAACTCCTAGGCATTGGTGCTCATGAAGACTCCCAAATAGCAACCTGAAACGTTACAAATATACATTTTTACACTTATAAAGTACTTTTATAGTCACATCAGAAATCCTTAGGACCTGGAGTATTAAGAAGGACAATATCACGCAAGAGTCGCGTAAACTCTGCACGTTTTCCAGCAATACAGTAGCTACGATAAAAATAAACCTTTCTTCTCGTCTATATTTATTTAAATTATAATGTAAATTATTATTTATTAAGAATTTTAGACCGGGTGCTTATTAATGTCTATAGTGTAAATTATTTATATTTATTTATATGTAATTTATTTATTATTTGTACGTATATATTTATTAAAATTATAATTTACAAATATTTACAAATAATAAATAATTTACATATAATTATGTAAATATATGTAAATAATTTATTTATATGTAAATATATGTAAATTATTTATATTTATATGTAAATATATGTAAATTATTTCTATAGTGTAAATTATTATTTATTAAGAATTTTAGACCGGGGCTCTCCTTTTCTTTTTACTATAGAAAAGCCACCACCCCATAGTGGGAATCGAACCCATGACCCTTGGTACGGAGTGTAAAGTGCTCACGCCTTAACACTCACGGCCATCGGCTCTCCTTGTTCAACTATATTTGGTAAGACACTCACAAGTCCGTTTTTTCAGTTTTCCAAAAAAATATAATTTCCCAGTTTCAAAAGTTATATATATATATATATATATATATATATATATATATATATATATATATATATATGATGAACGAAAAAGCCCTTTGGTTTGAAAAAAAGGATCGTTCCATATTTGAGCCAGCTCGAGAGCAAATAGACAAATACACATGTCAGAAATCTGACCACCATTATTTTTAGTAGTTCTGAATTGTAAAATTTTCAATTCACTATTTCCGAATCACGCTGTCAGGTGATGAGCGAAGAAAGAATAACAGTCTAAAAGCTTCTGATGATCCATTAATACTACAACAGTAGACATTATAATGAAATTGGGTGTCTATGTGTTCCATAGTCACTCAAAATTCACTTCCCTCAACATTGACTTCATTGAGGAGTGATGTTTGCAATTCCTAATGTTGGGAAACTCATGAATGAATGTACACGTTGTAGTAAAAACAATACTATTGATATATTCTGCAGAAGTAAATTTCCTACTAACCTTTACTAGAGGGAGTTGTCGCTGAGATCCAGCAGCGAAGTTACCAGGAATGTTAGAAGCGACACCGACACCGAGGTGGGCTGCACTTTATCGCTTCTTTTACGAGGGAGTTTTTAGAGAAAGGCTGACATTAGGGAAGACATTTTCCAGAATTTCTCCAGAACTCCAGGCTTGGATAGGCCGGTAATAAAAGGAGAAGCTGTTCTGGAAGAGACACGTGGCCACTTCTAACAGCACTATACTCTAGGATGGGATAGTCCTTATCTCTCTCTACTATACACCAACTAACTAAAACCCTTATAAATACACTCACGCACACATTCTCATTACATATATATATATCTATATATACATATATATATATATATATATATATTTATATATATATATATATATATATATATATATATATATATATATACATATATATATGTGTATTGTTACTAGCTGTGCCCGCGATTTTGACGGCTTGGAATACAGAATTTGGCCAGCATTTTTTGGCTATAGGTATATTTTGTTTTTTTTTGCATAATAAACACCGTCATATGGGTATTTATAAAAAAAAAATCTACTCTACAGTAATTCTTCTCTATAGACGATATTAGAGGTATAGTCATCGGGGATGAAACATACAGGCTGCTAGGATTCCTAACACCTGACAGATACACTGTGCTAAGACCCCTAAAGGATTGTTAAACCCTAGTGTGTACAGAGGTATAGCCATCGGGGATGAAACATACAGGCTGCTAGGATTGCTAACACCTGACAGAGCCACTAAGCTGACCCCTTAGGGATTGTTAAACCCTAGTGTGTACAGAGGTATAGCCATAGGGAATCAAGCATACAGGCTGCTAGGATTCCTAACACCTGACAGATCCACTGTGCTAAGACCCCTAAAGGATTGTTAAACCCTAGTGTGTAAAGAGGTATAGCCATCGGGGATGAAACATACAGGCTGCTAGGATTGCTAACACCTGACAGAGCCACTAAGCTGACCCCTTAGGGATTGTTAAACCCTAGTGTGTACAGAGGTATAGCCATAGGGAATCAAGCATACAGGCTGCTAGGATTGCTAACACCTGACAAAGCCACTAAGCTGACCCCTTAGGGATTGTTAAACCCTAGAGTGTATAGAGATATAGTCATCGGGGATGTAGCATACAGGCTGCTAGGATTGCTAACACCTGACAAAGCCACTAAGCTGGCCCCTTAGGGATTGTTAAACCCTAGAGTGTATAGAGGTATAGCCATAGGGAATCAAGCATACAGGCTGCTAGGATTGCTAACACCTGACAAAGCCACTAAGCTGACCCCTTAGGGATTGTTAAACCCTAGTGTGTATAGAGGTATAGCCATCGGGGATGAAACATACAGGCTGCTAGGATTGCTAACACCTGACAGAGCCACTAAGCTAACCCCTTAGGGATTGTTAAACCCTAGAGTGTATAGAGGTATAGTCATCGGGGATGTAGCATACAGGCTGCTAGGATTGCTAACACCTGACAGAGCCACTAAGCTGACCCCTTAGGGATTGTTAAACCCTAGAGTGTATAGAGGTATAGTCATCGGGGATGAAGCATACAGGCTGCTAGGATTGCTAACACCTGACAGAGCCACTAAGCTGACCCCTTAGGGATTGTTAAACCCTAGTGTGTATAGAGGTATAGCCATCGGGGATCAAGCATACAGGCTGCTAGGATTGCTAACACCTGACAGAGCCACTAAGCTGACCCCTTAGGGATTGTTAAACCCTAGTGTGTATAGAGGTATAGCCATCGGGGATGAAACATACAGGCTGCTAGGATTGCTAACACCTGACAGAGCCACTAAGCTGACCCCTTAGGGATTGTTAAACCCTAGAGTGTATAGAGGTATAGCCATCGGGGATGAAACATACAGGCTGCTAGGATTGCTAACACCTGACAGAGCCACTAAGCTGACCCCTTAGGGATTGTTAAACCCTAGTGTGTATAGAGGTATAACCATCGGGGATGAAACATACAGGCTGCTAGGATTGCTAACACCGGACAGAGCCACTAAGCTGACCCCTTAGGGATTGTTAAACCCTAGAGTGTATAGAGGTATAGCCATCTGGGATGAAACATACAGGCTGCTAGGATTGCTAACACCTGACAGAGCCACTAAGCTGACCCCTTAGGTATTGTTAAACCCTAGTGTGTATAGAGGTATAGCCATCGGGGATGAAGCATACAGGCTGCTAGGATTGCTAACACCTGACAGAGCCACTAAGCTGACCCCTTAGGGATTGTTAAACCCTATAGTGTATAGAGGTATAGCCATCGGGGATGAAACATACAGGCTGCTAGGATTGCTAACACCTGACAGAGCCACTAAGCTGACCCCTTAGGGTACGTTCATGTTGAGGATTCATTCTGCGATGCTACGATAGCTACTGCGATGAGCGCTGCCCCGATGTATTCTACATCGATGGAGGGTGTTCATGCTGACTCACCATTGCATTGGTTCTTGCTGGGAGTAAAGTAACGTTCAACAGTGAATTAGCTTTTGTTTATGAAAATGCTCTGCTTATGTTAGTGAGAAAAAATGAGCCTTTACAATTAGTTCGCGATGTTCCTGACAAAGAAAAAGGGATTCGTTTCTTACTCGGAAAAATTAATGGAATCCTATTAATTTTATCGAGTTGGATAGACTAGAGTCGCTTAAATTAATATAATTGTATTAATTGCGAGTTGGATTGGCTAGAGTTTTCTTATATCTTCTTGAGCGAGTGGAGCGTAGCGTAGCGAGCGGAAACGCATATCATGTATTGCTTAATAAATGTAAAAGATCCAAAAAAGAGAGAGAGAAAAGGAATAAAATATGTTTGTTTACAAATATCGTTGTTTGTTATCCTTCATAACCTGCAAAACAGTCAACTTTAATGCTTAATAACTTTTTTCATAGTTGAGAGAATTGATTTTGATCATATTAACCTTTTTATTCATAAATATTACTTGCCATTATCTAATATGAATTATAACCGTAGATAACGAGTCAAGTAGTAATATATAACCAGCAAAGAACCTGTAAGCTAATCAGTAAGCTTATCAGCGAGTACGAGTAACTGTTATAAATCACTTAACTAAATAAATACTTCAAAAGTAACTGGATGTGGTCTTCGCAAAAGACCCAATTTTCTTTCATCTCGACAACGAAATAACCAAAAAAGAATAATCACACAAGATGAAGTAATGAGAGAGGGTAGGTGACCTGCGCACTAGACTCCTTTTGAAGGAACCAATCACAGTCAGGCCCACATCGCGGCTTCCCTCCTCACTGCGAGGAGAAAACAAAATATTTGTTCTTCCCCGCGGTCACTGCGCGAGTGCGAGAATAGCATCGGAAGTAAGGATCCTCGCTTTGAACACTCCCACCTTAATACATGTGTTTGTTTTACATCGGGGAAGCGCTCATCGGAGTAGCTATCGTAGCATCGCAGAATAAATCCTCACCATGAACGTACCCTTAGGGATTGTTAAACCCTAGTGTGTAAAGAGGTATAGCCATCGGGGATGAAACATACAGGCTGCTAGGATTGCTAACACCTGACAGAGCTACTAAGCTGACCCCTTAGGGATTGTTAAACCCTAGTGTGTACAGAGGTGTAGCCATCGGGGATGAAACATACAGGCTGCTAGGATTGCTAACACCTGACAGAGCCACTAAGCTGACCCCTTAGGGATTGTTAAACCCTAGTGTGTATAGAGGTATAGCCATCGGGGATGAAACATACAGGCTGCTAGGATTGCTAACACCTGACAGAGCCACTAAGCTGACCCCTTAGGGATTGTTAAACCCTAGTGTGTACAGAGGTATAGCCATCGGGGATGAAACATACAGGCTGCTAGGATTGCTAACACCTGACAGAGCCACTAAGCTGACCCCTTAGGGATTGTTAAACCCTAGTGTGTATAGAGGTATAGCCATCGGGGATGAAGCATACAGGCTGCTAGGATTGCTAACACCTGACAGAGCCACTAAGCTGACCCCTTAGGGATTGTTAAACCCTAGAGTGTATAGAGGTATAGCCATCGGGGATGAAGCATACAGGCTGCTAGGATTGCTAACACCTGACAGAGCCACTAAGCTGACCCCTTAGGGATTGTTAAACCCTAGAGTGTATAGAGGTATAGCCATCGGGGATGAAGCATACAGGCTGCTAGGATTGCTAACACCTGACAGAGCCACTAAGCTGACCCCTTAGGGATTGTTAAACCCTAGTGTGTACAGAGGTATAGCCATCGGGGATGAAACATACAGGCTGCTAGGATTGCTAACACCTGACAGAGCCACTAAGCTGACCCCTTAGGGATTGTTAAACCCTAGTGTGTATAGAGGTATAGCCATCGGGGATGAAGCATACAGGCTGCTAGGATTGCTAACACCTGACAGAGCCACTAAGCTGACCCCTTAGGGATTGTTAAACCCTAGAGTGTATAGAGGTATAGCCATCGGGGATGAAGCATACAGGCTGCTAGGATTGCTAACACCTGACAGAGCCACTAAGCTGACCCCTTAGGGATTGTTAAACCCTAGAGTGTATAGAGGTATAGCCATCGGGGATGAAGCATACAGGCTGCTAGGATTGCTAACACCTGACAGAGCCACTAAGCTGACCCCTTAGGGATTGTTAAACCCTAGTGTGTACAGAGGTATAGCCATCGGGGATGAAACATACAGGCTGCTAGGATTGCTAACACCTGACAGAGCCACTAAGCTGACCCCTTAGGGATTGTTAAACCCTAGTGTGTATAGAGGTATAGCCATCGGGGATGAAACATACAGGCTGCTAGGATTGCTAACACCTGACAGAGCCAAATAAAGGTGACCGTGCGAAAAACAGCTAATACTTACAACCACACCCACAACTTTTAGTGTCTGACCTTGGGCTTTAATAATTGTCTTCGCGAAACATAGGCTTACAGGAAACTAAACTCCAACTAGGGACTAAAAGTTCTAGAAGTGCTTGAGGATAGGAAAGGCGAATGTTTACTCTATGGAATGCTGATTCATAAACCTGATTAAAGAAGTATGCTATTGAAATTCAATGTTTTAATTATAATTTATACTAGTGATTTATGGATAACAATATGCTAGGAAGGGAGTTTCAGAGCCTGGATTCACCCTTGAAATAGGATATTGTATGTTTCATAGATGATGGTGCTATTCACTTTAACTAGAAACTCTGAGAGAACTAAAGGCCAACCAGAGGGACAAAGCGAAGTATCGTCTTGTCTACATTTTTAAGAATAAGGGAATGAAATTTAAAAAAAGTCGATTTTTCCGATTCGCCCTTACAAGGTCCTAAATTTATTAATGTTTGCCTGCAAGGTAACCATTAATAAATTGCATAGGGAGGTGTAGATAGGTTCGAAATTTCATGGGTCTAGTGATTTATACAGAATCTTATGCATGGTTTTTATCCGCACGAAATTAGGGATGGACCAAATACTTAAGGAGGTCGTCCCGGGTACTTAGGTAAATAATAATAATTAGATACAATGCCTATGAATTGTTATCAATATAAAGCTAGAGAGTGAGTGATAGAGAGATAAGAATAGCTGCTAAGAGCTGCCTGCTATAGTAGTGAAGGAAGGGTAGATGCGACATCTGGTGGGATACTGGAGACCCTCTATTAGGGATGGGTAACCGCTAATGTCTTTAGTGGGCAACCCCCCCCTCCCCAACCACTTCTCACCCTCATCCGTTTCCCCTATAGTCTTGTCAGCTTCCTCAAACCTTTTACGCACTTTACTAATCTCGTCTTGGTACTTTACACAAACACACCAAAACAAGCAGATTCCTAACCATTCTCTGTGTAACACGATTTAATTATCGGTATGGTTCTATTAGTGCTAAACGATTGTATCCAATATTAATAGCTGCCAAATCCGTGCAAAGGGTCGTGGGTTCGATTCCCACTATAGGGTGGCGGCTTTTCTTTAGAATAAAGAAAATGCATCAGCCTTATCCTGGCTAGAAAAGGGTGGTAACCTATAGATAACCCGTCCTAAAATTCTTAGTTAAAATTAATGGATGTTAAAATTTAAATAAATATTAGCTGCGAGTAACACCGTTGTGTTTATTCTCTGCGCTCTCATTGGCTCTTGGTCACATGGTCATGTACAGCTGTACATTTTCAGTTATTATTTACAAATATAATTTAAATAAAATGATTCCTTTAATTTATAACTATTTTATAGTTTTCTGTAAAATAATTGAATTATCCGATAATAAAATAAAATATTAATGAGAAATTTAACTTCAAAGTTGATGGAACATTTGAAAACATGACTGCTGAGCTGAAACATACACAAATTCATAATTAACATTATAATCTAATTAGATGAACATTATAATCTAATTAGATTAATATTATAATCTGATTAGATTATAATGTTAATTATGAATTTGTGTATGTTTCAGCTCAGCAGTCATGTTTTCAAATGTTCCATCAACTTTGAAGTTAAATTTCTCATTAATATTTTATTTTATTATCGGATAATTCAATTATTTTACAGTAAAATTTAATTTATAACATAAAATAGTTATAAATTAAAGGAATCATTTTATTTAAATTATGAAAAAACACTCCATTTAACACTGTTTTTTTTAACCCCCTTAAAAGTGTCTCCCTTATTTATTATTCTTAGTAAAATTTTACGTTAGATTGTTGGCTTTTGAATAAAACACTTTATTGGGCTATAATTTTTTGCACCTTTCCCCAATGCGCAGTACCTGATGTTCCACGGTAAATCTAACCAGCACATATTTACCTTCTTATCTACCCAAGAGATACATTATAGCAAAATATCAAGGTGCATAAAACACTTCATGAAACGTGCGGTACCAGCTCTTCGACTAGAAAACACCAGCTCACCTAATCACCTCGGTTTATAGGTTAATATCTGAAATTAGATAAATCTGTAACAATCCTAGCCTGGCTAAAACATGGTGGTAACCTATGGATAATCCTGCCTAAAATTCTAAGCTAATTATAAATAGACGATAGCATTTAAATAATAATATATATTATACAAATATTATAATAATATTAATAATTGTAAGCACCCACCCCTTTGTATTAGACAGTTCCCTAAAAAGAAAGTATGGAAATAGATATTGGGTGGTCGGTCGATCCTTGGGACTCAGCTTTAATATTTCCCTGGGAATGTAATTTCTATCGAATCGCAAGGAAGTATATCGTGAGTCTGCTTCAGTCTCTGGATATTGGGTGGTCGGTCGATCCTTGGGACTCAGCTTTAATATTTCCCTGGGAATGTAATTTCTATCGAATCGCAAGGAAGTATATCGTGAGTCTGCTTCAGTCTCTGGATATTGGGTGGTCGGTCGATCCTTGGGACTCAGCTTTAATATTTCCCTGGGAATGTAATTTCTATCGAATCGCAAGGAAGTATATCGTGAGTCTGCTTCAGTCTCTGGATATTGGGTGGTCGGTCGATCCTTGGGACTCAGCTTTAATATTTCCCTGGGAATGTAATTTCTATCGAATCGCAAGGAAGTATATCGTGAGTCTGCTTCAGTCTCTGGATATTGGGTGGTCGGTCGATCCTTGGGACTCAGCTTTAATATTTCCCTGGGAATGTAATTTCTATCGAATCGCAAGGAAGTATATCGTGAGTCTGCTTCAGTCTCTGGATTCTATTGTTTTGTTTGGATTTAAGGCGTGTCAACGATTGAGGTCATTAACCCCAGTCTCTTAAATTTTGTTGTTTATTTCGAGGGTCGATCCGAACCCTTCAAATCCTGCGCCGTATAGATATTGACTATTTCATTATGTATACATCCTACATGGTTTCCCACAGGACAATGTCGGCTTCTAGATTCGGCCTTCAATAACCCACAGCTCCCGGAAGCCAGAGGTTTGTCACGCTGCAAAGGAATCATTGTGTAAACACCATGCGAAGAGAAAAAGAGCCCGCACGCACTCTCTGTACAATTTGTATACTAAATGGAAGTCCAGTAGTTGTGTTAGATTAGCTCCGAGGCAGAGGACCGTGAAAACAGAAATAAAAAACTGCTTATGAATAGTGAAACCCGCATATGTAAAGAGAGTGATATGGCTTCGACCCACATGGGAGCAAAGGGTAGCGAGCCCAATTGCGGTGTGGCCGCTGCCCACATCTGAGGCACAAAACACAATTTAAATCCTGATGACTAGGGGGAGGGGGAGGAGGGGGGTGGAGGTATGATTAAGATTGACGACTCCACGTTAATTGTGGGGAGATGCAAATGGTATGGGGGTAGTCCAACCCCCTCCCCCATCCCCCCTTGATGCCAGATGTCCCTTCTTCACTAATTGGGCGTCCTCGCAGTACTTAGCGATTATTTTACACTCGCATGATTAAAAATACATTGATGCCAGTGTGTTATTCATCAATGAGAATTAATATTATAAGTTGTTAATTTGGCAGCTATTTTTTTTGTTCGTTTTTCAAAGGAAAAGGAGGCAAAGGATGGCCTTGGGAAAGGTTGGAGAAATAAATAGAAGGGAGAGAGAGGGAGAGAGAGAGAGAGAGAGAGAGAGAGAGAGAGAGAGAGAGAGAGAGAGAGAGAGAGAGAGAGAGAGAGAGAGAGAGAGAGAGAGAGAAGCGGTAAGATGTTGTAGAGCTAGCGGTAAGATGGAAGAATCAAGTCAAATTTAACAGT
Organism: Gonocerus acuteangulatus; assembly: GCA_946811695.1. Lineage (NCBI taxonomy): Eukaryota > Metazoa > Arthropoda > Insecta > Hemiptera > Coreidae > Gonocerus > Gonocerus acuteangulatus. The sequence goes on from OX328124.1 coordinate 1,300,477, forward strand.
AAAATGAAATACGTCCAGTTCCTTCACAAAATCAAATTTTATTTTTCATGCTGAGCGCTTTCAGTAGCCCCTGCTACCATCCTCCGAGCTGTGACAAAATAAATACAATAAAACATTTTGTCACAGCTCTGAGGTTGGCAGCAGGAGCTACCGAAAGCGTTCAGCGTGGCACTTCATTTTGTGAAGGAACTGGACGTATTTCATTTTACTAAAGATCTTCCTTCTCTGACAGCAACCTCAAAGTACTTTGAAACAAATTTAATAGTTTCTTACTAATAACAAGAGTGATGGATTCATTCCAACAAAGTATAAGATCGGAGATTAGAAATATTCTAAATAATTTTGAATTGTATTTGCTAGAGCAAAAGAGCGAACGATTCCAGCTATTGTCCCCTTTATAAGTGCGTTTCGGGCGCCAACTTGAAGACCCCAAAAATATCTAAATTTGAACCTTCTCTTCCCAATCCGCAGAATGATTGCACATATTCCAATATCTAATATAAATTTTATAAAACTTAGATATAGGAAGTCAACATTAATACTAAACCCACAAACAACCTGTGCAGTATGCAATAGTAATCAACAAGAAGATATTTAGAAATATGGGAAAGTTCTCTTCATTTACTAAACCCACAAACAACCTGTGCAGTATGCAATAGTAATCAACAAGAAGATATTTACAAATATGGGAAAGTTCTCTTCATTTACTGAACCCACAAACAACCTGTGCAGTATGCAATAGTAATCAACAAGAAGATATTTAGAAATATGGGAAAGTTCTCTTCATTTACTAAACCCACAAACAACCTGTGCAGTATGCAATAGTAATCAACAAGAAGATATTTACAAATATGGGAAAGTTCTCTTCATTTACTAAACCCACAAACAACCTGTGCAGTATGCAATAGTTATCAACAAGAAGATATTTACAAATATGGGAAAGTTCTCTTCATTTACTAAACCCACAAACAACCTGTGCAGTATGCAATAGTAATCAACAAGAAGATATTTAGAAATATGGGAAAGTTCTCTTCATTTACTAAACCCACAAACAACCTGTGCAGTATGCAATAGTAATCAACAAGAAGATATTTACAAATATGGGAAAGTTCTCTTCATTTACTAAACCCACAAACAACCTGTGCAGTATGCAATAGTAATCAACAAGAAGATATTTACAAATATGGGAAAGTTCTCTTCATTTACTAAACCCACAAACAACCTGTGCAGTATGCAATAGTAATCAACAAGAAGATATTTAGAAATATGGGGAAGTTCTCTTCATTTACTAAACCCACAAACAACCTGTGCAGTATGCAATAGTAATCAACAAGAAGATATTTAGAAATATGGGAAAGTTCTCTTCATTTACTAAACCCACAAACAACCTGTGCAGTATGCAATAGTAATCAACAAGAAGATATTTACAAATATGGGAAAGTTCTCTTCATTTACAAATGAAGAAAATATTTACCATTTGCTATTTACCTGTCCTATTTACCATTTGCTATTTACCTGTCCTATCTACAGTTCCTTTAAAAGAAGCGTGAATCGATATCGTGATCGAAATCGACAACGATTTTCCAAAAATTTAAAACTGTAATTAAAAAAAATGTGGGATTTGAAGGTTTAGATCTGGTCTCGTTTCTCATTATAGGTTCCAGATAATCCAGTATCTTCTTCTTAATAGTTTTCATCGCCTTTTTCTTAATTATTTCTTCTAGTACTGTTTCTTTGGTCGCCCTGTGATCCCAAGACATTCTGAGAAGGCTTCCGCCAAGCTTTCGTCTGGAACACTGGTAGTTGGTGTTGAATCGCTTCGCCCGATCGATCCCGATCCATACAATGTCATTAATAAGGGATAATTATCGATCCTTTTTGTCGGGAATAACATTTTTAATACAGAAATTATCAGAAATAAAATTTCACAAATCTGAAGGATAGTTACTGACTTTAAACGGATTGGACTATTTTCGTGTACTAATGTTTCATCCCCAGCCGTCAAAAGGCATATTTTAAAAATGGCCACCCCCATGAATATGAAATTGAAATATCGTTGCCTCGATAACCTCGGTATAATATGAAGTAATGAAATTATGATCTGTGAAAATCAGGGTCCACACCCCCCCTAGAGACCCGGACCACTGGACACTGGAAGGGTCCATGCATATTCTATTGGACAGCCATCTGCTCCGGTCGTCCTATTTGCATCTAATCAGGGCAATTAGCTTTCTCTGTCAATCTTCATCACTTCCTTCTCTCTCTGCTCTTCTTACGTTCAATATACGACGTCGAATAGACTGCAGGCATGTTGTCTGCGAGAATTCCAGTGTAAGAATTTACATAATAGGGAATATGTTTCTAATCAACTACTCCCACTCGAGAAAGATGTTAGCTATGTATACATCCTAACTGCAGGTAGGCGAATCTTTTATTACAAGGGCCACGTCTAAAGCAGAAGTTCGGCTTTCCTGTAATTAGGCTCTATACCTACCATGCTAGGCTTAGTGTTCCTGAAGAGGCAGCAAAATCCACGTGAAACCTGGCGGTGAAGATTAATTAGGTTTTATACCTACCATGCTAGGCTTAGTGTTCCTGAAGAGGCAGCAAAATCCACTTGAAACCTGGCGGTGAAGATTAATTAGGCTTTATACCTACCATGCTAGGCTTAGTGTTCCTGAAGAGGCAGCAAAATCCGCGTGAAACCTGGCGGTGAAGATTAATAAAATTACAAGTACCTATATCAAAATATTTTTATTTTATTTTATCAATTGCCCTTTTGCTACTTTTTAAAAAATTAGTAAAAAATATCGGTTAATTTTTAATAACCATCTTTTAAAATATCATGGTAAAAACAATGCTCATATTTTGGACGAAAATATTTGTCCTTCAACAAATTTAACTAGGAAAAATAACTATTTCCAAATTAACAACTTATGAAAACATATCTCGTTTAAACATTTTGCGATGGACGACATAACTCGCCCGGATAATTATTTATTTTTTTAGGGTGCACTGACTTATGGACCATTAGCGCCGAAAGCCATGCACGGAATTTTCTCGACGGGCCATAAAAGTTATAATTCAGGTGGGACTCCAACACTCATTTCCCGCATGAGTATCCAATGATCTAGTCACTAGACCACGGGGAGACCATATTTTAAATATTGTTACCTAAACAGTAGTTTTACAATAAGGTTAAAGTCAGCTGCACTTAAATCATATGGTAGAAAGTCATTATCACTGATAAGATCATTTTAATTTGGATGGTTGGAGTTGCACAAGGAGGTATATTAAGCCCCCTTCTCTAACTCCTCTTTTTCTCCGACATGCCTGAAGATGATTCCTTCACTCACCTTGCAACATTTGCCGACGACACTCTCGTCTTATCCACTCATAGTAATCTGTCCACGGTGTTTCAAAATCTGCAAAGAACGAGCAACTTCTTAGTATACTAGTTCATCAAATGACGACTGGTTCTTATTATAATCGAAATAATAAGAACCAGTCGTCATCAAATCGGCCACAGACTTCTTCATTTCGGAGGTTTCGAAGAACTATTCGGTATGCCTTTTCTTCAGGTAGCTGATAGTAATGTAAGTCGGCTTCCATCATTCAGACATCTGATAATTGCCTTTTAGCCGTCACTATTGACTCAGCTGATGACTATGTCATCGAAACGGGCTCTGCACGTCGTGAAAGATTTTTCACCAGCGGCTTGAACAAGTCGGATAAACAAGGATTTTTAATTATTAAATGTTCTAATATAAATGTTAGGTGGCTTCTGACTTATAACTTCGTTTGGTGAGGTCATTTCATTGGCTTTTGAAGTATTCTTCTCTTCTGATGTGTTTATTCCTCTTTTCTGCTGTACTTTGGGCGATAAATTGTTTGAGATTTTCTTACCAAGTTGTTTTCGTCTCCCGAAAGTACGATTTTCGCCATCGTGTGTTGATGTAGACTCAACGAATGTGAGCTGTTGTCCGCTGTCCATAGTAGTAGATATTGCGATTTATAAGAAAGAGAAAACAAATATTTGGGAAATAGTAAGACTCGAACCTGTGACTATTGACCAGGAGCCGAGTACTAACGCCCTGAGCCAAGGAGGCTGGCTGACAGCAGTGGAGATAGAGTGCTGGTGGGACTAAATATCTCCAACGCTGGATATGCACCAGGAGCCGAGTACTAACGCCCTGAGCCAAGGAGGCTGGCTGACAGCAGTGGAGATAGAGTGCTGGTGGGACTAAATATCTCCAACGCTGCTTATGCACCAGGAGCCGAGTACTAACGCCCTGAGCCAAGGAGGCTGGCTGACAGCAGTGGAGATAGAGTGCTGGTGGGACTAAATATCTCCAACGCTGCTTATGCACCAGGAGCCGAGTACTAACGCCCTGAGCCAAGGAGGCTGGCTGACAGCGGTGGAGATAGAGTGCTGGTGGGACTAAATATCTCCAACGCTGGATATGCACCAGGAGCCGAGTACTAACGCCCTGAGCCAAGGAGGCTGGCTGACAGCAGTGGAGATAGAGTGCTGGTGGGACTAAATATCTCCAACGCTGCTTATGCACCAGGAGCCGAGTACTAACGCCCTGAGCCAAGGAGGCTGGCTGACAGCAGTGGAGATAGAGTGCTGGTGGGACTAAATATCTCCAACGCTGGATATGCACCAGGAGCCGAGTACTAACGCCCTGAGCCAAGGAGGCTGGCTGACAGCGGTGGAGATAGAGTGCTGGTGGGACTAAATATCTCCAACGCTGGATATGCACCAGGAGCCGAGTACTAACGCCCTGAGCCAAGGAGGCTGGCTGACAGCAGTGGAGATAGAGTGCTGGTGGGACTAAATATCTCCAACGCTGCTTATGCACCAGGAGCCGAGTACTAACGCCCTGAGCCAAGGAGGCTGGCTGACAGCAGTGGAGATAGAGTGTTGGTGGGACTAAATATCTCCAACGCTGGATATGCACCAGGAGCCGAGTACTAACGCCCTGAGCCAAGCAGGCTGACTGACAGCGGTGGAGATAGAGTGCTGGTGGGACTAAATATCTCCAACGCTGGATATGCACCAGTAGCCGAGTACTAACGCCCTGAGCCAAGCAGGCTGACTGACAGCAGTGGAGATAGAGTGCTGGTGGGACTAAATATCTCCAACGCTGCTTATGCACCAGGAGCCGAGTACTAACGCCCTGAGCCAAGCAGGCTGACTGACAGCGGTGGAGATAGAGTGCTGGTGGGACTAAATATCTCCAACGCTGGATATGCACCAGTAGCGGGACACTACAGGCAAGCCCCCCCCCCCCCCCACTAGGCCTACTAGCAGCAAGGGCTGGGTAATCTAGAAGTATTGATGGCTTTACTTACAGATTGTAAGTAAACGGTGATGTATAGGAGAAGAATATTTCACAGATGTGTGCACTCACACTTTGTCCAATAGTGTTGCAATTTTCTTGAAAAAATGTAACCACTGCCCACGACTTTTTACTTTTTTTTTTAAATTGAGGGCTGTAAAGAACACCGTGTCTCACTTAGAAGCTATGACTGATGAAACTGTCCACTGAATGCGAATAAAGAACACCGTGTCTCACTTAGAAGCTATGACTGATGAAACTGTCCACTGAATGCGAATAAAGAACACCGTGTCTCACTTAGAAGCTATGACTGATGAAGCTGTCCACTGAATGCGAATAAAGATACTCCTTCTCTTTGAAATAGTTTATGTGGATGTTGTATTGTGATGATACGTAGAGAGCCTCTAGTAAGCATCTCCTGATGAGACCAGGGGAGTTGCTTGGACTAGCCCATGATGATGTATCCCCCCCAAGGGACAGATCGCTCATGGAATCTTCCAGGGTCCTATCCTACACCCTACCGTCCTATCAGCTAATCAAAATATCCTTCTGCTTCTTCCGTTCTTCCTGGTGTTCCGCCTTCTGGGGATCAAATCAAATAATTTATTTGTTTTTGGGAATATATCCCATACAAATAGAGTGCGTACTAAACATAAATATACAATATGTATATATATATACAACATTTTATAATTCTTTATAATTTAATTTAAAACTGCGCTAAAAATAAATAAATAAATATATGTCTTATATAAATAAATTTATGACATATATAAATATATATTAACATCTGTTTTTTCAATCACTACTCTTCTAGCATAAATGTTCTGAGGTTAAGACTCCTTATAGTGTACTGGAGTAGAGCCCTGATGGTCGACATATCGGCAGTATTGAGAATCTGATAAAACTCTTCTGCTGATTTATTGATAAGGTTGGGAAGATAATATCTCCTGTAGGGTGAATAGATTGGGCAACAGCAATCGAAATGTTGAAGGGTTTCATTGGTCTGGAGGTTACAGATATTGCATGGATCTTGTGGTGTTAAGTGATAAGAAGTTCTATGGTATGAAAGTCTGATAAATTTTATGCTGGCTGTTCGAATTTGAGTTAGAAGATTCTGCTGTGAATAAGTGAGTTCCATCTGTAGATGTTGTTGTGGTCTGTGCTCTGGGGTATAAATCCTTTTGCAAAACATGGAGTTGGTCATCCTATCTAAATCTTTATTGTGGAGTTTTTCTCTTATAGTGGTAAGACTGATACTTATATTTTTTCTCCTCTCCGATGTGTTTTCCAAAACTGCTATTAGTTCCTCTAATTGAAAGGATTTAAGTATCTCCTGAAGCTGTAAAAACCAATTATATTTAGTATTATTAGGATATCTTGTTGCATTATTTTTGAGGGCATTGAAACAGATTCTTGGGTATCAGTGGCCAGGCATGTCCAGTATTTTTCTAACCCAGTTCAGACCCTGTTCTAGAATGTTATATGCTATATGCGTAGTCCCTGTTTCCAGACGTAAAATATAATGAGGTGTGGATGGATGCAGGTTGAGAATCTTCTTGTAAAAGGCAAGGCGGCAGCTCTCCACCATCTCCAGATACCTGAGGGACCATATACTTGCACCATATATCAAAACACTGTTAACCATGGATTGACAGAGTCTTTCCTTTGTATCCCATTCTTTAGACTTAGATCGAGCACAGATTCCTCTTACAATACCAATTGCTGTGTTGGTTTTGCTGATTGCTTGTTTAGTTGCCTTCAAAAACAATCCAGACCTAGAGAACAGCACACCCAGATATGTGACTTCAGTGACCATTTCGATTTCCTGACCATTATACATAAACTTGCGTTCAGCTTTGGGCCTTCCTTTACTGAACTTAATGATGCTCGTTTTTTTTGTGTTTAACCGGAGCATATTTTTTTTGCAATATTCATTTAAGAGGGATAATTTTTGTGCTATATCATAATGTGATGTTCCTAAAATTATGAGATCGTCTGCATACTGGAGGAGAAGAATATCACATAACTCACTGACCTTTATACCTCTTACTCCATTTTCCCTGAAAAAATCTTCAATATCATGAATATACAATTTAAACAGATCCGGACTCAAAGATTCTCCCTGTAGGACTCCCTCCGTTACATCCACATAACTATCTTCACTCTGAGGGATTAATAGCCGTGCCTTTTCATAAAGATTTTTCACGATTCTAATAAATTTTCCACTGAGACCTGTGTTGAACAATTTATACCAGAGCAGATCGTGATTGACAGTGTCAAATGCTCTTTGGAAATCGATGACGACAGCATACAAGTTGGCTCCTGTTTGTCTTAGCTGGATTAATGAAGTTAAAACAAATATATTATCCAAGCATCCTCTACCAGCCCGAAAGCCTGCTTGAGATTCTGGAATGCTATTGGTTTCTTCAATCCATAAATTCAGCCTATATTGAAGTATCTGGGTAAACAATTTTAAGATGCAGTTGGCCAAAGTAATATTACGGTAATTTTCTGGTGATTTCGGGCATCCTTTCTTATATATCATAATATTCTGAAGCTCACACCAGCTTTTTGGGATTTCCTCCTGTGTTAAAATGCGGTTGAACAGAGCGAGTAGGTATAATTTCCAATTTAGTGGCAGACATTTGTAGTACTCATATGTGATTAGGTCTGGTCCGGGTGCTTTTCCTTTTTTAGCATTGTGAATTGACTTGTCTAATTCTTCCAATGAAAATTCTGAATCCAACAGTGGATGAGCTACAGTAATGAAAGCTGTGTTGGAGTAAATGCGGGGTGGATATATATTTTTAAAATATAATTCCCACTCAGAGGAAGATATTTCGTTTTTACGACATGTTCCAGGTCGAAAAGCTCTAATAGAAGACCAAAATGTCTTCGAGTCTCGTGCATTTCTTAAGTTATCATTAATATTTCCGAAAAATTCCTCCTTCTTTTTTTCAAAAAATTCTTAAGCTGTTTTTTGCACTTGACATAATGGGATACTAATTCAGAGGGAAAATGCTTTTTTTTTTACAGATTTTAAGAAGTTGATTTAAACTTTGCTTGAATTCCAGACAGTCCGAGTGAAACCATAGTTTATTTCTAGGGCGAAAATCTTGAATAGTTTTCACACATTTAATCATGCCTAGATATTTAGCAACTAAATGTATTTCATTGGCAAAGTTCTCGTTCAGGCTATCCCCGCTGCTTTCATCTTGATTTTGATAAATATTTTTTGAAGGTTTCATTATGTCATAGTAATTCTTTTCAAGGTTAACGTTCCATACTAATTTAACTTTATTTCTAATAGAATCAATCCTGGGTTGACTTTGACATTCTTTGCTACGAGTTGGTTGATAGAATGAAACTCTCAGTGGAAAGTGGTCCGAGTCAGTTGTTTTAATCTCTACATCCAAATCCTTAACAATATTACAGAATGGAGAATTGCACCAGACTAAATCAATAACACTATTGCCACTAGAACTTATGTATGTATAATTACCATTTGGATCACCTGGTGTTCGTCCATTCAGCAAAATGAATGAGTTCTGCTCCATAACTTCAACAAGACGAATTCCTCGGTTATTGAGTTCTGAATCCATGCTCCTTCTAATCGGCTGTAAATAAGTTCCGCTTGTTATCTCCGGATCCAGCTGGTTTGACGCGGCAATTGAAATCTCCGAGCACGATGAACGGCCTATCCTTATTACTATTTGTTATATTAGCTTCCAGTAAGTCTAGGGCTGTGTTTAAGTTATTAGTAGGTTTATAATATATTAAGGCTAGGATAAAAGTAAATTTGCCTGCATTAATTTTTGTGAATATAGCGTCGTTAGTTTTGATAAGAACTTCGACTGTATATCGACTCTTATCTATTAGTATGGCAAGTCCTCCACTTCCTCTTCCGAACTTACTTTCCTTCATGGCTGATGCTGAGACTATGGTGTATTTAGAACTATAAGAAGGAAGGTTGATTGGCTCCGATGCATGATGCGTCTCGGTGATACATACAATATCCAGTTCATTGATATTATTGTAGCTGGAAATTCTATGAAGTCCGTTACAGTTCCAGAGTAATATTTGCTTTATATTAAATAATGGATTATCTACAGGCTGTATTTTACTATTGTTTTCAATTACGGCATTTTTCGCCTTCTGGGTAGTCCAACCTCTATTTCCTAGTCGTGATTGTTAAATATATGTTTTTATCAATCGATATGATATATTATGGATTTTTTATATATTAAACTTTTGTTCTTTGAAACTAGATGATTTTTCAGTTTTATTAAGATAAAATGACGGGGATAATCGCTGTTTAACCCGACCAATAAGACAAGACTCGCCGAAGTCCCTGTGAGTTATAACTACAACCTATAGCTCCCGTCCTCCCAGCTGACGCATGCAGCCACCCCCTCCCCTGATACCCTAACACCGATCTGCAAATAGGGCTGTACCAAACAGCTAAACCCCTAGCAATCTCTCAACCCTTCCTCCATCTTCTTCTACCTCCTTCATCCCTTTCTATCGTACTAATTAATTAAAAAGAATATTAATCCCATTAACGGGGTCTCCCCGTGGTCTAGTGGCTAGCGCCTTAGATTCTTTTTTTTTCCTTGGTGTTTAAAGGCCATTCAACCACTATTGGGTCATTTATGCCTCTTGGCCGGTCCGTTGGTAGCATCGAAAGCAGAGACAGAGCCCGAGGCCAGCGGGAGGCGGACCCAGCCAAGGTCGAGTAGAGTCCCCCGTGCCAGTTCTACCTTAGTGGCCCGCATCTGGTGACTGGCTGCCAGATCTATGATAGAAGGTGTGCTTGCTGGTGCCAGGGCAACCAAACCTTCACAGACCGCATGGGGGGGCTCGTCCTCAACCCTAACCAAGCCCATCGCTCCCGCCGACCCACGCGCCCCACCTCCGTTCCGAACGCCACCAACAGTAAAAAAAAGTAATTGTAACGAAATTTTAGTTAGTAAACGTCTTAATAATTTAAATTGTATCAATTAATGATGGCTATACATTTTTTAAAAGGGACTAATATGTTTTACGTTTGCTGTTAAATAAGTTTAGATGAAATTTTTGTCGAAATATATTCTAGAGGCCAATATTGCTTATAATAGGTGATAATTGGAAAAGATTTTAATTTACAATGAAGAATCAGCGCTAAATTTTGTTTTTTAAATTGGTTTTAGCCAGGAAAGAAGAAATATTAGAAAGATGAACTGAATTATTTCCTAGCAGCTCTCTAAGATGTATCGGGAGATTCAGTCGAACTCGCTCATCTTCATATGCCCTACATTCCGTCAGGATATGCTTTACAGTGAGGGGCACGCCACAAACCTCGCACTCCCGAGGTTCCCCCCTCTCCATGAGATAGCCGTGTGTCAGTCTAGTGTGGTCTATCCGTAATCTTGAGAGGATTACTGATTCCCTCCTATTATCCCGCTCCGAACTAGCCCACTTACATACCTCATCCTTAATCTCCCGGAGTTTATCTCCCAATTCCATACTAATCCACTCCCTTTGCCAAATCTTTATTGTTTCAGCCTTAACTATAGAATTAATGTCTATGAGTGGGATACCTGAGAATTTAAAACCGCTTATAGAAGGGTTTTTTGCTAGCTCATCAACCATTGAATTCTCTTTAATATCACAATGACCAGGGATCCAGACGAAATTAATTTTGAACATATTTTTATTTAATTCATTAATACTGTATAGAATGTCAGAAACCATACTATCATGGGTGTAAATATTCTGTAAACTAATTATAGATGATAATGAATCTGTACAAATAACGACATTAGAATTGCTAGGAAGAATAATATTTAATGCTTTTTTAATGGCTAATAGTTCGGCGGAATAAATGGAACAATGAGGAGAGAGAGAAAACAAGTATGGTCGTCCTTCGTAGAGGGCGGCAGCTCCCACACCATTAGCACTTTTCGACCCATCTGTGTATATGTACGTGGAAGGAGGCAAACTTGCTTTAATTTTATGTAACTCTGCAGAGTACAAAAGAGCGCCTTAGATTCATATGCGGGAGATGGTGGGTTCGATTCCCACCGGCGGCAGGAATTTTCTCATCTCACGGCTCGTTGGGAAAATTCTACGCTGTACCCTGGATGTCGGCGCTAATGACCTAGATGATGATGCGCCGTAAAAAAAAAAATCCCTTTGACACTAAGATCCTATTAACGCCAGGTGCTATTGACTTGAGTTCTTCAGGAGAAATCTCTACTTGAGGTTTCGGCTGCAAATTGGCTGCCTTCTTTAGCAATTAACATTCCAACGTAAGAGAGAAAGAAAAGGTCTAGATTTAGGCCGAATTGTCCAATGCAGATTTTTGCCAGAGATCTGAAGCTCTTTCACTTGGCTGAATCCCAAACATTCCTTGACTTGGCATCACCTAAACGTGTAACTTCTAATCTAATTATAAAACACTAATGATTAAATATAGCTACCGTAAAACTATTACAGTACATATTGTACTTATCTAAGCCTACGGTAGTTCCGTTCTACGCATACTCTGTGTATATTACAGGAGGTATTACAGCCGATTTTCACTCTCTCATAACATTCAACCAGGTAAAGATAAACTTATGACATTTGACACCGGTTAAGGTAATAAATGTGGGTAAAATTCCACAAATATGTGAGAGGGTATTATCAGGTTCTAAAGATGGTATTAAGAGCCTAAAACTTGGCCCAATACTATATCACACTTGCGTATTTAGAAAACAATTTCGGAGGAGGAGGAAGTCGGGAGCACCTAGGCATTTAGAGCCTAGGGAATAATATTGAGTTTCAAGGTCCTGTGGATTCCTAATAGACCAGGGTAAATGTAGGAGACATTTTCTTTGTTACAGGCTTCTTTTACATGAAATGTTCTCACCAAAACAACAGTTCCGGGGGGGTGCTGAGGGTCCTCCAGCCCCTCCCTTATATTCGCCCATGTGATATCATAACATTTATAAGTAGATTGTTCTTGGGCGGAACCTGGAACATACCACTTGTTTCAACGTTAATATTTTTGAAGGATTTGAAGGTATTTTGTATGTTATTGTAAGTAAATTCTTCACTAGACTCTCCCTGTTGCTGAGATATGTGCATAGCTTTGCAGCTTCTGCTTGACGGTCTGTTTTTGCTAATGTTAACAAGTTGTAACTAGTGTTAGGAGAAGAAACCAAAGTCAGCATGATAACTCCTCGTTGCCTTCCTGCCGGATGAATGTTCATCTTGAAGTTTGTGGTTTGCAGGAGGATCAAGAAACCCCGGAAGACCACGGACAAGATCGATAATAAGGGACTAGAGGTTTAGAGGACAGGGGGTGGAGGGGGATAATGTAGCGGCCCCCCCTGGCCCCTTTGTCTCTATATTTAATGATCCATTTCACTTAAATTATTATTTCGACTCTAGAGCAGGACTCTTGGACGGCAGTAAATATCCTCGAACTGCTTTCTTTACGGTTCTTCCTTCCTTATTGTCCGACTTAAGGTTTTGTCGGGAAGGGGTCTCTTTCTGGGGAGCGCTCGGTGCATAATGCTGCTTCTTGGACCATCATTTACTAGTCAGACCTCATCTTTATTGTCCGACTTGGGGTTTTGTCGGGAAGGGGCGTCTTTCTGGGGAGCGGTCGGTGCATAATGCTGCTTCTTGGACCATCATTTACTAGTCAGACCTCATCTTTATTGTCCGACTTGGGGTTTTGTCGGGAAGGGGTCTCTTTCTTGGCAGCGGTCGGTGCATAATGCTGCTTCTTGGACCATCATTTACTAATCAGACCTCATCTTTATTGTCCGACTTGGGGTTTTGTCGGGAAGGGGCGTCTTTCTGGGGAGCGGTCGGTGCATAATGCTGCTTCTTGGACCATCATTTACTAGTCAGACCTCATCTTTATTGTTCGACTTGGAGTTTTGTCGGGAAGGGGTCTCTTTCTTGGGAGCGGTCAGTGCATAATGCTGCTTCTTGGACCATCATTTACTAATTAGACCTCATCTTTATTGTCCGACTTGGGGTTTTGTCGGGAAGGGGTCTCTTTCTTGGGAGCGGTCGGTGCATAATGCTGCTTCTTGGACCATCATTTACTAGTCAGACCTCATCTTTATTGTCCGACTTGGGGTTTTGTCGGGAAGGGGCGTCTTTCTGGGGAGCGGTCGGTGCATAATGCTGCTTCTTGGACCATCATTTACTAGTCAGACCTCATCTTTATTGTCATCGACGTAACACAGGCATTCTTCTACTACAAGCTAGTCTTGCAGTCGATAAATAACTCAGAAGTTATTCAATATTTAGAGAATCTACAAGAATTACCATCGTGGTCACAGGTACAGCGTCCAGAACCCTACCTGTACTTCTGAATCTCTGCCTATATTCCTTTCATGATTTATTTCCATTTTTAAAATACAATATATTTCGTCTATCCATTTAGTTACTTTAATATTCACCAGAAGGCACATTCGGTGGCCGTGTGTGCTATAGCTTGTCATCTCCGTGCCTAAGGTGGGGGGTTCGATTCCCACTGAGAATAGTAATTTTCTTAAAAAAATAGAAAATAAATCGTATTAGGCCTATTAGGGCTGGATAGAAAAACCCTAAAAAATCCCTTCCCTTGCTACCTTGAGCGAGAAGTTCACACGTTGTAAGGGATGTTCAAGTCTTTCCGTCTCGTGGAGTCTGTCCGTGCATAGTTTAATGTAAATTCATTATTCTTGTTTGACGATAGTTTCTGTTGCCATGTCATTAGCGTTTGATGAGTAAGTCTTGAATGGCCTATCCGAAGCCAAGCCAATACAACCTTGCCGGACTATTCTTATATACTGGATGATATTAAGCACTTGAATTCCCTATGTTTGTGAAGTTGGTGTAACACACTGGCCGAGTGTTGTGTGTGTGTGTGTGTGTGTGTGTGTGTGTGTGTGTGTACACACTGACCATCCTAAGGGGATATGCAGCCCGCAGCTTCGCTCTCCCTGACACCCCATCTCCAGGTCAACCCCTGGACTCCGGCCCTCCCCGAGGACCCTCGGCTCCCCTACTTCACTGATTTTTATTTAGGCAAATCTCCCCTCGGGATGACCGTGAGAGATTATCGATAACAAAGTGGATCAACATCGGTGTCTATACAATGAGCGAGAACAGCCTTCTTGCCGTCCCGGCAACGGTCTGGACAATGAGCGAGGACTGCCTTCTTGCCGTCCCGGCAACGGTCTGGACAATGAGCGAAGAAGCGCGGTGTGTAGTTTGGTGCGTATTGGTGAATTGTGGAAAGTGGCCGATTTCCTGCACAGCAAGGCTGGTGCTGTGTGGATGAGGACTGCCAGGGACAGGATCAGAAGGAAAGAGATCTGGAAGAAACAGGAAAGCACAGCGGACTCCACTTCCCGATAGGACTAGTCCCATGGGAAGTCTGACTCTTACTCCTGAAATCTGGGAGGCCCTACAGAAGTAGTCACTTATAAACAAAAAAAAAAAAAAAAAAAAAAAAAATATGTACGATATTATTTATTTGTTTAGTATAAAAAGTATTAATTTTTTAATCACTTTTATTTATGTAATTACTTATGACTATTCTGTTAATAAAGGCTATATTCATTCATTCATTCATAGATGATTAGGATTGATGATTATAAAGCCCATAATATTGCTCTATATATCTAGCTATTTCTTAGCGATATTCTCCTCAACACTCATGAACACCACCAAGTAGCTAATGTAATTAAATCTGTGACTAGTTTTGGGTGTCCAAGTGTGGGGAAGCCAAACCCTAGTGTGGGGTATCTCCTTTCGAGAAGTCCTTCTAGAACTGGTTGGCTTCTTCACAGCTATCTTCTAAGGAAATCACTCAGCTAGTGTTTCAGACTAGGTAGGATTTAGATCTCTTTACATAGACGATGTAGGAGGGGGAGGGGTGGAAGGCAGAGAGCACACAACTTCTAGATACAACATATATATATATATATATATATATATATATATATATATATATATATATACATAATAATTTTTTTAGTGCATCGAATGTACCTATCGCATTCAGAAACGGAAAATGAAACTAAAAATATATTAATTTGAAGGAACTAAAAGGATTAACGATTTTTGAATAGATGAAAATTCTGAAACTTTTCCAATGATACATCAAATCTAAGGAGTTTTAATAAAGAGGCGTATTAAGAAAAATAGTTGATGGTTGTTGTTGTAAAAGCTTTCTGTAGTTTTTCTATATTTATTACAAAATTTAAAAAGGTTAGAGTTATTTATATAATTAATTAATATAATAAGGAGGCTTGAATTTATAATTACTTAATCCTTTTGTTTACATAAAATATTATTTAAGCCACTTATTATATCATATCATTTTGTATTATATTGTAAAGTTTTAAGTGGGGGGATAATATTTTAAACATGTTTTTTTTTCTAAGACAAGTTTACGATGCGACTCATTGTTACCTACTTACATTTGCTGAAGCTAATAAATAGGCAAATTATTACAACTACAAATAGAGGAAAAAATAAGAATGAATTAATTAAAGAAACTAAGGTAAAATAAATTTGTGTAAATAAAATATATCTAATAATAATAAAATCAGTGTTAATAAAATGAAACGAAATAAAAGTAAAGGTACCTACATTAAATGTTACATATTTTATTATTTTCTTTTTTTCTTTTTAGTTAAGTATTCCTACATTTATATGTTAATGTCATAAAAACTCCTCATTCTCATCGCAACGTAGGTAAAAAATTAAAAAAAAAAAATAGCATTAGAAAGCTTCAGGATTTAATTTTTGATCCTATATCTCCTTTAAATGAAGCAATACACCAATAAGATATGTAATCATAGAAGGAATGTTTCTAGTTGATCCGAAATTTCATATTGAATAGTTCCATTGTTACATACTTTTGCAACAAAACAAAAAAAACCATAATTGCCTTTATCTTCAAGAATCGAACCCAAACTACACATGCTTATATACCAATGAACCCTTAGGAAACTGAAGCAACAAGTGGCCCCCATAGCTAAACCTATTTTGCTATTCTATGCACCACACCCCCAGCCGTCACTTCCACCCCTTGAGCAGGTAGCCAGCCTCTAATTACACACACACACCTCTTGAATCTAAACAATGGATAATGAAGGATCTTATTGTATTAATAACTATATACACACACACAAACACCACTAACAGTGAACTAATGAATCACTCATGTACGGTTCGTTAACTATCTGAGGGCTCACTCAATATTCACTCGAGTGTAACTCACTTCTTCATCTCTCGAGTCTACTATATTCACGCAGCATATGGCCTATATATATATATATATATATATATATATATATATATAGAGAGAGAGAGAGAGAGAGAGAGAGAGAGGGAGGGAGAGAGAGAGAGAGAGAGAGAGAGAGAGAGAGAGAGAGAGAGAGAGAGAGAGATTTGAATATTTTAATAAAACCCCCATCGTTCAGCCAAGATTTTGACCAAACTTGGCAAACAGGTACGTCTTCATCCGAGAAGTATCGTTATGGAATAATACACTATTCTCCTAACGCTCCCCATAATATAACCCCAAGATGACGAAAAACCTGTGTTTTACGCTTAATTCTAATACAACCTACGAAGGACGACATTTTAAAATGTTTTTTGTACAATCACAACAATAACATCATTTTGTTAATAATAAGCCGAAAGTTTAGTTAAAGATCGGCTAATAACCTCAAACGTTGACTCTTTAAAAACATTGATAGTTATTTAGGTTGTTATAATATTTTATTCGCTTCTTTAGGCATTAGAATGCCCTTCCTACGTAAATTGTATTGATTATGGCTTTCTAAGGCGATTCGAGAGTATTTAAAAAGGTTATGGTTTTTGTAATTCAGCTATCTTGATGAAGCCAACAAACGGATATAAATATCTAAGGGAGAGTTGGAATTTAAGGGTCGGATAAATACTTAAGAAGCAGATAAAGGAAGCAGTACATTAAGAAATGCAATAAAGATGGGAGATAATGAATATAGTGAGATATCTTTGATCTGTCTACCTGAGAAGAAGATCATGTCAATTCTACCTGAATTAGGTAATATACGATCCTATGGAGACGTGACCTTAGCAACGGTCCTGTCCATTAGGTACCAGCTGGTTCTCCGTTAATAGGCAAGACCCGCGCTTTTTATGGCGGGAATCTACGATCAGCTGATTGACCAACTTATAATGGATTCCTCATTAGAAATGTAGATTGCTTCAGAATGCAGCCATTTTTCATACGAATGTGTTATGATATTATAAAGTTCATAAATGTCTTCATTGGAAATCCCTAAACGATATAATTCGACGGTTAATAATTTCTGCGAGTTACAGCTGCTTCCGTTCCTTCACAGCAAATAGAATATCTCACACCGACTCAATGGGGACGAAATATTCTTGTCGTATTCTGTTTGTTCAGGGGCAAGTTTATATATATATATATATAAACAATATTAAATATATAAAAGTAACAAAAATAAATAAATGTGAAATGAGATCACTATATGCAGCAAATGTAGATAAATATTTTAAAATGAAGAGAGGAACTGCGTCATCTTATCACCTTAAGCTTTGGATAGAAATAGTTAATGTTTTCTTTTGATCTTCCATGAAAAATGTTAAATATAAGGCCAAAGAGAAGATTTTAGGCGCGAGAACAGGAAACTGACAGTGTCCTAAGCGGAAATCACTCCCGCCCCTCTTTCAACTTTCGCTCTAGGAAAACACTATTACAAATACGTTTCTCATTTTCATACAATTGTTTACTAAAATACACAATTTACTATTAAATGCAATTAAAACAAATAAACCAATCAAAAACTTAAGCAAGCAGAACAGTATCTTAGTTTGGATAAATGGCAAACCTTAAGCAGGCAGAAACAGTATCTTAGTTTGGATAAATGGCAAACCTTAAGCAGGCAGAACAGTATCTTAGTTTGGATAAATGGCAAACCTTAAGCAGGCAGAAACAGTATCTTAGTTTGGATAAATGGCAAACCTTAAGCAGGCAGAAACAGTATCTTAGTTTGGATAAATGGCAAACCTTAAGCAGGCAGAACAGTATCTTAGTTTGGATAAATGGCAAACCTTAAGCAGGCAGAACAGTATCTTAGTTTGGATAAATGGCAAACCTTAAGCAGGCAGAAACAGTATCTTAGTTTGGATAAATGGCAAACCTTAAGCAGGCAGAAACAGTATCTTAGTTTGGATAAATGGCAAACCTTAAGCAGGCAGAAACAGTATCTTAGTTTGGATAAATGGCAAACCTTAAGCAGGCAGAAACAGTATCTTAGTTTGGATAAATGGCAAACCTTAAGAAGGCAGAACAGTATCTTAGTATGGATAAATGGCAAACCTTAAGCAGGCAGAAACAGTATCTTAGTTTGGATAAATGGCAAACCTTAAGCAGGCAGAACAGTATCTTAGTTTGGATAAATGGCAAACCTTAAGAAGGCAGAACAGTATCTTAGTTTGGAAAAATGGCAAACCTTAAGCAGGCAGAAACAGTATCTTAGTTTGGATAAATGGCAAACCTTAAGAAGGCAGAACAGTATCTTAGTTTGGATAAATGGCAAACCTTAAGCAGGCAGAAACATTATCTTAGTTTGGATAAATGGCAAACCTTAAGAAGGCAGAACAGTATCTTAGTTTGGATAAATGGCAAACCTTAAGCAGGCAGAAACAGTATCTTAGTTTGGATAAATGGCAAACCTTAAGCAGACAGAAACAGTATCTTAGTTTGGATAAATGGCAAACCTTAAGCAGGCAGAAACAGTATCTTAGTATGGATAAATGGCAAACCTTAAGCAGACAGAAACAGTATCTTAGTTTGGATAAATGGCAAACCTTAAGCAGGCAGAACAGTATCTTAGTTTGGATAAATGGCAAACCTTAAGCAGGCAGAAACAGTATCTTAGTTTGGATAAATGGCAAACCTTAAGCAGGCAGAAACAGTATCTTAGTATGGATAAATGGCAAACCTTAAGCAGGCAGAAACAGTATCTTAGTTTGGATAAATGGCAAACCTTAAGCAGGCAGAAACAGTATCTTAGTATGGATAAATGGCAAACCTTAAGCAGACAGAAACAGTATCTTAGTTTGGATAAATGGCAAACCTTAAGCAGGCAGAAACAGTATCTTAGTTTGGATAAATGGCAAACCTTAAGCAGGCAGAACAGTATCTTAGTTTGGATAAATGGCAAACCTTAAGCAGGCAGAACAGTATCTTAGTTTGGATAAATGGCAAACCTTAAGCAGGCAGAACAGTATCTTAGTTTGGATAAATGGCAAACCTTAAGCAGGCAGAACAGTATCTTAGTTTGGATAAATGGCAAACCTTAAGCAGGCAGAACAGTATCTTAGTTTGGAAAAATGGCAAACCTTAAGCAGACAGAAACAGTATCTTAGTTTGGATAAATGGCAAACCTTAAGCAGGCAGAAACAGTATCTTAGTTTGGATAAATGGCAAACCTTAAGCAGGCAGAAACAGTATCTTAGTTTGGATAAATGGCAAACCTTAAGCAGGCAGAACAGTATCTTAGTTTGGATAAATGGCAAACCTTAAGAAGGCAGAACAGTATCTTAGTTTGGAAAAATGGCAAACCTTAAGCAGGCAGAAACAGTATCTTAGTTTGGATAAATGGCAAACCTTAAGCAGGCAGAACAGTATCTTAGTTTGGATAAATGGCAAACCTTAAGCAGGCAGAACAGTATCTTAGTTTGGATAAATGGCAAACCTTAAGAAGGCAGAACAGTATCTTAGTTTGGAAAAATGGCAAACCTTAAGCAGGCAGAAACAGTATCTTAGTTTGGATAAATGGCAAACCTTAAGCAGGCAGAACAGTATCTTAGTTTGGATAAATGGCAAACCTTAAGCAGGCAGAACAGTATCTTAGTTTGGAAAAATGGCAAACCTTAAGCAGACAGAAACAGTATCTTAGTTTGGATAAATGGCAAACCTTAAGCAGGCAGAAACAGTATCTTAGTTTGGATAAATGGCAAACCTTAAGCAGGCAGAAACAGTATCTTAGTTTGGATAAATGGCAAACCTTAAGCAGGCAGAACAGTATCTTAGTTTGGATAAATGGCAAACCTTAAGAAGGCAGAACAGTATCTTAGTTTGGAAAAATGGCAAACCTTAAGCAGGCAGAAACAGTATCTTAGTTTGGATAAATGGCAAACCTTAAGCAGGCAGAAACAGTATCTTAGTTTGGATAAATGGCAAACCTTAAGAAGGCAGAACAGTATCTTAGTTTGGAAAAATGGCAAACCTTAAGCAGGCAGAAACAGTATCTTAGTTTGGATAAATGGCAAACCTTAAGCAGGCAGAAACAGTATCTTAGTTTGGATAAATGGCAAACCTTAAGCAGGCAGAAACAGTATCTTAGTTTGGATAAATGGCAAACCTTAAGCAGGCAGAAACAGTATCTTAGTTTGGATAAATGGCAAACCTTAAGCAGGCAGAACAGTATCTTAGTTTGGATAAATGGCAAACCTTAAGCAGGCAGAAACAGTATCTTAGTTTGGATAAATGGCAAACCTTAAGAAGGCAGAACAGTATCTTAGTTTGGATAAATGGCAAACCTTAAGCAGGCAGAACAGTATCTTAGTTTGGATAAATGGCAGACCTTAAGCAGGCAGAACAGTATCTTAGTTTGGATAAATGGCAAACCTTAAGAAGGCAGAACAGTATCTTAGTTTGGATAAATGGCAAACCTTAAGCAGGCAGAAACAGTATCTTAGTTTGGATAAATGGCAAACGTAAATTATTTGGGTTAATTTACATTTTTTAATTTTTTTTGTGTAGCATAAATTCTTAAGATTTTTCTAACGATCATTTTAATTAGTATTATATTGTTTTTTTTTTGTTTTTTTTTTTACGGCGCATCTACTTCTAGGCCATTAGCGCCGACATCCAGGGTGCAGCGAGGAATTTTCCCAACGAGCCATGAGATGAGAAAATTCCTGCCAGAGGTTGGGAATCGAACCCATCATCTCCCGCTTATGAATCCAATGCGCTAACCATTAGACCACGGGAGACCCCTATTATATTGTTATTATCATTTTTATTTTATTTGCAAAAAATCTTGTATAAGTATCAACATTGTAATAATGTTTTATATAACAACTTTGTATTAAAACTATTTTAAATTTGAAGGATAAATACAATTTCGAATAGTTCATGCAGAAAATAAACCACTTTAAAAATTGTATCGGGCAGGTATTGTATCGGGCTGCGATAACCTGAAGTATCGTACTGAAAGAGGTAGGTACCTATCGGGCTGGTATTGTATCGGGCTGCGATACCCTGAAGTATCGCACCGACAGAGATAGGTACCTATCGGGCTGGTATTGTATCGGGCTGCGATAACCTGAAGTATCGTACTGAAAGAGGTATATACCTATCGGGCTGGTATTGTATCGGGCTGCGATACCCTGAAGTATCGTACCGACAGAGATAGGTACCTATCGGGCTGCGATACCCTGAAATATCGTACCAATAGAGATAGGTACCTACCGGGCTGCGATACCCTGAAGTATCGTACCGCTAGAGATAGGTACCTATCGGGCTGCGATACCCTGAAGTATCTTACCGCTAGAGATAGGTACCTACCGGGCTGCGATACCCTGAAGTATTGTACCGCTAGAGATAGGTACCTATCGGGCTGCGATACCCTGAAATATCGTACCGACAGAGATAGGTACCTACCGGGCTGCGATACCCTGAAGTATCGTACCGCTAGAGATAGGTACCTATCGGGCTGCGATACCCTGAAGTATCGTACCGCTAGAGATAGGTACCTACCGGGCTGCGATACCCTGAAGTATCGTACCGCTAGAGATAGGTACCTATCGGGCTGCGATACCCTGAAGAATCGTACCGCTAGAGATAGGTACCTACCGGGCTGCGATACCCTGAAGTATCGTACCGCTAGAGATAGGTACCTACCGGGCTGCGATACCCTGAAGTATCTTACCGCTAGAGATAGGTACCTACCGGGCTGCGATACCCTGAAGTATCGTACCGCTAGAGATAGGTACCTATCGGGCTGCGATACCCTGAAGTATCTTACCGCTAGAGATAGGTACCTACCGGGCTGCGATACCCTGAAGTATTGTACCGCTAGAGATAGGTACCTATCGGGCTGCGATACCCTGAAATATCGTACCGACAGAGATAGGTACCTACCGGGCTGCGATACCCTGAAGTATCGTACCGCTAGAGATAGGTACCTATCGGGCTGCGATACCCTGAAGTATCGTACCGCTAGAGATAGGTACCTACCGGGCTGCGATACCCTGAAGTATCGTACCGCTAGAGATAGGTACCTATCGGGCTGCGATACCCTGAAGTATCGTACCGCTAGAGATAGGTACCTACCGGGCTGCGATACCCTGAAGTATCGTACCGCTAGAGATAGGTACCTACCGGGCTGCGATACCCTGAAGTATCTTACCGCTAGAGATAGGTACCTACCGGGCTGCGATACCCTGAAGTATCGTACCGCTAGAGATAGGTACCTACCGGGCTGCGATACCCTGAAGTATCTTACCGCTAGAGATAGGTACCTATCGGGCTGCGATACCCTGAAGTATCGTACCGCTAGAGATAGGTACCTACCGGGCTGCGATACCCTGAAATATCATACCAATAGAGATAGGTACCTATCGGGCTGCGATACCCTGAAGTATCGTACCGCTAGAGATAGTTACCTATCGGGCTGCGATACCCTGAAGTATCGTACCGACAGAGATAGGTACCTATCGGGCTGCGATACCCTGAAGTATCGTACCGCTAGAGATAGGTACCTACCGGGCTGCGATACCCTGAAGTATCGTACCGCTAGAGATAGGTACCTATCGGGCTGCGATACCCTGAAGAATCGTACCGCTAGAGATAGGTACCTACCGGGCTGCGATACCCTGAAGTATCGTACCGCTAGAGATAGGTACCTACCGGGCTGCGATACCCTGAAGTATCTTACCGCTAGAGATAGGTACCTACCGGGCTGCGATACCCTGAAGTATCGTACCGCTAGAGGTAGGTACCTATCGGGCTGCGATACCCTGAAGTATCGTACCGACAGAGATAGGTACCTATCGGGCTGCGATACCCTGAAGTATCGTACCATTAGAGGTAGGTACCTACCCCCCTAGGTGGTTGGGGAGTTTGGAAACAGAAGGGTGAGTCCGCTCCTAGATCTCGGGGTGAAGACACAGTCCTGTCTTATTACCTGTTGTATGGAATAAAGGGGTATGTTTATAATGAGCTATGCCCAGACCTTGGGACGGACTCTGGAGGGGAAGGGATGGGGCCGATAGGGATGGCATATCGTGGGACATTCCTATCCCGGGACACTAAACAATGTGGCGATTGACCGTTGGGAGAATCTCGTCCTAGTCAATTTTTAGAGTTGTCACATTTCTTTTTTTCTGACAAGACTAGAATATTAACCCTCTCGAAGCTGTTTTCTGGACACGAACTGCTGACTATGCCTTGCAAGTCTGTTTTCTGGACACGAACTGCTGACTATGCCTTGCAAGTCGCAACAACATTCGCAGGCGCAAGGAAATCTCAAGGTGTTGACATTCGCTGTAGTATCTATTCTAGAAAATACATTTCAGTGAGCTCATGAGTAAAAAACAGAAACTTTAATAAGATACTTACCGTGTTGATGCATATTCATCAAGGATACTAAATATAACAAATATCCAAAAATTCTCAGGTCTGTTAATTTTGGTGTTATAATAAAAATAATAAGTTTTATTGTGATCCATTTTCTGCCTTGGTGTCCAATCGAAGCATACTTTGGCCACCTGTGTCACACAGCCCTACAACATGACCTTGGAATGTTTATTCAAGATGGTTGAACTTTAGTAGAATCTCATTGTTCCAGCATTTGTCTAATAGAATCTGCTTTTTTTTTTCTTTTGTTAAAGTTTCTTAGTGAGCCTCTATTATAAATTGAAGGGCATACTTATTTACTAATTACTTTAACCTTTAATTTTTACCTCTATATACATATTTCTGAGGAGGGCGAAAATGTCTGCCATCCCAGCTGAAGATTCGTTATAATGGGGTTGACAGAAACAATTATAATAATCATTAAAGGCGCTAATGTTCTAAATGTCAAAGCGCTGTAAAAATATAATAATAAATAATCATTAAAAAATAACAAAACTCACATTTAAAAACAATGTAAGTCTGATGAAACATGATGGGTTTCCTGCTGTATTTAAAGCTATATTTACAATGTAAGTCTGATGAAACATGATGGGTTTCCTGCTGTATGTAAAGCTATATATACAGTGTAAGTCTGATGGAACATGATGGGTTTCCTGCTGTATGTAAAGCTATATTTACAATATAAGTCTGATGAAACATGATGGGTTTCCTGCTGTATGTAAAGCTATATTTACAATGTAAGTCTGATGAAACATGATGGGTTTCCTGATGTATGTAAAGCTATATTTACAATGTAAGTCTGATGGAACATGATGTGTTTCCTGCTGTATGTAAAGCTATATTTACAATGCAAGTCTGATGCAACATGATGGGTTTCCTGCTGTATGTAAAGCTATATTTACAATGTAAGTCTGATGGAACATGATGGGTTTCCTGCTGTATGTAAAGCTATATATACAGTGTAAGTCTGATGGAACATGATGGGTTTCCTGCTGTATGTAAAGCTATATTTACAATGTAAGTCTGATGAAACATGACGGGTTTCCTGCTGTATGTAAAGCTATATTTACAATGTAAGTCTGATGAAACATGATGGGTTTCCTGCTGTATGTAAAGCTATATTTACAATGTAAGGCTGATGGAACATGATGGGTTTTCTGCTGTATGTAAAGCTATATGTAAACGTTAACATTATCCTTGTAGACGATGACCGTATCAGTAATAAACCTTATATTAATTATGCTCATGTCTGTTAATTTATTTTTAATATTTTAATAGTCTCAATAAATTTTGAACATGTTGGAAAAACTTCTCCGTTGAGCAACTGCAAGTGAAATTGACGTTTTGCCAAAAACGGATAAACGATTTCGCCTTGAAAGTTGTTTAAATCGATTCCTAACGCCAGAATTTATTTACGCGCTCGGAAGCATATTACGCAAACCCCTACTTTTTACAAATATTGTGTATTTTTGTTTTTTAAATATTTATGAAAACCGTGTCTCCGTGGACGTATTATGCTGGTCAACAGACTTTTCCTACAATTTCTTAAATAAATATCTAATAAAAAATTAAATATTTTATTTTTTATGTCAAACATCAAAAAATTTTGAGCTGAATCTATCGCTTTTAAGTCCCCAAACAAAAATTGGTTAGAAAAACGGTTTTTATTACATATCATATTAAAACTAGTTTCATTTGCTTTCCGACCATAGAAAACTATAAATTATGTATCTGGATGCGGCCCGATTTTTTCGCACGAATTTTGCCGAAAAACAATGTTTCTGTGTTTCTGCTGGTTAACGAAATCGCTCATTCATATAAAAGAAATATTTTTGTGTCAATTTTTAATCAAGTACTTTCGTTTAGGTAACATTTGTAAAATATCGAAGGATTTTTACGCTAAATTAATCATGAATCAAGCTCAGCATAAATAACCACCAAAAACGCTCCTCACCAATGAAAGGTATTTGATGATTCGACTTTATCGTTCATCTCGAACCCTTAACTATTTGCCGACAACGAGCCGCGCCCAACCTCTGACCAACAATACGAATACAGGTAGCACAACACCCCAGTAGACACCACACCTGTAACCAGATAGTGTACACAAACCAAAACTAGTTTCAACGTACGGGACGGTTATACTTCTCAACCAGAACCGGTTTTAGAACATTCTCACACCTTATTCTTCACAGTCCAGTATCTTTCATTCCAATGGCGGATCTCACTGGTAATAAAATACTAATAATATAATTATTTATAATCATCAAGTTATTCCCGAAGAATCTTCTTAAACTAAACACATTTCAATAATAACAATACATGGAGCAAGTTTTATCCCTTGATGTAGTAACTAGATTGTATAAAGTTGGTGTTCCGCAAGGTTCATATTTCAGCTCTACAATTTTTCCCGTTTTCAAAAATCGGACAAAAATTGGATGTTAGTTTATTTCACTCTAGCTGTTGTGGATTTTGAACACTAAATGAGTGAAATAAATGTAAGAAGTTTTATTCCTGATACTGTAAATAATGTATTCAATAATTATCATGATTTAAAGCAGTTCTTCTACAAGGCTCTTCAATTAACTCTTGGTGGTTTTAAGTTCTTCTACAAGGCTCTTCAATTAACTCTTGGTGGTTTTAAGTTCTTCTACAAGGCTCTTCAATTAACTCTTGGTGGTTTTAAGTTCTTCTACAAGGCTCTTCAATTAACTCTTGGTGGTTTTAAGTTCTTCTACAAGGCTCTTCAATTAACTCTTGGTGGT
Organism: Gonocerus acuteangulatus; assembly: GCA_946811695.1. Lineage (NCBI taxonomy): Eukaryota > Metazoa > Arthropoda > Insecta > Hemiptera > Coreidae > Gonocerus > Gonocerus acuteangulatus. The sequence continues at coordinate 1,327,293 of OX328124.1, forward strand.
TTTAAGTAAGTATAAGTGGAACTCTTTTAGAACTGAAACAGTAAAATTTATCAATAAAAACCGAGGATTCATTACGTTTGTTATTTCAATGAACAATTCCTATGTCAATAATATTTAATGAAAAAAAACAAAAACAATATATTCAAGATAAGAGAAAGGGAACAGGACGTTGATGACCCCGGTTCCCTATCGGTCATGTAAATTAAGGATTGTTGAATACTTGGATGTCCTACTTACTGAACCACCTGCATTTGGTATATTCAACATTGGCAACACGTAAATAAATAGGTATATATTTCAAAAGCTGTAAACCTCAAGAAAGTACAAGACCTTTCCATCCTAATGAATTCTGATCAATGAAGAATATAGAAATACCGAAACTTCTTCACTTTGTAGCCTATATACAAGGTTTGTATTACTTGTCTTGCACAAACTCTAATAGTTTTCCTTTGACTATAATCGTTAGCATTAGAAAAAAATCTTTTAATTATTTTTGACATCAGCTAAAGGTGAAGAATCAATTTTGAGAAGTAATATAAATACAAAAATTACTCTTGTTATTAATAATTAATCATTAAATAATTTAGTGATGAGTAATAAATTAAAAAATAAATACAGCATGATTGAAAACCCATATCTTCTTGTTTGACAATATGAAAAAGTGTATGACTCATGAGACCTCCCTGAGTAACACCTCCGATGCTGTAATTAGGGGTGATGAGATGATGAGGGGAGTTTTGCTTAAGTCAATTAGCTCGGTGAGGGCTTTGTTCTGGATGAGCACGTGGCTCGCATCTGCTTACTGGATCAGGTGGTATCGCTTTGTTTATCAACAACAATACCCAACAATCGGGCTTCTGCGGTTCCTTGTCGGTCCGACCAAAACGGGGCAGAATATGGTTTTGCATTTAGACGGGAGAAAGCTGAGTCTGTTTGCTCGTTTCTCTGCTTCTGGGGTGTTTGGCTTCTGAATATCGGTGAATCTATATTGTATTGATTCTCAGGGCAATATGAGGGTCGGTGGAAAAACCAGCACTAGATGCGCAACGGCAGCACATTCTGCACCGAGGCAAAGATCACGATGATGCAAACAATTTGCTATTTTAAAACTCATTTACGGAAGCAGGATAGATTTAATTGTTAATGCGTTAAAGTTTCGATCCTAGGATTGTGTGTTTGATTTCTTCTAGGAGTGATGGCATTTATCTAGAAAAAAAAACAGGGATGTCAGCACCTACAGCCAAAGGTTAATAACCTAAACATAACTCGTAAAAACAAATCCTTGCTAATATTAAAAGAACGTTAAAATCAGTAAAATATAAAATAATATCATACGTCTGACCCATCTTAAATGTATTATTCTTTGATACAGGAATAATAAAACTAATCATATTCGGCATTCATAACGTAAGTGGGGGGGGGGGGCGATTTTGGCTCAGTAGAAGAGGAATTGACTCTTTTCACTGTCGATGACGCACACTAAAGGTTCTATCATCTAGTGTCGTTGTTTGTTTATGGTCGGAAGTAGTGTCCCAAGGCAAGCAGTAAACGATTCCTAGTTGTATATCCTAAAAGTCTAAAAACCAATAAAAATAAATAAATAATCGAAAATAAATGAATATTTTTTTATTTGTCTAATGATTAACCCTCCATTTTAGTAGCTACGGACTATCAATAGGTTCCCACCCATACATAACGCCAATGGTACATGGTTACTCATCCAGGTAGTATTCAAGGCCGACGTGGTCAACTTCGATGGCCGCTTTAGTCATCGTGGACTTTTGCCAATTCCGGACTATCAAAATTTGACATTGTGGCGAAATCGTGATATGATGGTAGTCTTGTCAAAATTTGTAACCATCTCACCCTAAGACTCACCTGTAGCGGGAATGCTCAGACTCGTATACTCAAAGGCTGACTTTATTACAAACGCAATCAAAAAACTACGGACAGGACTGTGTTTATGACAAGGTTTCTATTCACTTGAGCTGACGTCCAACCGCTGCGGTCGGTTTGTTTAATGCTTAGGAATTGCAGACTGTCGATAGGTAGCCACCTAACCCCTTCTCATTAGCCCTATGCTGAGTCTATGAAGAACTACTTCCGAGGGATGGTCTGTAATCTACTGCATAGTTCTCAACCTTATGAAGGACTGTCCTCATCACGTGTCCTTGCATTGTTTTAGGCACGTGGTGAATTGCATTATCCTAGGAAGCCATATTGTTTCGAACCCCCTCCTCATAGGCCCAAGTCCTAAGGGATGTTTTTATCTATGCAATAGTTATATACCTCTCGTCTTGATGAACTGTTTGTCCCAATGAGTTTCTAGCGTGTGCCTGCTTTGTTCTGCCACGCATGCTCATTAGCCCTATCCCTAGTCGTAGTAGAACTATTGTCTTCATAAGGGGTGTTTTTATCTAGGCAATGTTGAAGTACCTGACGACTTGATGTAAGTTAAATACCTCCGTGTGTCTCCATTGTTTCAGTCAAGTGGAATAATGAATGATCCCTAACACACTCCTCTAACTAGCCCTATTCCTAGTCTAAGCAGAACTATTGTCTAGGTTAGGTTTGTTCTAGACAGACACTATACCACAATACCTGTCTTGATGGTTTCACCCAAGTGACACCCAGATAGTTCCTAGTGCCTGCATTGTTTCAGTCACGTGGAATAATGATTAATCCCTAAAGACTCTCTACTTTGCCCTATCCCAAGTCTAAGTAGATATATAGAATATAAAAGTACCTGTGTCGGGTTAAGGGACGCTATTTGCCAGATGACATGATCTTCCTTAATACTCAGAGTTGTACTCAACTTACAATATGACTTATTATGTAATGGATTCAGATTTCAATCAAGGCTTTGATTCATCTTGACTTTATAGATTTATTTTCTCAATCAGGTTAAGTTTCTGTAGAAACCTGTTGATTCGAAGATCAATGCATCTGGACTAGTCTGGGGAGACACTTTCACTCCGCAGAAACCCTATTCCTACCGGATGTAGTGCTATTACCACCTAACGGGGAGCTACTCGGTAAAGCCTTAAATACCCGGTCACTTATTGATGCTTTCACAGTTTTGTAACAGTCCTAGGGTGAACTATTCGTTTCCAAAATAGTCAGCAATACATAAATAAAATGAATGACTGAAACCTGAATGGAGAAAACCACTCCTTGGTTCCTCAAGTTCCTTACAAAGAACTTGTATGTTCTTTGTATGCCATCTTGTTTTTATGGTGTAGAGTGCTGACATTGAGGGTTTTTCCTAGAATACATCAGACTGTCAATCCCATATTGCTCTCAGATTCCTACTTCTCGTGCTAAAATAAGCTACCACCCAATTGTATAGTTTTTATAACAAATTTGCTGTTACTCGTACCCGGTGTGCGATGCTACATCTATTTTCTGCATCTAGAAAAGCCCAAATAAATTATAAACCAAATAAGTAGTATTAAAATCTAATAACACAAATCTGTAACTGTTGGAGTTCACAGTTCCAAACTGTTAGTCCTAGACGATTTTAACCTAGCCTATGACATTCCCCGGATCAAGATCTACCTGGGTGCTAAGTCTGGTCAAATACAGTCAAACAGTGTGGATTTGTATAAGGAACAAACATACAGACAGACAGTTGATAGACTTTCTTGACTTAGCCTACGAGACTTCCCGGGCCAAGATCTACCCGTGTGCCATGTTTAGTAAAAAGTCTGACTCACAGGAACTGCGTCATCTTAGCGCGGTTACGTACATCTCGAAGAAATGGAATAGATTAGCATCACAAATCACAGGAAACTGACAGTAGCCAACTTATACAATACAATTATGTACTGAAAACGTACTTACTCTTCGACTACTGCTGAGAAGGATCTATTCTAAACAACCAAAAATTCGTTGTCATTTCAGCTATCTTGTTTTACTAGCAAATTCGTTTTACTGTTATAATCAACTGTAAATATGTGCTTCATGGCGAATAAAATTCCATTCTGTCGTGGGTTAAATCTTTCTATAAAATAAGAAATAACGATAACTTCAGTTGGAGGCTATGAGGAAGGTTATATAGATAGGAGAATTCAAAACAAACTACGTCATCATGATTAGTCACAGCCATCTTGATTACCACAGCCACTCCAAACTTATTACCAATACCTTTCTCCATTTCTTAGCTTATTTTACTACTATACTAATTTTACTGATAAATGCAATTTAAAACAAAAAAAGTCCGACTCGCAGGAACTGCCTCATCTTAGCGCGGTTCCGTTCTTATCCCTAGTCTAATTTCGAAAGATTAAAATAGAAGCAGTTATTATTTTTTTGAGAGGAGATCGTTGACCGATGATGATGCAAGGTAGGGATTGTCCGGGTTCGGTCACTGCTACTTAATAATACATACCCCATATGTGTATGTATGTGGGCATATATATGTACATATGTGTGCGCGTATATGGGTATGTGTGTATGCATATATATATAAATATATATATATATATATTATATATGTATATATATATATATATATATATATATATATGTTAGGTATATTTACATAGATATGTGCATATATTAGTGTTAAATATGTCCTACTTGTATTTACAGCCCTGATGAAGGCTTGAAGTTCAAGCCGAAACGTCGGCACAATAAAACCATTTTTACGATAAAATGTAGTTTTATTAAGTAGCAGTGAGCGAACCCCGACAGTTATTATTTTGGTTCCACCAGTCTTGAAAGGTAGGATTTACAATCTTACCTGGAAGGGTCGGCAAGACTAGAAACCGTCCCGCTAGTTACAAGGTCTTGGAATCTTGGAACTCTATATTTCTAACAATAAATTGTTTTTGTTATTAGACTTAACCTGTTTTATTTTCGAATACATTATCCAACTATAAGCAATTAAAAAATAACAAGGAATAAAAAACAGACAAAAAGAATAGTTCGAATAAGCGAAATTAATTACTTTAAAGCTTTAAGCTCTTATTTCTCCGATTGTCATCGCCTAATCAAAACTTTCATTAGAACCTTTTATGTAGAGCATTTAATAAGCTTTCTAATGGCATTCTTCCGTTTACCAAGATTTTCAACCGTTTTCGAGATATTAATGAAAGTTCCCAAAATTTACATTATTTCTAGCAACAGAAAATTGGTCTCATTTTTCATATCCTGTTTTACACACAAAATTTTCCCAACATAAGAAATTACAAAAATAAAAAGCAATAAAAAACGAAGGGAAAGAGACAAAAATTACAAAATGAACGACAAAAAACCCGTTCATAAGAACAAAACAGACGTATTTGAAGATTTAAGCACATATTTCTCCGATTGACATAACCTAATCAAAAATAGTTTTTGGATCTTTTTTGTAGAGAATTTAGTAAGCTTTCAAATAGTTTTAATCCACTTACCACGATTTCCCAACCGTGTTCGAGATATTAAAGAAAGTATACGAAGTTCCCAAAACTTTTCATGTCTGTTCATAAAATATTTTATTCTAACCCTTCCTTAACTCCAAACGTAACAAAACTTTCAACATATTAGTTTTAATTAAAGTAGAACATGCAGATAATGTTTCAACTGAATCCCGTAATTCTAAGTACCCAAACCAAAAACGGTATTCAAAAACTATTTTTCCAATTTTCTCGAAAACATTTAAAGCTATCGCCTTGAAAATTGTTCCATTCGTTTTCCCAGTCCAAGAAGCCTATAAAACGAGTACTTACAAGCTTATGAACTCAAAAACGTAAGCGTTACGATTTTGTTTGCGCGAATTTCGCCCCAAATGCCATCTTCCAGTGGGCGGATTTTTTGATTATGGTTATTAGCGCGGTTCCTCCCTCCCTCATAGGGAGGAACCCCGCTTATAGGGTTGATGCAATGAAACAATCCGGAAGTGCCGACTAGAAAATTTTGCGTTTCAGAACCCCTGGAAACCGAAAATGATGGTAGTTCAAATTTGTATATATATATGTATATATATATATATATATATATATATATATATATATATATATATATATGTATATATATATTTGTCTGTTCGCTCATTTCTGCCTTCCCTGATGGGCCGATTTTGATGAAATTTGGTAGAAAAATCCGTCGTCCAATTTGAAAGGTCAAGTTCGTTAACCAGCAGAATCCGCCCACCGGAAGATGGTTTTTGGAACGACATTCGCGCGAAAAAAATCGTTGCGCTTACTTCATATGCTTGCAAGTACTCGTTTATTGGCTTCTTGGCCTAGGAAAACGAATGAAACCATTTTCAAGGCGATAGCTTTAACCGTTTTCGAGAAAATTGGAAAAATAGTGGTTGAATAACGTTTTTGGTTTGGGTACTTAGAATCATGGGATTCAGTTGAAACATTTTCTGCATGTTTGAATTTCATTAAAACTAATATGTTGAAATTGTTTTTACGTTTGGAGTTAAGGAAGGGTTAGAATAAAATATTTTATTAACAGACATAAAATGTTTAGGGAACTTTGTATATTTTCATTAATATCTCGAACACGGTTGGGGAATCGTGATAAGTCTACAAAACAGATTCTGAAAAAATTTTTGATTAGGTGATGTCAATCGGAGAAATAAGTGCTTAAAACTTCAAATACGTCTGTTTTGTTCTTATGAACGGGTTTTTGTCGTTCTTTTTGTCTCCTTCCCTTAGTTTTTTATTGCTTTTTATTTTTGTAATTTCTTATATTAGGAAAATGTATTTGTGTTTAAAACAGGATAGTTAAAATGAGAACCAATTTTTTGTTGTTAGAAATAGATGATTTAGAAAAATATGAGTACCTTTGCGTAAATTTCTAGCAACCTGAAAATTTGCATGAATGATAGGGACAACAATATATGTAAGGGAATGGGAAAAGCCTTTATCGATCCCATGAACAATTTTATTCGAGGTGAAAGTTCGCAAAAAAAGGTTTTCAGGATTTTTCAGGAAAACGTTTAGATTTATGATAAAAATAGTTCAGACAAAAAATGCAGAATTTCCTTTACTTGTATTAAACATAATATGCCAGACTATGTTCCTCTTTCTAAGGTCCTAGTACCGTTAGAGCCATAATATGCCAGACTATGCCGGTGGCTTGTCGATGGCACCACAGCCGCTGTATACCTGCTCCTCTTTCTAAGGTCCTAGTACCGTTAGAGCCATAATATGCCAGACTATGCCGGTGGCTTGTCGATGGCACCACAGCCGCTGTATACCTGTTCCTCTTTCTAAGGTCCTAGTACCGTTAGAGCCATAATATGCCAGACTATGCCGGTGGCTTGTCGATGGCACCACAGCCGCTGTATACCTGTTCCTCTTTCTAAGGTCCTAGTACCGTTAGAGCCATAATATGCCAGACTATGCCGGTGGCTTGTCGATGGCACCATAGCCGCTGTATACCTGTTCCTCTTTCTAAGGTCCTAGTACCGTTAGAGCCATAAAGCTCGCAAAATGACAACTTGACATTTGATAATATTAAACTCAAACAAGCTCATGAAGTAGTTTCTCTTTTTTTGTCTCTGTTTTCCTCAGTTATTAATTTTTTGTTATGTTGTATGCCTTGTTTTTTAATTGGTTGCTGTTATTTTGATTGGATTTTTTTTTTCAATAAAACAAGGCTAGTTAATGAGAATTATGTTCAGGTGTATATAGAATATAATTTCCGGGGGGGGGCTGAGAGGATTTGGGGGGTATGGAATACTAACAATCTACAGCTTGGAATAGTTAGCCAACTAAAACACTATTGCACCCAAAAGATTTTTTTTTCTGAACTGAGTGATCTTCTTGTTATTTTTAAGGTTTTCACGACACATTTTTACCGATTGGGGGGGGGGGGGGTGCAGCCCTCTAAGCCCCCCTCTTAATATACGCCCATGCATGTTTGTATTTTGTATTGATTAATTGAGCTTTGCTTTAGAATGAGAGCCGGATTGTGTAATTTCCACTTCTGCATAAGTTAGCTGCTGTCGGTTTCCCTGACGCCTTAATATCACTTTTATTCGAGATGTTCGAGAGGATTTTGACATTTTTCACGAGATATATAAAAAAAAGTAGTTTATTTATTTTCTAAGCTTTTCAAATGACACTAGGGATATGAACGGAACCGCGCTAAGATGATGCAGTTCCTGAGAGTCTTTTTTTCTATTTCTTATTAACGGAAAATAGTAATAAAGAAAACCAAGTGATTCATGTTGAACATTGGCCGCACAGCGAAGGTAGTTGTAAAGCAACGACAGGAAATGCCGAACTCCCTTTACGACATCCAACCCTTCATAGAAACGGAAAGATAATTGAAGGTTCAGTGTCGAATAGCGAGGGTTCGTATCCTGAATCACTGGGTATCACTGAATATCACCCTTTCACTGCCAGTGATTATCATTAACACAATGTAATCAGAGAATGCGGTGGTAGTGTAACTTATTTAAAATACACATTGGATTGTCGCAAAAATTATGCAAATTTTGATATGACCAATTCCTTTTTACAAAGTAAATAACTGTTGTCTGTTGCTTACTTAGTAACACCAACTACTTTCGCAATATCCCGAGTATTTTTCCGAAGGTTATCTTCAACCAAAGCCCTCACTTTAAAATCTGATCAAGATCTGAAGGCCTACCGCGACCTTATTTCTCTTAGTGATCAAAATCCCCAAGACAAAATTTTTGGAACCATTGCTCCATCGTACCTTCGCTGCAAACAATGACGTTATACGCGATTTGAACCGCACTTTTTCTATTAGGAAAATCCTGTTTTGGCATGTTGAATTTCAGAAGCCCTTACTTATAGACAATATAACACAAACTAAGCTAATATTGGAAAGAAAAGCAACAATAATAACCATTCTTTATAATCAAGAACTTGAGATTATCTTGATTTACTCGACAATGTCAAGGTTTACTTGACATTGTCGAGTTGACAAGAACATGCATAAGCAAAATGAATTGTACTCAACCCCTGCATTATTTTTGCAATAACACATTTAATAAGCTAATGCCCCTTAACACATTTAATAAGCTAATGCCCCTTAACACAAGTGCAGCCTACGTTATTCTTCTATCGAAAAAATGCCAACATCAAACCATTCAACTAGTCCGTTATCCAGAAAAAACGGTTTTCCAAATTTTGACTTTATCTCAATAATTTGATTTCACCACTTGTAGGTGGACATTTATATTTCAAGCTGTTTTACCCTGCGGTTCAGATTAACTCCCAATTTAAATAAACGTATTTCATTTATTTATAAGATAACTGTTATCTTATAAATAAATAAAACACACCTTATAATATGTGTAAACAATATAGGCAGTCTCATTACACGGGCAGTATGGTTACTGACGCTAATAATATGGTTCGGAGTAAACCCGTTATTTTAAAAACAAACTAATGTAAAAATAGTCCCGAATACTAGAAAGTGAGAATAATTTGATCCGAAGAAAGCCAATATTCTTCTGGAAAATATAACTATATTTTTCATTTAAGTTGCAGAAACGTTGCCCGATATCGATGAAATCTAATAAATAAATAGATATTTGCAGGAATTTTCACAAGGTTCTTAATTATTCCTACTTATCTCTATTTTCGAAGATACTTTGGTGATTGTACCTTGAATACCTTCCAACAAATACACAACAAGATTAAAGAAAGAGTACCATAAGATACTTCCCCTATGTCACGGTGACTATCTTCCCTAAAGGATATTCTAATTGGATCCCATTGTCCCCTGAAGACGAGTGGCTAGCTAAGTGAAAGAAGGATAGAGCTTAACAACAGCCCTTGTGAGACTCCAGCAACCCTCCTGTCCGGAATAAAGATCTATTTACATATCTCTACCGTCCAGTGTGGGAAAGGCGATATTACCATCCCAGGTAGGGAGACCGGACCCCTGCCGGACCATCCAACCTCCCGGGTGTAGGAATACCTCTCGTAACGGAGTCAGTGTCGTGGGGTGGACGGTAGACCTTCCTCTCTCTCACTCTCTCTCCTTAGGGAGGAAACCCGCTTATAACGCCATCTGGGAGGCCCACTAGATAATTATACGTTTCAATATCCAATGATGTGAACATATATATATATATATATATATATATATATATATATATATATATATACAGGGTGTCCCGTAAATGTCTAGTCATATTGTGAGAGGTGATAGAGGGCCCTTAGGGGAACAAAAAATGTTCTATGACGATTTTCCGAATTCTTGGCCATAAGGGAGAAAACGTCGTTTTATTGTTTTATCGAGACAAACGTGGTTTTTAGAAGAATAGTCGTTGTAGCTCCGTCCCAGGTGGTTCTACCAGAAACGAAGTGAAACCAATCGAAAGCTGAGTAAATTTTCTATAAGACTAGTTGATAGTAAAAGTAAAAATGAATGAATGTAAGTATGTCTATCTTACCAAAAGAAAGCTATTCTAAATTTCCTGACATTTTCTCGATATTTCTTTCCCGCGTTACTCCTAAATGGGCAGGATCTGAGATTTCCGGGTTTCAGAAAAACTTCTTCATTTAACCAGCTTTCTATTCATGTATCACAAACCTGTTTTATGGAAGTATGCGAACGATTTAAGAACAAAAGTTTAAAAAAAAACATGGATCTGTGAAAAGAAAATTATATTTTTTTCTTCAGTTTATTCAAAAAGCTGAAGAGAAATATTTATTTTTATACATTTTTACATACATATTAAGTAAATATTTACTTAAAACAATAAAAAAAATTACTTCCACGAATATAAAAAAAATCCTAAAACAGTAAATAAATAAAATACACATTCATTTTGAATTTATTAATTCAGGTAACTAATAATGGGTCCAGGAGGCGGCCATTAAGGAACTCCAACCAGACATTAACCTCAAAAAAAAAAATTATTATTTTTACCTAGATAACTCATTTTGAACACATTTTTACAGGACTATGTACATCTTATTTATGACGGATAGGATATTTAATTACCACAACAAACACACGAGAATCCAAGTGAGGTTCACAAGTGTAGCCATCAGTATCAATTCAAGGTAAAGCAATTGTTTTCTAAATATAAATACCTGTAAAAATGTGTTCAAATGCGTTATCTAGGTAAAAATAATAATTTTTGAGGTTAATGTATGGGTGGGGTTCCTTAATGGCCGCCTCCTGGACCCAGTATTAGTTACCTGAATTAATAAATTCAAAATAAATGTGTATTTTATTTATTTACTGTTTTAGGTTTTTTTTTATATTCGTGGAAGTAATTTTTTTTATTGTTTTAAGTCAATATTTACTTAATAATTATGTAAACATTTATAAAAATAAATATTTCTCTACAGCTTTTTGAATAAACTGAAGAAAAAAATATAATTTTCTTTGCACTGATCCATGTTTTTTTTAAAACTTTTGTTCTTAAATCGTTCATATCCTTCAATAACACAAGGTTGTGATACATGAATGGAAAGCTGGTTAAATGAGGAAGTTTTTCTGAAACCCGGAAATCTCAGATCCTGCCTATTGAGGAGTAACGCAGGAAAGAAATATCAAGAAAATGTCAGGAAATTTAGAATAGCTTTCTTTTGGTAAGATATACATACTTACATTCATTCATTTTTACGTTTACACCCAACTAGTCTTATAGTAAATTTACTCAGCTTTCAATTGGTTTCACTTCTTTTCTAGTAGAACCACCTCGGACGGAGCTACAACGACTATTCTTCTAAAAACAACGTTTGTCTTGATAAAACAATAAAACGACGTTTTCTCCCTTATGGGCGAGAATTCGGAAAATTGTCATAGGACATTTTTTGTTTCCCTTAGGGTCCTCTATCACCTCCCACAATATGACTAGACATTTACGGGACACCCTGTATACAGGGTGATTCAGGTCTAAGTAGCCAAACTCTAAGAGGTGATTGTAGACATAATTTCCCACAAAAAAGTTCATTTGAAGTATGGACCGATTCCGAAAGGAAAAGGAGCTATGTCCAATTTTCTGTTTTTTTAACGTAGTCATGTTTTTTAATTAATAAGAAAGGATTTCTCAAAAACTTTTCATGATAATTAAATTCTAATTATGCCATCATAAAATAGACAAAATTTCCTTTAAAAAGACAGCAATTTAATTCATTAGAACTATAATTAAAAGATACTTTCTGGACGTCCAATAACGCACTTCTGTTTTTATCAATGAATCAGAGTTGTTTTGCGATTTTTTTCCTCAGCCCCTAACGGACTACGGATTCAATACTTACAGGAAAACTTCTGCATTTAATAAGCATTAAATCTATGCAAATAAAGTGGTGGTTTATTCGGGAATAAATTGAAAGATTGGATCCCTTTTGTCAAAAAAATGTGGAATGTAGTTTTGTTACTTTCAAATGCCTTGTGTGAAGAAATTAAAAATTATTCATTTTTTATTGACCAAACTGTGGGTACCCATTGTCCAATCCAGAAGCAATAAAAAGTAACTGAAAGAAATTATTGGAAAAGTTTTTCATTTGGGAGATCTGTTACATTTTCATTGATTTATATTTTACACTTTGGAGTTTGTACTAAAATATTTATTAGGTCTGCAATCACCTCCTAAAGTTGGGCTACATAGACCTGTATATATTTATATATTAGTGTCTTTGCTCCTCAACTTCCCCAAAAATGGTCCGATTTCGATCAAATTCGGTACCAAAATGTTTGTTGAATTTAATACTCAAGTTTGTAAGCCAGCATGATCCGTTCACCGGAAGACGGTTTGTCGCAGAAAGAGAGCAATTAGATATTCCAACTAAGGGAACCAGCAAAACCATTTTTAACGGGATATATCTAACCGTTTACAAGAAACATTATTAAAACTACTTTTTTGAACTATTTGGTTTTACAGATAAATGCCTAGGGGATGGGGAACACCAAACACATTTAGCTCATCATCAAATATATATATATATATAATATATATATACAGGGTGTCCCGTAAATGTCTAGTCATATTGTGAGGGGTAATAGAGGACCCTTAGGGGAACAAAAAATGTTCTATGACGATTTCCCAAATTCTCGCCCATAAGGGAGAAAACGTCGTTTTGTCGATTTTTCGAGACAAACGTGGTTTTTAAGAGAATAATCTTCGTAGCTCTGTCCCAGGTGGTACTACTAGAAAGGGAGTGAAACCAATCGAAAGCTGAGTAAATTTACTATAAGACTAGTTGGGAGTAAACGTACAAATAAATGAATGTATGTATGTATATCTTACCAAAAGAAAGCTATTCTAAATTTCCTGATATTTTATTGATATTTCTTTCCATCGTTACTCCTCAATGGGCAGGATCTGAGATTTCCGGGTTTCAGAAAAACTTCTTCATTTAACCAGCTTTCCATTCATGTATCACAACCCTGTGTTATTGAAGTATTTGAACGATTTAAGAACAAAAGTTTAAAAAAAACATGGATCTGTGAAAAGAAAATTATATATTTTCTTCAGTTTATTCAAAAAGCTGAAGAGAAATATTTATTTGTATAAATGTTTACATAAATATTAAGTAAATATTTACTTAAAACAATAAAAGAAAATTAATTCTACGAATTTAAAAAAAATTCCTAAAACAGTAAATAAATAAAATACACAATTTGTTAATTACAGTAACTAATTATGGGTCCAGGAGGTTGCCATTAATGAACCCCAACCATACATTAACCTCAAAAATTACTATTTTTACCTAGATCAAGCATTTGAACATATTTTTACAGGTATTTATTTAGAAAACAAATGCTTTACCTTGAATTAATACTGATGGCTATGCTTGTGAAACTCACTGGGATTCTCGTGAGCCCTATGCGTTTTTGTTGTGGTAATTAAAAATTCTATCCCTCATAAATAAGATGTACATAGTCCTGTAAAAATGTATTCAAATGCGTGATATAGGTAAAAATAATAATTTTTGAGGTTAATGTATGGTTGGGGTTCCTTAATGGCCGCCTCCTGGACCCAGTATTAGTTACCTGAATTAATAAATTCAAAATAAATGTGTATTTTATTCATTTACTGTTTTAGGATTTTTTTTTATATTCGTGGAAGTAATTTTTTTATTGTTTTAAGTAAATGTTTACTTAATATTTATGTAAACATTTATAAAAATAAATATTTCTCTTCAGCTTTTTGAATAAACTGAAGAAAAAAATATAATTTTCTTTTCACAGATCCATGTTTTTTTTTTTAAACTTTTATTCTTAAACCGTTCAAATACTTCAATAACAAAGGGTTGTGATACATGAATGGAAAGCTGGTTAAATGAAGAAGTTTTTCTAAAACCCGGAAGTCTCAGATCCTGCCCATTGAGGAGTAACGATGGAAAGAAATATCAATATAATATCAGGAAATTTAGAATAGCTTTCTTTTGGTAAGATACACATACTTACATTCATTCATTTTTACGTTTACTTCCAACTAGTCTTATAGTAAATTTACTCAGCTTTCGATTGGTTTCACTCCCTTTCTAGTAGTACCACCTGGGACAGAGCTACAAAGATTATTCTCTTAAAAACCACGTTTGTCTCGAAAAATCGACAAAACGACGTTTTCTCCCTTATGGGCGAGAATTCGGGAAATCGTCATAGAACATTTTTTGTTCCCCTAAGGGTCCTCTATCACCCCTCACAATACGACTAGACATTTACGGGACACCCTGTATATATATATATATATATATATATATAAAATATATGTATATATATATATGTATATATATATATTATATATATATATATATATATATATATATATATATACATGTAAGTTTAAAAAGAAATCGGCATCGGTTTAAATATCTGCTGATTTGATAAGATTTAAATACCTCCAATGAGTCGCCATTATTTAACATGACGTAGCTCCCTAACTAGCCCTATCCTTAGTCTATGTAGTACTAATGCTTTCATAGGGGAAGTTCGTAGCTGCCCCAGAGCTTTAAATACCTGTTGCCTCGATGAAGTTATTGTCTCATTGAGATCCTTGCGTGTGCCTGCTTTGTTTCAGCCACGTGGTATAATGAACGCCCCTTAGATTAGCTAGTAGCCCTAACTAGCCCTATCCTTAGTCTATGTAGGACTATTGCTTTCATAGGGGAAGTTCGTAGCTGCCCCAGAGCTTTAAATACCTGTTGCCTCGATGAAGTTATTGTCTCATTGAGATCCTTGCGTGTGCCTGCTTTGTTTCAGCCACGTGGTGTAATGAACGCCCCTTAGATTAGCTAGTAGCCCTAACTAGCCCTATCCTTAGTCTATGTAGGACTATTGTCTTCATAAGGGATGTTTTTTCCAGTCCCCAAGCTTAAATACCTGTCGAGATGATGGAGTTTTTGTCTCCATGAGTGTCACGCGTGTGCCTG
Source organism: Gonocerus acuteangulatus (assembly GCA_946811695.1). Taxonomy (NCBI): domain Eukaryota; kingdom Metazoa; phylum Arthropoda; class Insecta; order Hemiptera; family Coreidae; genus Gonocerus; species Gonocerus acuteangulatus. Next base: position 1,342,607 of record OX328124.1, read on the forward strand.
CTTTGTTTCGCCACGCATGCTCATTAGCTATTGTGTTTGTAGGGGATTTAAATGTTCTATCGCCTTGATGGACTTTTGTCTGATTGACACTCTAACCGTCCGCAAGCTTAAATGCCTGTTGCCTGGATGGACTTTTTACCTCATTGAGATCCTTGCGTGTGCCTGCTTTGTTTCAGCCACGTGGTATAATCAACGCCCCTTAGATTAGGTCATAGCCCTAACTAGCCCTATCCTAAGTCTATGTAGGACTATTGTCTTCATAAGGGATATTTTTACCAGTTCCCAAGTTTACATCCCTCTTGCCTTGATGAACTTTTTGTCTCAATGGGTGTCACGCGTGTGTCTGCTTTGTTTTGCCACGCATGCTCATTAGCTATTGTGTTTGTAGGGGATTTAAATGTTCTATCGCCTTGCTGGACCGAGCGGTAGCTTAAATACCTGTCGCATTGATGGAGTTTTTATCTCATTTAGAACCTTGCCTGTGCCTGCTTTGTTGGCCTATCCTAAGTGTATGTAGAACAATTGTCTTCCTAAGGAATATTTTTAAAAGTCCCCTGTTTGGATACGTGTTGCCTTGATGAAATGTGACTTCCTCCTTGTACATCAATTCTTTAATGCACGTATTTCAGGAAATGTAACAAGCTTTCGAATACATGCTCTGTATTTACGATGATATCCGAAACAGTTTCTAGATATTCAAGAATATTTACGAAAATTGTAAGAAAATCTACTTTTTCTTATTTTGAGCGACAACGGATATAGATATGAAGTTGGAAATGGTTATATTTCACTGTCCACATCCAATTACTTCTGAAGCGTGTACCTGGAATCCTAGTAATGCCTTAGAAATATATATATATATATATATATATATATATATATATATATATATATATATCTACAGGGTGTCCCGCATTGAGATGACTTTAGGGAATTATTCTGCACTTCGTTTGTAGTTCAAGGACACAGGAATGAGCGTCCAATCTCAACATGTAGCAGAGCTAGTGAAACTTTTGTCTATTTTTAAAACTATTGTTTTGTTTTACACATGACATCTCAATGCGGGACATCCTGTATAATAGTTTATTTTTCACGTAAGACTAAGACATAACTGTGACTCTAGGGATATGAACGAAAACGGGCAAAGATGACGCAGTTCCTGTAAGTTGGACTCTTTAAAGTATAATTAGTTAGGCAGTTGAAGTTATTCATAAATTTTATTATGGGTTTTTAGAAGAAGAAGGATTTTCAAATAGTCGTGGCGTAGATGATATGCAAGTTGAATTTATGAGTGATAATGATAAACAAGAATAGATAGCCATTGCTTTTTACCTCCAGGAATAAACGAATAAAATAATACTAGTAATTAAAGTATGGTTTATCTCACGCAGCTGTTGTAAGTATAAACCAGACCCGGAGTGTAAATACAGTATTGTACAAGACTTACACCGCCTAGAGAGGCAAGTCACGTGGTTATAGTTTGTGGAGATTCCACAAGATAGCGCTGCTTCTTAACGAAGGACACGCAGCACGGCTTCTAATTTAGATAAGTACATGCTGCTTTTCTTGTACCTAACCTTTAAGGACTCTTCGTCGGCCGTTATTACATAGTACGTCATTTACCGGTAACGGGAAGTCTTCTTGGCTCGGCTCCGATTTCATTACGACAGGAATAGGCTAATCGGATCGCTATAGTTACCGTAATATATTAGTTTCCATACAAGTCGGAACCGGCTTATCTAGTTCATATTGGCACCAAGTCCACTTTTTGGAAGATTCATAAACGGGAGATACCACGGCTCGTTGGGAAAATTCCTCGCTGCACCCTGGATGTCGGCGCTAATGACCTGGAAGTAGATGCGCCGTAAAAAAAAAAACATGTTTTAAACCGAAAGCGACTTGTAAGATATCATATCTCACACCAAGAGGGGCGTTTGCATATCATATCTTTTACCAGAAGCCAGAAGAGCGGAGTTTGCATATCATTTCATACACCATAAACGTTTCACGAAATATTTCAGTTACCCGGTGTGTTGTTTCGCATATAAGGCCTCACCAAGTGTGGCAAAGACATAACACGCACATTAAGTGTGGTGGTTAGTCTTTCATGTCAGTCTTCAAGTGTGATGGTTAGAGTATCATCAAGTGCGGCAGCCGGCGTATGTTTTCTGTACAATGAACAGGGTTTGTAGTATCATGTTTGTCACCGCGTATGTTGATCAGCGTATCATCGCCATCAGCAAGTTTGATGGCTGAAGTATCACTTTTGTCACCATGTGTGATGGTTAGAGTATCATGTTATCATCAAGTGCGGCAGCCGGCATATGTTTTCTGTACAATGAACAGGGTTTGTAGTATGATGTTTGTCACCGCGTATGTTGATCAGCGTATCATCGCCATCAGCAAGTTTGATGGCTGAAGTATCACTTGTGTCTTCAAGTGTGATGGTTAGAGTATCATGTTATCATCAAGTGCGGCAGCCGGCATATGTTTTCTGTACAATGAACAGGGTTTGTAGTATCATGTTTGTCACCGCGTATGTTGATCAGCGTATCATCGCCATCAGCAAGTTTGATGGCTGAAGTATCACTTTTGTCACCATGTGTGATGGTTAGAGTATCATGTTATCATCAAGTGCGGCAGCCGGCGTATGTTTTCTGTACAATGAACAGGGTTTGTAGTATGATGTTTGTCACCGCGTATGTTGATCAGCGTATCATCGCCATCAGCAAGTTTGATGGCTGAAGTATCACTTGTGTCACCAAGTGTGATGGTTAGAGTATCATGTTATCATCAAGTGCGGCAGCCGGCGTATGTTTTCTGTACAATGAACAGGGTTTGTAGTATCATGTTTGTCACCGCGTATGTTGATCAGCGTATCATCGCCATCAGCAAGTTTGATGGCTGAAGTATCACTTTTGTCACCAAGTGTGATGGTTAGAGTATCATCAAGTGCGGCAGCCGGCGTATGTTTTCTGTACAATGAACAGGGTTTGTAGTATGATGTTTGTCACCGCGTATGTTGATCAGCGTATCATCGCCATCAGCAAGTTTGATGGCTGAAGTATCACTTGTGTCACCAAGTGTGATGGTTAGAGTATCATGTTATCATCAAGTGCGGCAGCCGGCGTATGTTTTCTGTACAATGAACAGGGTTTGTAGTATGATGTTTGTCACCGCGTATGTTGATCAGCGTATCATCGCCATCAGCAAGTTTGATGGCTGAAGTATCACTTGTGTCACCAAGTGTGATGGTTAGAGTATCATGTTATCATCAAGTGCGGCAGCCGGCGTATGTTTTCTGTACAATGAACAGGGTTTGTAGTATCATGTTTGTCACCGCGTATGTTGATCAGCGTATCATCGCCATCAGCAAGTTTGATGGCTGAAGTATCACTTTTGTCACCAAGTGTGATGGTTAGAGTATCATGTTATCATCAAGTGCGGCAGCCGGCGTATGTTTTCTGTACAATGAACAGGGTTTGTAGTATCATGTTTGTCACCGCGTATGTTGATCAGCGTATCATCGCCATCAGCAAGTTTGATGGCTGAAGTATCACTTTTGTCACCAAGTGTGATGGTTAGAGTATCATGTTATCATCAAGTGCGGCAGCCGGCGTATGTTTTCTGTACAATGAACAGGGTTTGTAGTATGATGTTTGTCACCGCGTATGTTGATCAGCGTATCATCGCCATCAGCAAGTTTGATGGCTGAAGTATCACTTTTGTCACCATGTGTGATGGTTAGAGTATCATGTTATCATCAAGTGCGGCAGCCGGCGTATGTTTTCTGTACAATGAACAGGGTTTGTAGTATCATGTTTGTCGCCGCGTATGTTGATCAGCGTATCATCGCCATCAGCAAGTTTGATGGCTGAAGTATCACTTTTGTCACCAAGTGTGATGGTTGAATTATGTCTGGCACCTACCATAGTGATTGGCGTATCATGCCTATCAACCAAAGTAATGTTTAGAGTATCATATATGTTGCCAAGAACAGTGATTGGCGAACAATGCTCATCGCCGATTGTGGCGGCTAGCGTATAATTTCTGCTACCAATTACGGTGATTTGCACAACATGCCTTACACCGTGAGTAGTGGATGGCGTATGATTTCTGTTACCAAGTACGGTTTAGGCACATCATGCCTTACACCGTGAATAGTGGATGGCGTATGATTACTGATACCAAATACGGTGATTGGCGCATCATGCCAAGAATGACACACACATCCGAAATCCTTACTTGTTTATTTTATTTATTAATTTTTTGCCCATTTATTTATACATTTTTATTTAAATCTCCTGTTATATATATACATATATATATATATATATATATATATATATATATATATATATATACATATTTGTTTGTAACAAATGAGCATTTTTCTTCTTTCGTTTGAACTAAGTGTAGGCATAGCTACAATATATATATATATATATATATATATATATATATATATATATATATATATATATATATATATATATATATATATACATACATTGCAGAATAATAATTAATAGTAACAATAATGACAATCACCACACGAAGGAATAATGGTTGTAATATTTAAATATTTAAAATATTAATATACATAATAATAGAATCGGTTAATCTAAGAACACATGTTTACTGTCGATGTTTTACATTTCGAAAGGTAACCTTTTCCCCGTAGATTAAAGTGCAATGTGTCTGCGTAATATAAAATACTGTGTTTATGTAATACTCCTACTGCTTGTGATGCATATTAGCAAGAAGAAGGTAGTAACATATTGCTAAGAATGCTGTTCACGTAGATACTAAACACTCTGGGAATAGGAAGCTGTATAGACAGTACATGGATGACATCACACTGGTCTGTACTGGAGGATTTAGGAAGGGGCAGAAGAAATAGGAGCCGTCGCTAAGGAAATTAGTTCAATTCCTCCATTAATGAGAGACGAGGGAATGTCTGGTTTAGGAGAGGAAGTTGTTGTTTAACATACAATAAGCAGATATTGGTGTTCCGAGAGATGATAGGGCTAGGTATCTTGCTAAATATCTGGGGCATGGTGTTGACAGATGTAGGAACACATCCTCCTTCTTGGGGTAATGTCTGGTTTAGGAGAGGAAGTTGTTGTTTAACATACAATAAGCAGATATTGGTGTTCCGAGAGATGATAGGGCTAGGTATCTTGCTAAATATCTGGGGCATGGTGTTGGCAGATGTAGGAACACACCCTCCTTCTTGGGGTAATGTCTGCTTTAGGAGAGGAAGTTGGTGATAGGGCTGGGAATCTTGGGCATGGTGTTGGCAGATGTAGGAACACATCCTCCTTCTTGGGGTAATGTCTGGTTTAGGAGAGGAAGTTGTTGTTTAACATACAATAAGCAGATATTGGTGTTCCGAGAGATGATAGGGCTAGGTATCTTGCTAAATATCTGGGGCATGGTGTTGGCAGATGTAGGAACACATCCTCCTTCTTGGGGTAATGTCTGGTTTAGGAGAGGAAGTTGTTGTTTAACATACAATAAGCAGATATTGGTGTTTCGAGAGATGATAGGGCTGGGTATCTCGCTAAATATCTGGGGCATGGTGTTGGCAGATGTAGGAACACATCCTCCTTCTTGGGGTAATGTCTGGTTTAGGAGAGGAATTTGTTGTTTAACATACAATAAGCAGATATTGGTGTTCCGAGAGATGATAGGGCTAGGTATCTTGCTGAATATCTGGGGCATGGTGTTGGCAGATGTAGGAACACATCCTCCTTCTTGGGGTAATGTCTGGTTTAGGAGAGGAATTTGTTGTTTAACATACAATAAGCAGATATTGGTGTTCCGAGAGATGATAGGGCTAGGTATCTTGCTAAATATCTGGGGCATGGTGTTGGCAGAAGTAGGAACACATCCTTCTTCTTGGGGTAATGTCTGGTTTAGGAGAGGAAGTTGTTGTTTAACATACAATAAGCAGATATTGGTGTTCCGAGAGATGATAGGGCTTGGTATCTTGCTGAATATCTGGGGCATGGTGTTGTCAGATGTAGGAACACATCCTCCTTCTTGGGGTAATGTCTGGTTTAGGAGAGGAAGTTGTTGTTTAACATACAATAAGCAGATATTGGTGTTCCGAGAGATGACAGGGCTAGGTATCTTGCTGAATATCTGGGGCATGGTGTTGTCAGATGTAGGAACACATCCTCCTTCTTGGGGTAATGTGAACATTAAAGTGTCATAAAGTGAGAAATGCTACCTGTTGAACAATGTCAACAGAACACTTGGGACATGACATTCACTGAAGATGCCCGCATAATTCAGATGAATATTCAATGAATACAACACTAGGCCGATAACATTCTCCGTGTAGATTATTATCTTATTTATTCTGTAGATAAAACACTCACAGGATATGTTACTTTTTGACACATTCAAAGTAGCAACTATTAGAAATGTAATGATGCCATATCTTATAGGTAGGTCGCTCAGGCACAGGAACACCAAGAACATCCAGGTCTCAGCGGGGACTAACAGGTATTACACCGAGCAAAGCTATGATGGCGCAGTTCCGATACGACACACTGTTAGCCCATTTCCTCGTCATGCCATCGACTCGATCACACAATCCATAATAATCTTTATGCATATATATATATATATATATATATATATATATATATATATATATATATATAAAATCAGTCCCGTAACAGGCCACGAGGGCCCCGAGGGGCAGATACTATAGAGGTATCTGACTCACGACCACACGGCACACTAGGGAGATAGTGTGGTCAGTACTATGCTCCGGCCGCCTGATTTTCCCCTTGGCTGCTTCGACTGGTAGAGTCATTAGCACCATCCAAGGTACCCATTATTAAATTAATTAAAGGCTGGGTTGGCCTAGGGACGGTCAGGGAGGACGAATTGAACCCATTAATGAAGACACTAGAAGAAAAAATCTTTAGTGCTTGCTCGGGATTTGAACTCAGGCCTCCAGCTTATTAGTCCAGTGCTCTACCACTGAGCTAACCTCGCCCCCATATATATATATATATATATATATATATATATATATATATATATATATATATATATATACAGGGTGGCCCAGATAAGCGCGCCACAAGAAAAATAACTACTAATCGGTTTGAGATATCAACATTTTTTAGGGACAAAGTTTTTGTTCTCTTCGAGATCTATAAAATGGGGCCCTTGGAAATGAGAAAATAACACATTTAAGGGCTCAAATAGGCCTTTGAAGGGAAGGGTAACCTCTTTACCCATATTCTGCATTATATTTTTAAAATTTACTAACAAAACAAGGAAGAGCCGTGCAAGCGGGTTTTCGACGCGTCAAGTAGTTCTCTGTAAAAATACGTTTTCATTTGCATGTATTCCTCATCTGAAATTAAAAAAAAAATTGCTGGAATTTGCTATAGAAATACTTGCCTGAAACGAAAGGTCTTTTTCATTGAACATGAGAATCTGCCAAACGAAACATAGTTTTTTGGGTTCCAGGTCACTGTTTATTGTGAATGTGACATGAGAATCTGCCAAACGAAACATAGTTTTTTGGGTTCCAGGTCACTGTTTATTGTGAATGTGACATGAGAATCTGCCAAACGAAACATAGTTTTTTGGGTTCCAGGTCACTGTTTATTGTGAATGTGACATGAGAATCTGCCAAACGAAACATAGTTTTTTGGGTTCCAGGTCACTGTTTATTGTGAATGTGACATGAGGATTGAAAGGAACTATTTTCTACGCCATATATAAACTGTTTTAATTAATAATTATAAAACTAACTTCCTTTTGAATACTATGGAAATGGTAGGCTAAGCTCTTACAAGATTTTTCAGTTCATCCAATATAATTCGTAAAAATTAAGGTTACATTTAGTGTTGAGAAAATATGAAAAATCAGTCCGACTCGCAGGAACTGCGTCATCTTAGCATGGTTCCGTACTTATCTCTAGTGCTATTAGTAAAGTAGTTGAAGCGTTTATTGGTACTTGAAAAATATAGAATGAAATTTCAAAGAGAAGTAATGTAGGATTTGAAGCAGCAAAACAGAAAGCTGATTGTATTCGAAGCGAATATAGCTCTTGAATAAGAAAGGTTGATAAATAGGATGGAGCATCCTCACGTTTTCCATTGTCTTACCTTGTTTTACTCAAATACTTATTTTACTGTTAAATGCAATTAAAACAAGGAAAAGAATTGATCCGTTAACCTTGCTAGCAATCCGCTCCAAAATCCATGTTCCGATGTTCAACAACCGATCTGCTTCTTCACGAAATTCACTTTTTTAATTAGGCGAAAGTTTATTGCACCAAATTTCATAGAAATTGGTTTCAATTCCAAATTTCATTAATTCTCACTTTTCTTCAAGATGTCTTCAAAGCAGTATTATATTTTTCAGGAGCAATCAAACACTGTATTAAATCTATTTTCTAAATTATTTTAGAAAATTCCTTCCTGAGTGCAACCTCAATACCACCAAACGCCTCTTTAATCTACTGAAAGATTGTAAGTCTATGTTTTAAGGTTAGAAAGAAGACAGTTTTTTTAATCGTGTTCTTCCGCGAGTATTAGAGTGTATTTCTAAGTGTTCCCAATTCCAGAGTTAGCCATGACAGAAAACCCTCGACACTAGCGCCCCTTGGTGTTTTAGAAGAAACAGAGCCTTCCCTCGTTATCAATCCCCGCCTTCGTTATTAATATAATGACTGATAAGATAGGAGGAGAAAAAGAAAACTCAGAACTGCTGTGAGTTATGGAGATGAGTTGTTTCGAGTTTATCTCGGAGCTGTAGGGAGTTGGAGATGTCTTTAATTAGTCCTGTGTAATTCGAGGCTGTAGCTAACGAGACATCCTCTTCCCGATTTATTAGGGGTTTATCCAGCCTTTCAGGGGTCGGGAGGCATCGGGTCGGGGGTGAGAAGGTGCTACAGATACCACACATACCGGGGTATGTACCTGTAGATATCTAGGAGGTGCTAGGGATACCACACATACCGGGGTATGTACCTGTAGGTATCTAGGAGGTGCTAGGGATACCACACATACCGGGGTATGTACCTGTAGGTATCTAAGAGATGCTACAGATACCACACATACCGGGGTATGTACCTGTAGATATCTAGGAGGTGCTAGGGATACCACACATACCGGGGTATGTACCTGTAGGTATCTAGGAGGTGCTACGGATACCACACATACCAGGGTATGTGTCTGTAGGTACCTAGGAGGTTCTCGGGATATCAAACTTAACGGGGTATGGACCTGTAGGCATCTAGGAGGTGCTACGGATACCACACATACCAGGGCATGTACCTGTAGGTATCTAGGAGGTTCTCGGGATATCAAACATACCGGGGTATGTACCTGTAGGTATCTAAGAGATGCTACAGATACCAGACATACCGGGGTATGTACCTGTAGATATCTAGGAGGTGCTAGGGATACCACACATACCGGGGTATGTACCTGTAGGTATCTAGGAGGTGCTAGGGATGGTAGATGGTAGAAACGGATCATTGTACGAAATCATACATCTCATCTCGTGTAATACTTATATATAGCTTTTACTTTAGTTTATATATATATATATATATATATATATATATATATATATATATATATATGTTCAGTCTTTTTCATAAATTATGTAAAACTTATAGGAATAATTTATTAATAATAGTCTAATAAATGTTTTAATTTGAGATTATGCTCTTTCCCTATAAGTTGAGATAGCATAGTTCACGGAAACCGCCCCTTCAAGCTTGTATATATATATATATATATATATATGTGTGTGTGTGTGTGTGTGTGTGTGTGTTCTGCGCTGACATCTAGAAAATACGTCCGATTTTGTTGTAATGTAGCTAGAAAATACTTGGACTACGTTAGCTAACCAGCAGCCTGGTAACACTGTTTTTTCGTTGACAATAAGGCGCCCAAAGTGGGTGTGAGAGAGAGAGAGAGTGAGAGAGAGAACAAATATATACATATTTCAAGTTGAATGAAGTAGGAAGGTATAAGGTAGAATACTAACCCCTTTAAAATATTTAATTTGTTAGGATAAATAACATTTCTAAAGACAACGATGAAACAAAGTTGTAGGAATAAACTAAAAAGATATATATATATATATATATATATATATATATATATATATACATATATATATATATATATACATATATATATATATATACATATATATATATATATATATATATATATATATATATATATATATATATATATAAAGAGAGAGTAAATTTCGTTTGATTATTATAATTATTTTGAATTCTATATAAATTGTTAGGTTGTATTGGGGCGAAAAGCACTGACTCTAGTCCTAATCCTGGATTAGAGGTTAGATGGCTGATAACCTCTCATATCTGTAGATAACACTATCTCTACAAGATGGCTACCACTGAGGATGGTTTATTAGCTCTGTTTATGTAACGCCTCTATATCTACTCAGTGGATTCTATGTCTTTTCATACAGGCTATTCTTTCGACGGTAACCAACATATTACCAGGCATCAAAATATAACACACTAATATTACCAGGAGAGTAAATACTTAATGTTAGTCAGTAACTCATTGTTCAAAGTTCGTTTCATGATTAAAGCAAAAATATCTTTAAAATAAAAAATACATATATTGCTCTAGTATTTGTAAAGTCATACAACTCAAAATAAAACTCAACTGTAAATGTGACGACCTTGCATAGCTCTGAAGCTAGGTACTTAGAGTTCTGATGGTTGATAATCTTGCATAGCTCTGAAGCTAGGTACTTAGAGTTCTGATGGTTGATAATCTTGCATAGCTCTGAAGCTAGGTACTTAGAGTTCTGATGGTTGATAATCTTGCATAGCTCTGAAGCTAGGTACTTAGAGTTCTGATGGTTGATAATCTTGCATAGCTCTGAAGCTAGGTACTTAGAGTTCTGATGGTTGATAATCTTGCATAGCTCTGAAGCTAGGTACTTAGAGTTCTGATGGTTGATAATCTTGCATAGCTCTGAAGCTAGGTACTTAGAATTTTGATGGTTGATAATCTTGCATAGCTCTGAAGCTAGGTACTTAGAGTTCTGATGGTTGATAATCTTGCATAGCTCTGAAGCTAGGTACTTAGAGTTCTGATGGTTGATAATCTTGCATAGCTCTGAAGCTAGGTACTTAGAGTTCTGATGGTTGATAATCTTGCATAGCTCTGAAGCTAGGTACTTAGAGTTCTGATGGTTGATAATCTTGCATAGCTCTGAAGCTAGGTACTTAGAATTTTGATGGTTGATAATCTTGCATAGCTCTGAAGCTAGGTACTTAGAGTTCTGATGGTTGATAATCTTGCATAGCTCTGAAGCTAGGTACTTAGAATTTTGATGGTTAATAAAGATGTATTTATCATGCCGTTCATAGTCAGAACTGAAAAACACAGATTTCTGAGTTGTGTCACTTTTTAGATAGAATAGTGCCAGATATACATAAATATGAAAACATTTATTCAATAAGAGAATACTCATTAAAATGAACTTAGAAGAAAACTTTTCCCAATAAAGAATGCGTCAACTAAAAGAAAAAACATTATTTAAGAATATTATTACGAATCATGATAAATTGTTGTTTATAATAGTTAAAGAGAATTTCCACGTTAAACCCGTTTTATCTATTTGCCGAAATAGTTGCTGCAACTTGTTTAATAAACGATCTGTTTTTAAATATTTTTTAAAAACGGTCTATCTTAAACGTTTTCACTTTCGTTTTTTTACAAATCTTTACTATTTAGAAACATTAACCATCTACGCTGAGATTTGTACCCATATTTTCCAGTTTTATCCTGGGACTTTTTTTGTTTCAGTTTTTTTACAAATCTTTACTATTTAGAAACATTAACCATCTACGCTGAGATTTGTACCCATATTTTCCAGTTTTATCCTGGGACTTTTATTGTTTCAGTTTTTTTACAAATCTTTACTATTTAGAAACATTAACCATCTACGCTGAGATTTGTACCCATATTTTCCAGTTTTATCCTGGGACTTTTATTGTTTCAGTTTTTTTACAAATCTTTACTATTTAGAAACATTAACCATCTACGCTGAGATTTGTACCCATATTTTCCAGTTTTATCCTGGGACTTTTATTGTTTCAGTTTTTTTACAAATCTTTACTATTTAGAAACATTAACCATCTACGCTGAGATTTGTACCCATATTTTCCAGTTTTATCCTGGGACTTTTATTGTTTCAATTTTTTTACAAATCTTTACTATTTAGAACCATTAACCATCTACGCTGAGATTTGTACCCATATTTTCCAGTTTTATGCTGGGACTTTTATTGTTTCAGTTTTTTTTTCTCCTCAAATTTAATTGATAATTTTGCATTTAATTTTATATAAAAAAAATGTTTTAGATTGTCTGGCAAAACAATAGAAGAAATCCCTTTTTATCATTTCTTGACCATGATATTCCGCGGCTTAAAATATCCTTCAAAATATACAAAAAAAAAACAAAACCTGGGGTTCAATAATTATACAGTCGGGAATTATCTAAAGCCGCTATTTCTTCATATATAAGTTTGATATATAAAATAACACACACATTTATATATATATATATATATATATATATATATATATATATATATATATATATATATATATATATACTTCCTTCCTAGATGTTTTAGAGTATCGAATCCAGACGGAGCTAGTCGGTTGATGGTTGTAGGTATATATATATATATATATAGTTGGGGTCGGACGGGAAAGATCCCAAGATTCTTGGGATAGCAATGAAGAGATCATCGGAAAGGTCGCAAGACGGGAATAGAACCCACTACCATGATGGCTGTCAGCACTCCATTCACGGCTTGTAGCTATTTCACAGCTTAGAATCTCCTCTTTATCTCTCTCACATGTAACTTCATTATCTTTAATTAAGAAAATCACTGTGATGGTGATTTAATAGTCACACTGATATAACCGTTGTATACACCAATCACTCACAGCGGAGAAAATCAATCCATCTCACAGGAACTGCGTCATCTTTGTGCGATTCAATATTCTTCTTATCCCTATTGTACTTCGGAAAACCTAATATAAAAACTGTTAATGTTTTTATTTAATGCATCCAATTTTTCTAGAATACATTTATTGATATATTAATAAAATAAGATAAAATAAATAAACAAAACAAGTGTTTATTACAAAACATTAATTAATATTTAAATAAAAAGAAATAAATAAAATAAAAACTAACAATAAAAATGATATATAATAATATATATATTATATAATAAATATAATAATAAAAAAATATTAGAACCCGTGTAGTTCACCCACTAGACCACACCTACTACACTCGGTATTACCCCAGTACTTTCTATGGTAACGTTCTTTAACGAGCAAAATCCGCCAACCGGAATACTGTTTAATGGGCGAAATCACGCGAAATAATAGTTACGCTTACAAATGTTCGGTTATACGCTTTCAGGTACAATTTTAGCGCGGTTAGCCCTCCATCCATGGGGAGGAACCCCGCTTATAAGGCTGACCTCATGACGCAATCCGGAAGTGCCGACTAGAAACTTTTACATTTCACAACCCATAGAGAACGAAAATAACGGCGGCTCAAATTTATATATATATATATATATATGGCGCTAAAAAAAAAAAAAAAAAAAAAAATATATATATATATATATATATATATATATATATATTTGTCCGTTCGCTCTCAAGATCCCAGACGAATGGTCTGATTTTGATGAAATTTGGTACAATAATTCGTCTAATTTCAAAGGTCATGTTCGATAACCAGCAGAATCCGCTCACCGGAACATTTTTTTTGGAGCGAAATTCGCGCGAAAAAAAATCGTTCCGCTTACTTCATATGCTTGCAAGTACTCGTTTTATAGGCTTCTTGGCCCAGGAAAACAAATGAAACCATTTTTAAGGCGATGTCTTTAACCGTTTTCGAGAAAAGTGGCAAAATAATTAAATCAAGTTTTTTTTTGGGGGGGGGGGGGTACTTAGAATCATGGGATTCAGTTAAAAATATTATCTGCATGTTTTAAATACATATAAACAAAAATGTTTAAATTTTGGTTACGTTTGGAGTTAAGGAAGGATTAGAAAAAATGTTTTATTAAGAGACATGAAAAATTTTGAGAACTTCGTATGTTTTCCTTAATATCTCGAAAATGGTTAAGAATCTTGGCAAACCAGGGTTACCATTGGAAAGCTTACTAAATTCTCTACAAAGAAGGTTCTAAAGACATTTTTGATTAGGAGTTGTCAATTGGAGAAATAATTGCTTAAACCTTTTCGTTTATTCAAACAGTTCTTTTGTCTGTTTTTATTTCTGGTTATTTTTTAATTGCTTATAGTAGGAGACTGCTTTTGAGAATAAACAGGATAAGTAAAATTACTGTTGGATATTTAAAACTGTATCAAGACATACCTCGATGTTACCAACTTCAAGTCCTACATTTGCATATTTATCCTGGCTGCAATAAACAATATTCAATAACCGAAACAAACCTAACAGCAATAGTTGTTTCGGTACTTTCTTCACCTTCCGTGCAGAGACTTGTTGAGGCAGGAACTTCAAGCAAGAACAGGCCTTCTTCAGAACGCACTATTTCCAGCGAACATGACACTAAACCCCCTTCAAGACATCCAAGAGACATGTCTTGTCGTAGCACTACACACAGACAGACTGCTGGTACTACCATTAGCCAGCTGCTTTAGAAGGCACTATTTCCAGTGAACAAGACACTAAACCCCCTCCAAGATATCCAAGAGTCATGTCTTGTCGTAGCACTACACACAGACTGACTGCTAGTACTACCATTAGCCAGCTGCTTTAGAAGGCACTATTTCCAGCGAACAAGACACTAAACCCCCTCCAAGATATCCAAGAGACATGTCTTGTCGTAGCACTACACACAGACAGACTGCTGGTACTACCATTAGCCAGCTGCTTTAGAAGGCACTATTTCCAGCGAACAAGACACTAAACCCCCTCCAAGATATCCAAGAGACATGTCTTGTCGTAGCACTACACACAGACAGACTGCTGGTACTACCATCAGCCAGCTGTTAGAGATGAATGGAGCTAGAGGTTCTAGTATTGAATTCTGATGACCTGGACCGAAAGGATATCGAGGGACCTCGCCCTGTTTAACCTTTACAGGGTTACAATATCCATGATTGATGGATTCACTCTTTTCTTCATGTTTTTTATAATATAAATGTAATGTTTTGAATGCCTTAGACTTGCTTAGCTCCACCACACACTCATAACTAAATCATTTTCCACGTTTTTCTTTCCAATTAGTCGTAAAACTCTTATGGACGTGAGGTTGATTACACAATCCCAATATTTACTACATAGGTTGGCCCGCATTGAGGTGTCATAACTTTAGGGGTTTATTCTGCACCTCATTTGTTGTTCAGGGACGCAGAAATGAGCGTTCTATCTCAACATGTAGCACAGCTACTCATTTCTTTTTTTCAAAAATGTTTTATGAAGAAATGTTTTTTTTTTCGGATTTCTGGTCATTGTATCGTAAATAACGACCACATTCAAATCGAGGATCAACTCCCAGTTCTCGATGGAGCAAGGTGTCATGCTTGCGACTTAAGCCAATTCCACCCCTAAAAATCAAGCTACGGGAGCCAGCCAATGCACAGGTTCAAATCTCCCAATACCTCTTACAGGATGATTCGAGCCAGTTCGTTATAACGCGTTCATTGTGAGCTGGTCACCCATCCATTTGCCACCATAGACCTTTACTTGCCATTCCTATACTTGAATTCTTGATGAAACATCCCTGGAAGAGCAAGGAATTCTCTCAGCATGCCTAAGGATGAAACAGCTAATACTACATCTCGGTAGGACTCGAACCCTCATCCCCTGTAAGTTAATCCAAAGCTTTAGCCATCCCTCCCCCCCAGAGACCTGATATCGACACAAATGTATCCGATACAGCTGACAGATTCTCCTGGCTAACGAATCCAACTTTTCGTTTTGAACATCGAGTTTTGTACCAAACATATAAATGTGGGCATCTTGTGCAGATTTATTTCTAGCCCGTGTTTTGATGCAATGAAATATGAAAGGCTGGTTAGTAGATGGGAGCGGCCATTCCTGTAAAAATTAAAAAAAGTCATAAACAGCTAACTACTGATTACAGACAGTATCTGTAGATTCGAAGGCTAATAGCGTTGTTTCTTCATAATCACAGTGTTGCAATTAACGTTTTTTATTATATAGTCCTTCCGAGAATATCACAACATATGACCAGCTGATAGCACTATCACAAATATCTGATAAAGGATAAATAGAAATGGGCAATCTTCAAAATAACAGGTTAAAATTGATCGACAGGCCTGTTATTGGGAAATGTTTTAGAATATTCTAGGAGTATATAGAAGGCGTTGGGTAGGTATCCAACTATGCCAATTTCTTCTATGGATTTGGGTGGAGTGGGTAACTTCTTCATGGATCATCAAATTATTCGAGTGGATATAACAAGTTGTCAATTTAATTATACATTCAAGAGATAACAAACATTTGCCAAATAATGGAATATTTTATGCATGAGTCAAAAATATAAAATTTATATCTTAAATCGAATATGGTAGTATACCAAGAAAATGGAAATTAGTCAAAAACTTATTAGATTAAACGTCAGCCAAATTCTACACACCATGTCAAAACTTTAGCAGATGCTTAGTTTTTGCGGAGTTTTTGGCTCCTGAAATGGTACCTAGAAAGGTGTGAACCTTTGATAATTATTCATTAATGCCCCTTCCACCTGGGATATGTTTGATAGATTTGGTTTGCTAATTTCAATGTTCCTCGGCATTGATACACGATTGCATCTTTTGCATCACAAGTGCAAAGTTTCGCCCCCACTAAGCTATCCTGGAATTCGGCTCGGCCTTGAAGAGAGAGGGGTTAGGGATTATTTTTCCTAAGCCTAAATGGAGTGTACAAAGCTAGAAGCGGTGTTTTGGTAAAAACCCTTTCAAGTCTCTGACAGTTTCTTTAATATTTACTTCCCTATCGTCTCTCCTTTCCTTGGGGATGCTTTGAGAATGTCCCGGGGCACCTTGGCCCCCGGGGGCAGGACGCGGAAGCCCCCTACAATGGCGGAGTAATCAGCCAACCAGCTTCCAACCAATCCATCTTCTACAAAGCCTAGCGTTTTCCCTTTACCAGCTCGCGTCATCAGAGAGACAATGATAGTCCTGGCATTCGACGCTTTGACAAACCGTTTCTTTGTCCTCATCTTCAGAGTCTGGTTTCGGGAGGGGGTGTTAGAACAACAGACCTACTCGTCACCCCCTGGAGAGCAATACAGGGCTGGGCTTTCTTTCATGAGCACACATCCTGTGTTCTAGCAAACCACATGTTAACAAACTGTGATCTCTTCCCCTCCAACACCCAATAGGAAATTGATTCCTCCCCCTTTACATTCTCCAGAACATCCAAATATATTCCTCGTTTAATATAATTATACTAAACAGTATAATTGTAACCAATATGTTTGTAAATTATTTGCGTTCAAGAATCCACCGTATAGGTCTTTCTCTATCAAAAGGTAGCTAATAATTCTCTATACAAAGATATCTTTACCGAATGAAGTATTTGTGCGACACGAGAAGGGTATTTCTATGCTCCCAAAGCAGAGCTAAAATACACAAAAGACAGCTTTTTCTACCCTAAAGCTCATCAAGAATATATCATTTAGAGCTATCATCATGTTAAAATTTTATAGAGAATGCAGCTATGAATGGATGGATGGATTGGGTGTTTAAGGGCAGAAAACGTCAAGGTCTTTACCGCCGTCAAGTGTAAGAGAGTCGAGTATATGTCGTGAAAGGGTTAGTAATTTTCTGTTTAGGACAGAGCTGCGCTTACAATTCTGCATTTATGACAATGAACTGTTATTTTGATAATTGGTATTCTATTTTTTTTTTTTTGCTACTAATGTGATTACACAACTATTGGCACTAAAACTAATACTAATATACCGTATAGCAATATTAATATTAATAATAGACTACATAACAATATTAATATTTACTTATTTAAATCCTAAGTCTCTATCTAGAGATAATACGAAAACATTGACTATATTAAATCATAATGTACAGTGTCTCAAAAACAAAATAGATTTATTTAATATATTTATAACAAAAAGTAACTATAAATATGATATTATTACATTAAATGAACATTGGATGTCAGAGGAAGAACTCAACGCCACGTCAATTAGTGGATATACTTTGGTTTCAAGTTTTTCTCGAGAACAGGGAAAACATGGAGGATCATGCATTTGGATAAAAAGTAATTTTTTAGAAAAATTTGATGCTAAATCTAGAGAAACATTAGTAAAAAAGCATGGTATTCTTTATGATATGGAGTTGAGCCTAGTCGAAATTCAAAGTAAAACAAATAGAAAAAATCGAATGGCTGTATTAACAATTTACAGATCGGAGAAGGGGAATTTTGATAGCTTTATAAATAAAATGGAAGATGTTTTAATGGACATATCTAAGGATAACAACTTGGGAATTATTTTGACTGGAGATTTAAATGTAAATTTATTGGAAAATACTTCAAGAAAACAGAAATTAATGTGTGTGTTTCAAAGGTTTAACTTAATAAACCTAGTGGATAAACCAACAAGAGTGGTTAATAATAGTGGGACTTTATTAGATCTTGTAGTGTCTAACTTACAGGATCATGTAGAGACTAGGGTGATATCTACAGGATATTCGGATCATTATGCAATAGAAATAGAACTAAAGAAGGAGATCTATCATGAAAAAGGGAGGAATAGAATGAAAGTAATCAGATTCATAGAACCGAGTAGAATAGTTCAACTGAGGGAAGCTCTGGGAGGAGAGAAATGGGAGGAGATGAATAATCATGAAATTAGAGCTAATGAAAAGTATAACATTTTTCAGAAGAAACTGTTTGGATACATAAATGAATTCCTTCCTTTAAATAAAATCAGGTCTAAACAAAGAAAAATAAAGAATAATAAATGGATAACCAGGGGTATCACTATCTCAGCGGAAAAACTTAGAATTCTCCATGAGCTGAAAAAGAAGCAACAGGATAATGATAGGGTCATCAATTACTATAAAAAATATAAAAAAGTATATAAAAGAGTAATAATTAGTGCAAAAAAACTATACTATGCTAAAACAATAAGTGTATCAGATAATAAAAATAAAGCACTTTGGAACATAATTAACGAGCAAAAAAATCGGGAAAATAAAATAAGGAGTGACATTATGCTAGAAATTGAAGGTCAAATACAGAATAATTTAGAAGCGGCTGAAATATTTAATACTTATTTTACAACATTGCCAGAAATCAGTGAAACGGAAAAATCCTTTATGGAGAAAAAAGTAACGATTCGTGATAAGAAAAATTGTATCAATGAAAGCATATTCCTTTATCCAGTCACAGAAATTGAAGTGAAACAAATAATAAAAAAATTAAAAAATAAAAACAGTTTCGATGTAAATTATCTAAATAATGTTATATTAAAAGAAATTGGCCCCGTAATTGAGAAACCTATCAAGAGAATAATTAATTTTTGTTTTTCTGAAGGAATATTTCCAGATGATTTGAAAATTGCTAAGATAAAGCCAGTGCAGAAAAGTAATAAAAGCAAAAAAATTGAAAATTTTCGTCCAGTAGCAATTTTACCAATAATATCAAAAATATTTGAGCAAGCCATAAGTACAAGACTAGTAAGCTGGATTGAACAAAAAAGCATTCTTGTAGAAAATCAATATGGTTTCCGTAAAAAGAAATCGGCCGTTAATGGAATAATAAGACTGACAAATGAAATTAGGGAAAAAATAGACAAGAAAGAAAAATGTATAGCTATATTTGCTGATCTTTCAAAAGCTTTCGATCTGGTTGATCATGAAATATTAATAAAAAAATTACAGGCTGTTGGTATTCGAGGAAACGCAAAAAACCTTTTAGAATCGTATCTAGATAATAGGAAGCAGTATGTGGTAATAAATAGCGATTGCAATAAATCAGAAATGAAAAATGTAAAGAGAGGTGTCCCACAAGGTTCTGTTTTGGGTCCGCTGCTTTTCCTACTCTACATAAATGACTTAGTGTCTTATTTAGAAAGTGTTAAAGTTTTTCTCTATGCAGATGACGTAACAATTTTTGTTTCGGGAAAGACACATGAAGAAGTAAAAAGGACATCAGAACAGACACTAGACAAACTGGATTTATGGATCAAAAGTAATAAATTAAAACTTAATATAGAAAAAACAAAATATATACATTTTTCAGCAATAGGAACAAATGAAAAATCTTTAGATATAGCTATTGATCGAACAAAAATAGAAGAAGCAAGCAGTATAAAATTTCTGGGGCTAATACTGGATAATAATCTCAGCTGGCAGAAGCATATAGACAAGATTAAAAAAAAGCTTAACAATGCTTCATAATAAAAAATCTTTCAAAGATATTGGACATAACGGATTTGATAAATGTGTATTATGGAACTTTCGAATCACAATTATATGGCATTGAATTGTGGGGTAACAAATTGCAAGCCATCCAAATCTTCAAGATTCAAAAGAGGATTGTAAGACATATATTGAAACTAGAAAGAAGATCATCAACAAGGAAATACTTTGAACAATTAGGAATTTTAACACTGCCGTCGCTGTATATTTTGGCAATACTAAAATATGTAAAAAAAAACTTATCCCAATTTAAAATTCATGGAGATGACCACTACTACTCAACACGCCAAAAAGGAAAAATCAAAATTCAAAAACATGCGACAACGTTTTATAGGAAAGGAGTGGAGTTTTGTGGAGGAGTTTTGTTCAATTTCCTGCCTGAGGAATTAAGAATCATCCAGCCGACCACAAGACTTATCCAGAAACTGAAAAGAATACTCCGACAAAGAACTTGTTATACAACAGAAGAATTTTTTGAAATAGATTTAACATCCGGACTGGCATCTTGACTTAAATTTGCAAAAGTAGTGTTAAATGTATTATAATATTATTGTTAAATGTATTATAAAAGGAGTTATTGGAAATAAATATTATTCTATTCTATTCTATTCTATTCTATTTTTTTTTTCTTCTCTTTTTTTATGTATAATTTTATTTTGTAATTTTGTTTTTATACATATACACTTTTTATAGGTATATATTTAATTGTTTTCTCTTTTTTATATGTAATTTTTATTTTTTTACTAATACAATAACTAACAAATAGAAACTAAATAACTAATACAACTATTTGTACAAAACTTAATACTAATGTAAGCAATATTAATACTAATACTATACTACATAACAAAATTTATAGTAATACCAATATTAATACTAAACTAACCTAACACACGTATATAAACATACGCCCACGTTCATACACAGACTATGTGTATGCTATGATATACACATACGCCCACGTTCACACACAGACTATGTGTATGCTATGATATACACATACGCCCACGTTCATACACAGACTATGTGTATGCTATGATATACACATGCGCCCACGTTCACACACAGACTATGTGTATGCTAAGATATACACATGCGCCCACGTTCACACACAGACTAAGTGTATGCTATGATATACACATACGCCCACGTTCATACACAGACTATGTGTATGCTATGATATACACATACGCCCACGTTCATACACAGACTATGTGTATGCTATGATATACACATACGCCCACGTTCATACACAGACTATGTGTATGCTATGATATACACATACGCCCACGTTCATACACAGACTATGTGTATGCTATGATATACACATACGCCCACGTTCATACACAGACTATGTGTATGCTATGATATACACATACGCCCACGTTCATACACAGACTATGTGTATGCTATGATATACACATACGCCCACGTTCATACACAGACTATGTGTATGCTATGATCGGCCTAATGTTGGGACGAATAATTATTCTATATAATGCGATATTTCAGAACTCTCTCAGCCTAAAAACAAGCAACATACAACATTCTCTGACAGCCTATTAGACACTAGGGGGCTGATACTGTCGAGGTTCACAATACAACACGATAGGCAGATAGTGTGGACAATATATGGATTTACCTATTTGCTACTACCCGATATACTATGGGTGAGACTAGGGACGGTCTGGGACCCCTCCAACTCCAGTCTTGGTACCATAATCCCCTATATCTGCCATTATCTGTTGAGGATTGACCCTACATGATTCGATGAAGAGTATTTAGATACGTACAAAAACCTGCCTATAAAATACACTGCTAGTAGATGTATCGATCTGCTTATTCTAGTGAACCATCGAGATAGGAACTGTAATATATTCCTACCTGTTGCTTTGCATGCCTACCTCGCTGGATAACTTCATAACGTGACGTCAGCAACAGATGCTTAGAACTAATAACAGTTAGCAACAAGCAGTCTCCTTAAACACTTACTTTACAACTTACAAATTACCATTCCTACATACCTAGTCAGCATTTCAATCAGTTTCAAAGAGGTGGAAAATGTATTTAATACAGTGTTTGATAGTGCATTTATATATTGCATTAGTCTTGAAGATACTGGATATAAAGGTTTTAGGAAAAAATGCAATGTCAATTTTAGTAATTGGGGCGTACCATCCGTTGCATACTAAAAATTTGATTTTTTTTATTTAATTAATAGTTGGATCTGAATGTCCCTAATACAAAAACAATAAAAACTTTCAGCTCAAATGCTAGAATTTAAAAAAAATACCTAAAACTTAAGCAACAGTGACTTTAAAAAAAATATCGTGGAAACGGGTAAATTTTGGATAAGGGAATGTCGGCTTAAAATTGTTTGTTTAGACCTAGACTATCACCTCGCGGAGGATCTGGGTCGACTTACCAGTAACCCTGCATATATATATATATATATATATATATATATATATATATATATATATATATATATATATAAAATAAACTTTTTTGTTGGAAATTATGTCTACAATCACAATCACCTCCTAGAATTTGGCTACTTATATATATATATATATATATATATATATATATATATATATATATATGTACAGGGTGATTCAGGTCTAAGTAGCCAAACTCTAGGAGGTGATTGTAGACATAATATACAGGGTGATTGAGGTCTAAGTAGCCAAACTCTAGGAGGTGATTGTAGACATAATATACAGGGTGATTCAGGTCTAAGTAGCCAAACTCTAGGAGGTGATTGTAGACATAATTTACAGGGTGATTCAGGTCTAAGTAGCCAAACTCTAGGAGGTGATTGTAGACATATATACAGGGTGATTCAGGTCTAAGTAGCCAAACTCTAGGAGGTGATTGTAGACATAATATACAGGGTGATTCAGGTCTAAGTAGCCAAACTCTAGGAGGTGATTGTAGACATAATATACAGGGTGATTCAGGTCTAAGTAGCCAAACTCTAGGAGGTGATTGTAGACATAATATACAGGGTGATTCAGGTCTAAGTAGCCAAACTCTAGGAGGTGATTGTAGACATAATTTCTAACAAAAAAGTTTATTTCAACTATGGTCCGATTCCGAAGGGAAAGGATCTGTGTCCAAGTTTCTGTTTTTTTATCGTACTCATGTTTTTTAATGAATAAGAAACGATTGCTCAAAAACTATTCAAGATAAATAAATTCGAATTATGCCTTCATAAAATAGATAAAAGTTTCTTGAAAAAACAGTAATGTAATTCACTAGAACTATTATTAAAAGATACTTTCTGGACGTCCAATAACGCACTTCTGTTTTTATCAATGAATCAGAGTTTTTTCGCGAATGTTTTCCTCAGCCCCCTAATGGACTACAGATTCAATACTTACACAAAAACTTCTACGATTGGTAAGCATTAAATCTATGCAAATGAAGTGGAGGATTAATCAGGGATAAATTGAACGGTTGGCTCCCTTTTGTCAAAAAAATGTGGAATGTAATTTTGTTACTTTCAAATACCTTGTGAGAAGATATTAAAAATTATTCATTTTTTATTGACCAAACTGTGGGTACCCATTGTCCAGTTCAGAAGCAATAAAAAGTAACTGAAAGAAATTATTGGAAAAGTTTTTCATTTGGGAGATCTGTTACATTTTCATTGATTTATATTTTACACTTTGGAGTTTGTACTAAAATATTTGCTAATATATTTGAAAATTTGAAACTTGCCGAAATTGTAATTGTACCTTTATTAACATGGACAGTGGATCCATCCACTGTCTAACAGAACTGTTGCTGTTTGCAGGACAGCAATCCATCTGGAACCATGAATCTATCTGCAAGCAGAACGACTTCCAATGTAATAGGAAGATTGTGTTGAAGGAGGTTTGTAGGACAGCAATCCATCAGGAACCATGAATCTATGTCCAAGCGGAACGTCTTCCAATGCAATGGTACCTTTATCAACATGGACAGTAGATCCATCCACTGTCTAACAGCACTGGTGCTGTTTGCAGGACAGCAATCCATCAGGAACCATGAATCTATGTCCAAGCGGAACGTCTTCCAATTTAATAGGTAGATCGTGTTGAAGGAGGTTTGCAGGACAGCAATCCATCAGGAACCATGAATCTATGTCCAAGCGGAACGTCTTCCAATGCATTAGGTAGATCGTGTTGAAGGAGGTTTGCAGGACAGCAATCCATCAGGAACCATGCATCTATGTACAAGCGGAACGTCTTCCAATGCAATAGGTAGATCGAGTTGAAGGAGGTTTGCAGGACCGCAATCCATCAGGAACCATGAATCTATGTGCAAGCAGAACGTCTTCCAATGCAATAGGTAGATCGTGTTGAAGGAGGTTTGCAGGACAGCAATCCATCAGGAACCATGAATCTATGTGCAAGCAGAACGTCTTCCAATTTAATAGGTAGATCGTGTTGAAGAAGGTTTGCAGGACAGCAATCCATCAGGAACTATGAATCTATGTCCAAGCGGAACGTCTTCCAATGCATTAGGTAGATCGTGTTGAAGGAGGTTTGCAGGACAGCAATCCATCAGGAACCATGAATCTATGTGCAAGCAGAACGTCTTCCAATGCAATAGGTAGATCGTGTTGAAGGAGGTTTGACGGACAGCAATCCATCAGGAACCATGAATCTATGTCCAAGCGGAACGTCTTCCAATCCAATAGATAGATCGTGTTGAAGGAGGTTTGCAGGACAGCAATCCATCAGGAACCATGAATCTATGTCCAAGCGAAACGTCTTCCAATGGAATAGGTCGATCGTGTTGAAGAAAGTTTGCAGGACAGCAATCCATCAGGAACCATGAATCTATGTCCAAGCGGAACGTCTTCCAATCCAATAGGTAGATCGTGTTGAAGGAGGTTTGCAGGACAGCAATCCATCAGGAACCATGAATATATGTGCAAGCGGAACGTCTTCCAATTTAATAGGTAGATCGTGTTGAAGGAGGTTTGCAGGACAGCAATCCATCAGGAACCATGAATCTATGTACAAGCGGAACGTCTTCCAATGCAATAGGTAGATCGTGTTGAAGGAGGTTTGACGGACAGCAATCCATTAGGAACCATGAATCTATGTCCAAGCGGAACGTCTTCCAATGCAATAGGTAGATCGTGTTGAAGGAGGTTTGACGGACAGAAATCCATCAGGAACCATGAATCTATGCCTAAGCGGAACGTCTTCCAATCCAATAGATAGATCGTGTTGAAGGAGGTTTGCAGGACAGCAATCCATCAGGAACCATGAATCTATGTGCAAGCGGAACGTCTTCCAATCCAATAGTTAGATCGTGTTGAAGGAGGTTTGCAGGACAGCAATCCATCAGGAACCATGAATCTATGTCCAAGCGGAACGTCTTCCAATCCAATAGGTAGATCGTGTTGAAGGAGGTTTGCAGGACAGCAATCCATCAGGAACCATGAATCTATGTGCAAGCGGAACGTCTTCCAATCCAATAGGTAGATCGTGTTGAAGGAGGTTTGCAGGACAGCAATCCATCAGGAACCATGAATCTATGTGCAAGCAGAACGTCTTCCAATCCAATAGGTAGATCGTGTTGAAGGAGGTTTGCAGGACAGCAATCCATCAGGAACCATGAATCTATGTGCAAGCGGAACGTCTTCCAATCCAAT
The DNA here is from genome assembly GCA_946811695.1 of Gonocerus acuteangulatus. Classification (NCBI taxonomy): domain Eukaryota; kingdom Metazoa; phylum Arthropoda; class Insecta; order Hemiptera; family Coreidae; genus Gonocerus; species Gonocerus acuteangulatus. The sequence goes on from OX328124.1 coordinate 1,368,790, forward strand.
AGGTAGATCGTGTTGAAGGAGGTTTGCAGGACAGCAATCCATCAGGAACCATGAATCTATGTGCAAGCGGACCTTCTTCCAATGCAATAGGTAGATCGTGTTGAAGGAGGTTTGCAGGACAGCAATCCATCAGGAACCATGAATCTATGTGCAAGCGGAACGTCTTCCAATGCAATAGGTAGATCGTGTTGAAGGAGGTTTGCAGGACAGCAATCCATCAGGAACTATGAATCTATGTGCAAGCGGAACGTCTTCCAATGCATTAGGTAGATCGTGTTGAAGGAGGTTTGCAGGACAGCAATCCATCAGGAACCATGAATCTATGTGCAAGCAGAACGTCTTCCAATCCAATAGGTAGATCGTGTTGAAGGAGGTTTGCAATACAGCAATCCATCAGGAACCATGAATCTATGTGCAAGCGGAACGTCTTCCAATCCAATAGATAGATCGTGTTGAAGGAGGTTTGCAGTACAGCAATCCATCAGGAACCATGAATCTATGTGCAAGCGGAACGTCTTCCAATGCATTAGGTAGATCGTGTTGAAGGAGGTTTGACGGACAGCAATCCATCAGGAACCATGAATCTATGTGCAAGCGGAACGTCTTCCAATGCAATAGGTAGATCGTGTTGAAGGAGGTTTGCAGGACAGCAATCCATCAGGAACCATGAATCTATGTGCATGCAGAACGTCTTCCAATGCAATAGATAGATCGTGTTGAAGGAGGTTTGCAGTACAGCAATCCATCAGGAACCATGAATCTATGTGCAAGCGGAACGTCTTCCAATGCATTAGGTAGATCGTGTTGAAGGAGGTTTGCAGGACAGCAATCCATCAGGAACCATGAATCTATGTCCAAGCGGAACGTCTTCCAATCCAATAGGTAGATCGTGTTGAAGGAGGTTTGCAGGACAGCAATCCATCAGGAACCATGAATCTATGTCCAAGCGGAACGTCTTCCAATCCAATAGGTAGATCGTGTTGAAGGAGGTTTGCAGTACAGCAATCCATCAGGAACTATGAATCTATGTCCAAGCGGAACGTCTTCCAATGGAATAGGTAGATCGTGTTGAAGGAGGTTTGCAGGACAGCAATCAATCAGGAACCATGAATCTATGTCCAAGCGGAACGTCTTCCAATGCAATAGGTAGATCGTGTTGAAGGAGGTTTGCAGGACAGCAATCAATCAGGAACCATGAATCTATGTGCAAGCGGAACGTCTTCCAATGCAATAGGTAGATCGTGTTGAAGGAGGTTTGCAGGACAGCAATCCATCAGGAACCATGAATCTATGTCCAAGCGGAACGTCTTCCGATCCAATAGATAGATCGTGTTGAAGGAGGTTTGCAGGACAGCAATCCATCAGGAACCATGAATCTATGTCCAAGCGGAACGTCTTCCAATCCAATAGGTAGATCGTGTTGAAGGAGGTTTGCAGTACAGCAATCCATCAGGAACTATGAATCTATGTCCAAGTGGAACGTCTTCCAATGGAATAGGTAGATCGTGTTGAAGGAGGTTTGCAGGACAGCAATCCATCAGGAACCATGAATCTATGTCCAAGCGGAACGTCTTCCAATCCAATAGATAGATCGTGTTGAAGGAGGTTTGCAGGACAGCAATCCATCAGGAACCATGAATCTATGTCCAAGCGGAACGTCTTCCAATCCAATAGGTAGATCGTGTTGAAGGAGGTTTGCAGTACAGCAATCCATCAGGAACTATGAATCTATGTCCAAGCGGAACGTCTTCCAATGGAATAGGTAGATCGTGTTGAAGGAGGTTTGCAGGACAGCAATCCATCAGGAACCATGAATCTATGTCCAAGCGGAACGTCTTCCAATCCAATAGGTAGATCGTGTTGAAGGAGGTTTGCAGGACAGCAATCCATCAGGAACCATGAATCTATGTCCAAGCGGAACGTCTTCCAATCCAATAGGTAGATCGTGTTGAAGGAGGTTTGCAGGACAGCAATCCATCAGGAACCATGAATCTATGTCCAAGCGGAACGTCTTCCAATCCAATAGATAGATCGTGTTGAAGGAGGTTTGCAGGACAGCAATCCATCAGGAACCATGAATCTATGTACAAGCGAAACGTCTTCCAATCCAATAGGTAGATCGTGTTGAAGGAGGTTTGCAGGACAGCAATCCATCAGGAACTATGAATCTATGTGCAAGCGGAACGTCTTCCAATGCAATAGGTAGATCGTGTTGAAGGAGGTTTGCAGGACAGCAATCCATCAGGAACCATGAATCTATGTCCAAGCGGAACGTCTTCCAATCCAATAGGTAGATCGTGTTGAAGGAGGTTTGCAGGACAGCAATCCATCAGGAACCATGAATCTATGTGCAAGCAGAACGTCTTCCAATGCAATAGGTAGATCGTGTTGAAGGAGGTTTGCAGGACAGCAATCCATCAGGAACCATGAATCTATGTCCAAGCGGAACGTCTTTCAATCCAATAGATAGATCGTGTTGAAGGAGGTTTGCAGGACAGCAATCCATCAGGAACCATGAATCTATGTCCAAGCGGAACGTCTTCCAATCCAATAGATAGATCGTGTTGAAGGAGGTTTGCAGGACAGCAATCCATCAGGAACCATGAATCTATGTCCAAGCGGAACGTCTTCCAATCCAATAGATAGATCGTGTTGAAGGAGGTTTGCAGGACAGCAATCCATCAGGAACCATGAATCTATGTCCAAGCGGAACGTCTTCCAATCCAATAGGTAGATCGTGTTGAAGGAGGTTTGCAGGACAGCAATCCATCAGGAACCATGAATCTATGTCCAAGCGGAACGTCTTCCAATCCAATAGGTAGATCGTGTTGAAGGAGGTTTAATATATGTTTAATATGTTGAGTGGAACCTCTCAGGAATCAGGATTGGAAAAAACTTTGATTCATTGATAAAAATAGAAGTGCGTTATTGGACTTCCAGAAAGTATCTTTTAATAATAGTTCTAGTGAATTACATTACTGTTTTTTAAAAGTTTTATTATTATTATTTATTATAGTTGAACATCATGTTGGTGATCCAACTTAAGCAATAATGATATATAACATTATTAGGTTAGTTTCTGTAGAGGTAATAATCTAGTCATGTTGTGTTTGGGATAATTATTTGTATGTTCTTTGTTATTTGTCAGGTCAATGATGCCGAATCACCATCACAAAGTGGCTTTCGTTATCTTGTCTTTATTTAAATATTATTGTATAAATGTGTGTCTATTAGGTATTTCATCACTTTTTCAATGTACTGGCTGCCATCGGAGAGTAATTCTGTCAGATTGTACGGTAGTTGAAGATTTGTCCTGAGTGTACAGTCTGTTAGAATATGTTTTATTGTTAATTCTGTATTGCAGTAGGTACAAGTGGGTCTGTCCTGTCTTGACATAATGTACGAGTGAGTCAACCGAGTGTGGCCAATCCTGAGACGGCATAATATAACTTGTTCCCGTCTGTTTGTCCTGTTACTGGATGACCATTCGTGTACAGTGTGCTTGATTTCTCGAAGCTTGTTGTCAGTCGTGTTATACCAGGATTCTTGCCATTTATCAGTAACATATCTCTTAGATTCGGCTTGAAGATCCTGGTATGTCATGTAGTTTACGTCTAGTACTTGCCGTCGAGTTGCCAATTTAGCTTTTTCGTCTACTGCAGTACTTTGTCTTATGTCTTCGTGTCCGGGCAACCATTACAGTGTAAAATATTTATTTGTTTGATGTAATTTTTCAAAAATTTCGCATGTTATTGGATGTGTGCTGTAAGAGTCTTGAAGAGATTGTAAAGAGCTGAGTGAGTCAGTGCATATTATAATGTTATTTTGTTCTGTGTCTGGTATGTTGTTTAGTCCTAGTTTTACGGCTTCCAGTTCAGCTGTGTATATGCTTGTCTCATCTGGATATTTCTTAGAGTAGCAGATATTACCAACAATAGCAGCTACGCCTGACCCATGTGGAGTTTTCCATGCGTCACTAAATACAAAAACAGAAATTTTATTTTTTGAGCAAAAATATTGAAAATATGAATTATAAAAAAATCGAGAAGTTGGATCATTCTTTTTAAATTTTGATAAGGTCAGATCAAATTTTAGATTTTCTAATTTCCAAGGGATATACGAGGTTGCAGGTTTCGCGAGAACAGGCGTTTCCGCTATATTTGTCCTGTCTGTGTAGTTCATGAAACGTATGTAAAGTGGTCTTTGTCTTGTAGGGTTCAAGTGATATTTTTCAAGGATGATGTCGGTGGTGTTTGGTGTGCAAGGGCAGTTTAAAAATTTAGATTTTAATGTGAACTTTATACAATTTAACATACGTCTATACTCCAATGGATGTTCTCCCGATTCAGCATATAAACTGATTGCTGGACTTGACCTGAAAGCTCCGGTGGCTAGACGGAGCCCAGTGTTATGCACGGGATCTAGCATCTTCAAGGTACTGTTTGTTTGTGCCGTTTTTGGGCGAAAGAACCCCATGGTCGTCATCGCCCTACCGTGCAAAACAGCTGCACGAATCACTCACCGCATGCTCCCGAGTAACAAGGTACTGGGTCTGGCAGATGAGTACACTATACTTCCGTAATCCAGTATGGACCTGGTGTACGCTCGGTAGAAGGTTAGCATTAAGCTTCTGTCAGCTCCCCACTGGGTATTACTAAGGATCCTCAAGAAATGTAACGACTTTTTACATTTTTCAAGGACCCTTTTCAAGTGGGGTACCCATGTAAGCCTCGAATCAAAATAAATTCCTAAAAATCTTAATGTATTGGAAGTGTGGATCCTTTTGGAATGGAGTGTCAGTTCCACTTGTGGAAGTTTTTTAAAAGGAAATTTTATCTATTTTATGATGACAAAATTCGAATTTATTTATCTTGAATAGTTTCTTACCAATCCTTTGTTATTCATTCAAAAATATGACGACGTTAAAAAACAGAAAATTGGACACAGCTCCTTTTCCTTCCGGAATCGGACCATACTTCAAATGAACTTTTTTGTTGGAAATTATGTCTACAATCACCTCCTAGAGTTTGGCTACCTAGACCTGAATCACCCTGTATATATATATATATATATACCCACAAATTTGTCATCCTTGAGTCCTGACACGTGAAATGTTTCCAGTCGGCACTTACAGATTTGATTTGTTTGAGGTTTATTTCGTAATGCGGTTTCCTTGCTGTAAAGGACCGCCGGGAAAATGCATTTTCTAAACTATCTAAGCCCGAAGATGGAATGCCTCGAGGGAACGGCATGTAGTTTTGAGTTAACAGCAATACAATACAATGCTGTACAACATCCTGGCACAGCTACCGGGCCTAAAGCCAACAACACAGATTTATGGCGAGGATTAATTTCAAACATGCCACCTTCATCCGCTGGTCAACAGTTCTCTATTAACGACAGACATTTGTAGCGGTTTTTATAAAACACGGCAGCTTGTTCGACTACTGGAGGTGTGTCTACACTCCCCAAGGTAGAAGAACTAGCGATTAGAAATGATAGCAACAAATCTTAAGAAAAGGCTAAGAAATCCGTTCGACTCCATTTAACGCAGACTACATTTATCTCCGATTAGTGTTCTACAGCGATATTTGTCGCCCGGCTTTTACAGCTCCTATTCCTATTGGCTGATTAATTAGTTGCCATGGTGATTATCGCCAAGGATTCCTTCCCGCCATTTATTATCAATCCTTGACAGCACTAATAATATGTAATATATCTCTCTCTACTAATAATTCGTTCCATTTAGAATTGTAATCACTCATAATTATGGTTATTATGACTAGAAGTAGGAAATACATTATATCAAAAAGGATTATATATAAATGATTATATAATAAATCAAATCCATATTAATATATATAAAACATTTTGACAATGGTTCTCAAAAAAATCAACATATTGTATAAATAATGTTTCATTTGGTAGGTAACTTTGATTCTGGACATATTAGTATGTTAATATATACATACATATATATATTAATCCTGCTATACAGATTAATACTTTTGAGAAGTGTAAGGATTGTTGGTATAAGTGGACTGCTGTCAGTAAATAATTGGGTCATGTCATGGTAAGTCTATACCCCTGGCACCAGAAAGGTGTGAAACACGTAGGAGGGTCTCACCGTAGATTCTCATACGGGAGATGGCGGGTTCGATCCCCACCACCGGCAGGAATTTTCTCATCTCAGGGCTCGTTAGGAAAATTCTTCGCTCCACCCCGTCGATGCGCCGTAAAAAAATCCTATTAACCCCAGATCCTATTATAAACTACGAAACTATATAATTATGCGCGTGTTTACAAATACGGTGTTTACGCCAACTTTAACCTCAATAACTGTGAGCTTTAATGCTTCGTAACTTCGTTCCTAGTTCAGAGCGATTTTCTTTTAACGGATTCGTGTTTAGTTCACTGTTATTGAGGTTAAAGTTGGCGTAAACAGCGTATGTAAGCATGCGCATGCGCAGACATGTAACATTGGGAAACAAAGAACTCTCATTTGAAATGTTTATTAACAATTTATAACCTCCATAAAATCGGAATTCTATCCATAACAGCGAGATGGATTGACTAGAGTTTTGATATTTTAATGAACGAGCAGAAAAGCATTGCACATCTACCCAAAAGTCGTCCTTGACATTCTCCTTAGTATGCATGTTTATTAATACCCTGTTTACGCCAACTTATATAACCTTCATAACAGTGAGCTTTAGTGCTTAATAACTAGTTGAGAGCGAGGTTTTTTAACGGATTTGTGTCTAGTGCATCAAAATACGATATAGTGGAGAATGTGAAAATAAAATCGGTGCCTAGAACTCTCGTCTTCATAAACCATGTAGGAACGAAATAGACTTTGTCACGGTTTAGTGAAGTTTTAGTCATTTTGTATTTATTTTGTTGTCCTTGTATCCCGAAGACGGAACTCCCTAAACTACTGTAGAATCGTAAAATAATGCAATGAATGTTAGCAAAAGCTTTGTCCAAACTGCAGGAGTTCTCAGCTTGTCGCGTACCCAGCGATGTCCACTTGGTCGGAACCACATAAGTAAGCGTTACAAAGCTATCGGCTGGTCTGCATACGGAAGAGACTCGATATCCACTTGGTCGGAACCACATAAGTAAGCGTTACAAAGCTATCGGCTGGTCTGCATACGGAAGAGACTCGATATCCACTTGGTCGAAACCACAGAAGTAAGCGTTACAAAGCTATCGGCTGGTCTGCATACGGAAGAGACTCGATATCCACTTGGTCGAAACCACAGAAGTAAGCGTTACAAAGCTATCGGCTGGTCTGCATACGGAAGAGACGCGATATCCACTTGGTCGAAACCACAGAAGTAAGCGTTACAAAGCTATCGGCTGGTCTGCATACGGAAGAGACTCGATATCCACTTGGTCGGAACCACAGAAGTAAGCGTTACAAAGCTATCGGCTGGTCTGCATACGGAAGAGACTCGATATCCACTTGGTCGAAACCACAGAAGTAAGCGTTACAAAGCTATCGGCTGGTCTGCATACGGAAGAGACTCGATATCCACTTGGTCGGAACCACAGAAGTAAGCGTTACAAAGCTATCGGCTGGTCTGCATACGGAAGAGACTCGATATCCACTTGGTCGAAACCACAGAAGTAAGCGTTACAAAGCTATCGGCTGGTCTGCATACGGAAGAGACTCGATATCCACTTGGTCGGAACCACAGAAGTAAGCGTTACAAAGCTATCGGCTGGTCTGCATACGGAAGAGACGCGATATCCACTTGGTCGAAACCACAGAAGTAAGCGTTACAAAGCTATCGGCTGGTCTGCATACGGAAGAGACTCGATATCCACTTGGTCGGAACCACAGAAGTAAGCGTTACAAAGCTATCGGCTGGTCTGCATACGGAAGAGACTCGATATCCACTTGGTCGAAACCACAGAAGTAAGCGTTACAAAGCTATCGGCTGGTCTGCATACGGAAGAGACTCGATATCCACTTGGTCGGAACCACAGAAGTAAGCGTTACAAAGCTATCGGCTGGTCTGCATACGGAAGAGACTCGATATCCACTTGGTCGAAACCACAGAAGTAAGCGTTACAAAGCTATCGGCTGGTCTGCATACGGAAGAGACTCGATATCCACTTGGTCGGAACCACAGAAGTAAGCGTTACAAAGCTATCGGCTGGTCTGCATACGGAAGAGACTCGATATCCACTTGGTCGAAACCACAGAAGTAAGCGTTACAAAGCTATCGGCTGGTCTGCATACGGAAGAGACTCGATATCCACTTGGTCGAAACCACATAAGTAAGCGTTACAAAGCTATCGGCTGGTCTGCATACGGAAGAGACACGATATCCACTTGGTCGAAACCACATAAGTAAGCGTTACAAAGCTATCGGCTGGTCTGCATACGGAAGAGACTCGATATCCACTTGGTCGAAACCACAGAAGTAAGCGTTACAAAGCTATCGGCTGGTCTGCATACGGAAGAGACTCGATATCCACTTGGTCGAAACCACAGAAGTAAGCGTTAGAAAGCTATCGGCTGGTCTGCATACGGAATAGACTCGATATCCACTTGGTCGAAACCACAGAAGTAAGCGTTAGAAAGCTATCGGCTGGTCTGCATACGGAATAGACGCGATAACTAATTGGTTCTATTTCCATCCGATCCCTGATCGTACCCAGCGATATCCACTTGGTCGAAACCACATAAGTAAGCGTTACAAAGCTATCGGCTGGTCTGCATACGGAAGAGACTCGATATCCACTTGGTCGAAACCACAGAAGTAAGCGTTAGAAAGCTATCGGCTGGTCTGCATACGGAAGAGACTCGATATCCACTTGGTCGAAACCACATAAGTAAGCGTTACAAAGCTATCGGCTGGTCTGCATACGGAAGAGACTCGATATCCACTTGGTCGAAACCACAGAAGTAAGCGTTAGAAAGCTATCGGCTGGTCTGCATACGGAAGAGACACGATATCCACTTGGTCGAAACCACATAAGTAAGCGTTACAAAGCTATCGGCTGGTCTGCATACGGAAGAGACTCGATATCCACTTGGTCGAAACCACAGAAGTAAGCGTTAGAAAGCTATCGGCTGGTCTGCATACGGAAGAGACTCGATATCCACTTGGTCGAAACCACAGAAGTAAGCGTTACAAAGCTATCGGCTGGTCTGCATACGGAAGAGACTCGATATCCACTTGGTCGAAACCACAGAAGTAAGCGTTAGAAAGCTATCGGCTGGTCTGCATACGGAATAGACTCGATATCCACTTGGTCGAAACCACAGAAGTAAGCGTTAGAAAGCTATCGGCTGGTCTGCATACGGAAGAGACTCGATATCCACTTGGTCGAAACCACATAAGTAAGCGTTACAAAGCTATCGGCTGGTCTGCATACGGAAGAGACTCGATATCCACTTGGTCGAAACCACAGAAGTAAGCGTTAGAAAGCTATCGGCTGGTCTGCATACGGAATAGACGCGATAACTAATTGGTTCTATTTCCATCCGATCCCTGATCGTACCCAGCGATATCCACTTGGTCGGAACCACAGAAGTAAGCGTTACAAAGCTATCGGCTGGTCTGCATACGGAAGAGACTCGATATCCACTTGGTCGAAACCACAGAAGTAAGCGTTAGAAAGCTATCGGCTGGTCTGCATACGGAAGAGACACGATATCCACTTGGTCGAAACCACATAAGTAAGCGTTACAAAGCTATCGGCTGGTCTGCATACGGAAGAGACTCGATATCCACTTGGTCGAAACCACAGAAGTAAGCGTTAGAAAGCTATCGGCTGGTCTGCATACGGAAGAGACTCGATATCCACTTGGTCGAAACCACAGAAGTAAGCGTTAGAAAGCTATCGGCTGGTCTGCATACGGAAGAGACTCGATATCCACTTGGTCGAAACCACAGAAGTAAGCGTTAGAAAGCTATCGGCTGGTCTGCATACGGAAGAGACTCGATATCCACTTGGTCGAAACCACATAAGTAAGCGTTAGAAAGCTATCGGCTGGTCTGCATACGGAAGAGACTCGATATCCACTTGGTCGAAACCACATAAGTAAGCGTTACAAAGCTATCGGCTGGTCTGCATACGGAAGAGACTCGATATCCACTTGGTCGGAACCACAGAAGTAAGCGTTACAAAGCTATCGGCTGGTCTGCATACGGAAGAGACTCGATATCCACTTGGTCGGAACCACAGAAGTAAGCGTTACAAAGCTATCGGCTGGTCTGCATACGGAAGAGACTCGATATCCACTTGGTCGAAACCACAGAAGTAAGCGTTAGAAAGCTATCGGCTGGTCTGCATACGGAAGAGACTCGATATCCACTTGGTCGGAACCACATAAGTAAGCGTTACAAAGCTATCGGCTGGTCTGCATACGGAAGAGACTCGATATCCACTTGGTCGAAACCACAGAAGTAAGCGTTACAAAGCTATCGGCTGGTCTGCATACGGAATAGACGCGATAACTAATTGGTTCTATTTCCATCCGATCCCTGATCGTAGCCAGCGATATCCACTTGGTCGGAACCACATAAGTAAGCGTTACAAGGCTATCGGCTGGTCTGCATACGGAAGAGACTCGATATCCACTTGGTCGAAACCACAGAAGTAAGCGTTAGAAAGCTATCGGCTGGTCTGCATACGGAATAGACGCGATAACTAATTGGTTCTATTTCCATCCGATCCCTGATCGTAGCCAGCGATATCCACTTGGTCGGAACCACAGAAGTAAGCGTTACAAGGCTATCGGCTGCTCTGCATACGAAAGAGACACGATATCCACTTGGTCGGAACCACAGAAGTAAGCGTTACAAAGCTATCGGCTGGTCTGCATACGGAAGAGACGCGATATCCAGTTGGTCGGAACCACAGAAGTAAGCGTTACAAAGCTATCGGCTGGTCTGCATACGGAAGAGACGCGATAACTAATTGGTTCTATTTCGATCCGATCCCTGATCGTACCCTACATCGTCGGGATGCTAAAGATAGTCCTGGTCAGGAGACACGTCCTTCTTCTTCAAGCTGTCTTCCCGAATTCCTGGATTCAATGAACTCTCGGGAATGCTGGCCCTTGATGGTGCAAGATTAGGGATTTCAGTCCATCTATATCGGGAATCAGCTGGATCTAGGTGCAGGTTTACACCTAGTTTCCCCCTTTATGGCGTCTAGCCGATGACGCAATAAGCAGGTGCCATTAAGAAATATCGATGTTATTCATCCATATATAACGACACATTCAAATTTGTGTGAATACACAGCGAAGAAAACATTATACCAACACATGTGAAGAATGTTCTTTGTGGGAATACACAGCGAAGAAAACATTATACCAACACATCAGAAGAATGTTCTTTGTGTGAATACACAGCGAAGAAAACATTATACCAACACATCAGAAGAATGTTCTTTGTGTGAATACACAGCGAAGAAAACATTATACCAACACATGAGAAGAATGTTCTTTGTGAGAATACACAGCGAAGAAAACATTATACCAACACATGAGAAGAATGTTCTTTGTGTGAATACACAGCGAAGAAAACAATATACCAACACATGAGAAGAATGTTCTTTGTGTGAATACACAGCGAAGAAAACATTATACCAACACATGTGAAGAATGTTCTTTGTGGGAATACACAGCGAAGAAAACATTACACCAACACATCAGAAGAATGTTCTTTGTGTGAATACACAGCGAAGAAAACATTATACCAACACATCAGAAGAATGTTCTTTGTGTGAATACACAGCGAAGAAAACATTATACCAACACATGAGAAGAATGTTCTTTGTGAGAATACACAGCGAAGAAAACATTATACCAACACATGAGAAGAATGTTCTTTGTGTGAATACACAGCGAAGAAAACACTATACCAACATATGAGAAGAATGTTCTTTGTGTGAATACACAGCGAAGAAAACATTATACCAACACATGAGAAGAATGTTCTTTGTGTGAATACACACCGAAGAAAACATTATACCAACACATGAGAAGAATGTTCTTTGTGTGAATACACAGCGAAGAAAACACTATACCAACATATGAGAAGAATGTTCTTTGTGTGAATACACAGCGAAGAAAACATTATACCAACACATGAGAAGAATGTTCTTTGTGTGAATACAGAGCGAAGAAAACATCATACCAACACATGAGAAGAATGTTCTTTGTGTGAATACACAGCGAAGAAAACAATATACCAACACATGAGAAGAATGTTATTTGTGTGAATACACAGCGAAGAAAACAATATACCAACACATGAGAAGAATGTTCTTTGTGTGAATACACAGCGAAGAAAACAATATACCAACACATGAGAAGAATGTTCTTTGTGTGAATACACAGCGAAGAAAACAATATACCAACGCATGAGAAGAATGTTCTTTGTGTGAATACACAGCGAAGAAAACAATATACCAACGCATGAGAAGAATGTTCTTTGTGTGAATACACAGCGAAGAAAACAATATACCAACACATCAGAAGAATGTTCTTTGTGTGAATACACAGCGAAGAAAACATTATACCAACACATCAGAAGAATGAATCCTTGGCGACTAACAACCGATCTTGGGATTTTATCAAAATAAAACTTAGGAAAAAATAGAAATAATTAAATTTATTGTGTTACCTTTTTTTTTCTTTTTTTTTACGGTTCACCGCCATCTGTTACATTCGTGGCGCCGATATCCCAGGGTGCAGGTGCATTTTTTTTATAAACAACAAGTTGTTATTATTTTACTTTATACCAGGGAGACCGAATCCAACCCATGAAAGAAGACACTAGAAGATGACAATCTTTAGTACTATGCTCGGGATTTGAACTCAGCTCCTCCGGCATATTAGTCCAGTGATCTACCACTCAGCTAACCTCGTCCACCTTTCCCTCCTGTGTATATGTACAATCTTTAGTACTATGCTCGGGATTTGAACTCAGGTCCTCCAGCATATTACTCCAGTGATCTACCACTCAGCTAACCTCGTCCACCTTTCCCTCCGTGTATATGTACAATCTTTAGTACTATGCTCGGGATTTGAACTCAGCTCCTCCAGCATATTACTCCAGTGATCTACCACTCAGCTAACCTCGTCCACCTTTCCCTCCGTGTATATGTACAATCTTTAGTACTATGCTCGGGATTTGAACTCAGTTCCTCCAGCATATTACTCCAGTGATCTACCACTCAGCTAACCTCGTCCACCTTTCCCTCCTGTGTATATGTACAATCTTTAGTACTATGCTCGGGATTTGAACTCAGGTCCTCCAGCATATTAGTCCAGTGATCTACCACTCAGCTAACCTCGTCCACCTTTCCCTCCCGTGTATATGTACAATCTTTAGTACTATGCTCGGGATTTGAACTCAGGTCCTCCAGCATATTACTCCAGTGATCTACCACTCAGCTAACCTTGTCCACCTTTCCCTCCGTGTATATGTACAATCTTTAGTACTATGCTCGGGATTTGAACTCAGGTCCTCCGGCATATTACTCCAGTGATCTACCACTCAGCTAACCTCGTCCACCTTTCCCTCCGTGTATATGTACAATCTTTAGTTCTATGCTCGGGATTTGAACTCAGGTCCTCCAGCATATTAGTCCAGTGATCTACCACTCAGCTAACCTCGTCCACCTTTCCCTCCCGTGTATATGTACAATCTTTAGTACTATGCTCGGGATTTGAACTCAGCTACTCCAGCATATTACTCCAGTGATCTACCACTCAGCTAACCTCGTCCTCCAGCATATTACTCCAGTGATCTACCACTCAGCTAACCTCGTCCACCTTTCCCTCCCGTGTATATGTACAATCTTTAGTACTATGCTCGGGATTTGAACTCAGCTCCTCCGGCATATTAGTCCAGTGATCTACCACTCAGCTAACCTCGTCCACCTTTCCCTCCCGTGTAAATGTACAATAGATAAATAAAATTCTTTATTTTTTTAATAGTAAAAACAGTTACTTACAATTACAGGGGTCTGACCCGGACCTGATCGTATGACCGGAAAACACAACGAGGTAATATATCGTATGACCGGAAAACACAACGAGGTAATATATCGTATGACCGGAAAACACAACGAGGTAATATATCGTATGGCCGGAAAACACAACGAGATAATATATCGTATGACCGGAAAACACAACGAGATAATATATCGTATGACCGGAAAACACAACGAGATAATATATCGTATGGCCGGAAAACACAACGAGATAATATATCGTATGGCCGGAAAACACAACGAGATAATATATCGTATGGCCGGAAAACACAACGAGATAATATATCGTATGGCCGGAAAACACAACGAGATAATATATCGTATGGCCGGAAAACACAACGAGATAATATATCGTATGGCCGGAAAACACAACGAGATAATATATCGTATGGCCGGAAGACACAACGAGATAATATATCGTATGGCCGGAAAACACATCGAGGTAATATATCGTATGGCCGGAAAACACAACGAGATAATATATCGTATGGCCGGAAAACACATCGAGATAATATATCATATGGCCGGAAAACACAACGAGATAATATATCGTATGGCCGGAAAACACATCGAGATAATATATCGTATGGCCGGAAAACACAACGAGATAATATATCGTATGGCCGGAAGACACAACGAGATAATATATCGTATGGCCGGAAAACACATCGAGATAATATATCGTATGGCCGGAAAACACATCGAGATAATATATCGTATAGCCGGATATATATATATATATATATATATATATATATATATATATATATATATATATATAAACATTTTCGAATGACTGATTTCCATGTGGAATGTATACTTGTAAGTTTTTGGTTTCTTTGTGCCTTATGAGAAGTAATTCTGAAGATTGGGTCATTAGGAAAAGACACGCCCATTTACTCCAAGTTTTCCTTGAAGTTTCAGAGTGGTTATCCTTCGTAATCTGCATTTGGTTACTGCACTCTGACCATGATGGCTGTCGAGACTTTACATTCAATCAGCTGTTAATCACGGATATTAATTAGCTATCTAGGTTCTTTTCACACTTACTCTGAGTGCATTAAGCTGATAGAAGGAAGTATCTGCAGATCCATTGCCTTAGCTGTAAACACATTCCTAATAGATCAGGTTACAGTCTTAGTTGGTCTGTTAGACCTGATTAGGCTAAGAGTAGGCCAAACAGGACTATCTAACTTCAACCATTCCTAATAGATCAGGTTACAGTCTTAGTTGGTCTGTTAGACCTGATTAGGCTAAGAGTAGGCCAAACAGGACTATCTAACTTCAACCATTCCTAATAGATCAGGTTACAGTCTTAGTTGGTCTGTTAGACCTGATTAGGCTAAGAGTAGGCCAAACAGGACTATCTAACTTCAACCATTTATAAAATGTCATACTCCTTTTATACTTTGTTTTTTTTGGTTTTGTTTTCTTTGTTGTTTTAACAGCTGGTAAGATAATTTACCCACACCCTATCAGCACACCACTAGGTTGAACTATTAAGAGACAGCTCCGCCAAGACTGTGGACCCCACCAGCTATTGTAGAATGGCTGTCCAGAAATCATGGAACTGGGCGGTAGACATGAAAGGACCTTTCCACTGGTCAGATGACACATCCTGTCCTAGTTCATATCAGCAAGCGATAAGGCAGAGTCAGGGCCTCACTCACTCCTAGCTTGGGGGGTGGGGGTTCATTCTTTAGCCTCTTAGTGGTCGGCCTCCGGGGGAAATAGAGGCTCGGTCAAGGGAATATGAAACATGGGCAAAGGTGGTAGGGTTTCTTACGTTATTCTTTGCATTAGCACTCCCCGAGGGAACTGAGGTTCCACTAAACATAAACATATTAAACTAATAATTATTAATTAATTTTAAAAATTATAATTTTTCTTGAACCGATCTACTGTTCCGCCTGACTTCTGGTAAAGACGATGTTTCTCTGTACGAGCTGAGCCCCTCCAGTACACGGCAGGTTATCCGAAACTCACCATTCGATAGCAACTTATCGATATTTCTCTGTACGAGCTGAGCCCCTCCAGTACACGGCAGGTTATCCGAAACTCACCATTCGATAGCAACTTATCGATATTTCTCTGTACGAGCTGAGCCCCTCCAGTACACGGCAGGTTATCCGAAACTCACCATTCGATAGCAACTTATCGATATTTCTCTGTACGAGCTGAGCCCCTCCAGTACACGGCAGGTTATCCGAAACTCACCATTCGATAGTAACTTATCGATATTTCTCTGTACGAGCTGCGCCCCTCCAGTACACGGCAGGTTATCCGAAACTCACCATTCGATAGCAACTTATCGATATTTCTCTGTACAAGCTGCGCCCCTCCAGTACACGGCAGGTTATCGAAACTCACCATTCGATAGCAACTTATCGATATAAACCTAGTGATCGCAACTCGCTGTTTTACCTACCTACAAAACGAGAAGGATACTTTTCTTCTTTTTATTTCTAATGGAAAGATTTCTAATGGCGTTACAAAAAACCTCTTAATGAGTGTTTT
This sequence comes from Gonocerus acuteangulatus, assembly GCA_946811695.1. Taxonomy (NCBI): domain Eukaryota; kingdom Metazoa; phylum Arthropoda; class Insecta; order Hemiptera; family Coreidae; genus Gonocerus; species Gonocerus acuteangulatus. The sequence goes on from OX328124.1 coordinate 1,385,338, forward strand.
GTGTGTATTTATACTTTTGAGTCGCCTGGGTGGAGAGAGTGGGTGGGTGGCACTTGATAGGGAGAGGACTTCAGGATTTTGATGAGCGGAAAGTTTAGGATGGAAACGTTGGAATCTGGATAATACAACATCATTAACGAGTGGGATATTGAGGTCTTTATGGAGGTTGAGGTTGGAAACGTAGAAGGGAGCATAAACTATTGTTCTTAGGACCTTGGATTGGAATGTTTGAATGCGTCTGATGTTGGATGTTTTCGCAGTTCCCCATAGTTCTGAACCGTACGTCCAAATGGGTTGCAGTAGTGGGGATTGTAAATGACAAATCACATACACATTTACACTACATACAAGAAATGAAATTGGTTTACATTATTAGATGTCAGTGTAAGTCAATGTCATTTCTTGTATCTAATATTATCAAGAGGCAAGATTCGAGAATATTTTTACCAATTGGTTTACATTATTAGATGTCAGTGTAAGTCAATGTCATTTCTTGCATCTAATATTATCAAGAGGCAAGATTCGAGAATATTTTTACCAATTGGTTTACATTATTAGATGTCAGTGTAAGTCAATGTCATTTCTTGCATCTAATATTATCAAGAGGCAAGATTCGAGAATATTTTTACCAATTGGTTTACATTATTAGATGTCAGTGTAAGTCAATGTCATTTCTTGTATCTAATATTATCAAGAGGCAAGATTCGAGAATATTTTTATCAATTGGTTTACATTATTAGATGTCAGTGTAAGTCAATGTCATTTCTTGTATCTAATATTATCAAGAGGCAAGATTCGAGAATATTTTTACCAATTGGTTTACATTATTAGATGTCAGTGTAAGTCAATGTCATTTCTTGTATCTAATATTATCAAGAGGCAAGATTCGAGAATATTTTTACCAATTGGTTTACATTATTAGATGTCAGTGTAAGTCAATGTCATTTCTTGTATCTAATATTATCAAGAGGCAAGATTCGAGAATATTTTTACCAATTGGTTTACATTATTAGATGTCAGTGTAAGTCAATGTCATTTCTTGTATCTAATATTATCAAGAGGCAAGATTCGAGAATATTTTTACAAATTGGTTTACATTATTAGATGTCAGTGTAAGTCAATGTCATTTCTTGTATCTAATATTATCAAGAGGCAAGATTCGAGAATATTTTTACCAATTGGTTTACATTATTAGATGTCAGTGTAAGTCAATGTCATTTCTTGTATCTAATATTATCAAGAGGCAAGATTCGAGAATATTTTTACCAATTGGTTTACATTATTAGATGTCAGTGTAAGTCAATGTCATTTCTTGTATCTAATATTATCAAGAGGCAAGATTCGAGAATATTTTTATCAATTGGTTTACATTATTAGATGTCAGTGTAAGTCAATGTCATTTCTTGTATCTAATATTATCAAGAGGCAAGATTCGAGAATATTTTTACCAATTGGTTTACATTATTAGATGTCAGTGTAAGTCAATGTCATTTCTTGTATCTAATATTATCAAGAGGCAAGATTCGAGAATATTTTTACCAATTGGTTTACATTATTAGATGTCAGTGTAAGTCAATGTCATTTCTTGTATCTAATATTATCAAGAGGCAAGATTCGAGAATATTTTTACCAATTGGTTTACATTATTAGATGTCAGTGTAAGTCAATGTCATTTCTTGTATCTAATATTATCAAGAGGCAAGATTCGAGAATATTTTTACCAATTGGTTTACATTATTAGATGTCAGTGTAAGTCAATGTCATTTCTTGTATCTAATATTATCAAGAGGCAAGATTCGAGAATATTTTTACCAATTGGTTTACATTATTAGATGTCAGTGTAAGTCAATGTCATTTCTTGTATCTAATATTATCAAGAGGCAAGATTCGAGAATATTTTTACCAATTGGTTTACATTATTAGATGTCAGTGTAAGTCAATGTCATTTCTTGTATCTAATATTATCAAGAGGCAAGATTCGAGAATATTTTTACCAATTGGTTTACATTATTAGATGTCAGTGTAAGTCAATGTCATTTCTTGCATCTAATATTATCAAGAGGCAAGATTCGAGAATATTTTTACCAATTGGTTTACATTATTAGATGTCAGTGTAAGTCAATGTCATTTCTTGTATCTAATATTATCAAGAGGCAAGATTCGAGAATATTTTTACCAATTGGTTTACATTATTAGATGTCAGTGTAAGTCAATGTCATTTCTTGTATCTAATATTATCAAGAGGCAAGATTCGAGAATATTTTTACCAATTGGTTTACATTATTAGATGTCAGTGTAAGTCAATGTCATTTCTTGTATCTAATATTATCAAGAGGCAAGATTCGAGAATATTTTTACCAATTGGTTTACATTATTAGATGTCAGTGTAAGTCAATGTCATTTCTTGTATCTAATATTATCAAGAGGCAAGATTCGAGAATATTTTTACCAATTGGTTTACATTATTAGATGTCAGTGTAAGTCAATGTCATTTCTTGTATCTAATATTATCAAGAGGCAAGATTCGAGAATATTTTTACCAATTGGTTTACATTATTAGATGTCAGTGTAAGTCAATGTCATTTCTTGTATCTAATATTATCAAGAGGCAAGATTCGAGAATATTTTTACCAATTGGTTTACATTATTAGATGTCAGTGTAAGTCAATGTCATTTCTTGTATCTAATATTATCAAGAGGCAAGATTCGAGAATATTTTTACCAATTGGTTTACATTATTAGATGTCAGTGTAAGTCAATGTCATTTCTTGTATCTAATATTATCAAGAGGCAAGATTCGAGAATATTTTTACCAATTGGTTTACATTATTAGATGTCAGTGTAAGTCAATGTCATTTCTTGTATCTAATATTATCAAGAGGCAAGATTCGAGAATATTTTTACCAATTGGTTTACATTATTAGATGTCAGTGTAAGTCAATGTCATTTCTTGTATCTAATATTATCAAGAGGCAAGATTCGAGAATATTTTTACCAATTGGTTTACATTATTAGATGTCAGTGTAAGTCAATGTCATTTCTTGTATCTAATATTATCAAGAGGCAAGATTCGAGAATATTTTTACCAATTGGTTTACATTATTAGATGTCAGTGTAAGTCAATGTCATTTCTTGTATCTAATATTATCAAGAGGCAAGATTCGAGAATATTTTTACCAATTGGTTTACATTATTAGATGTCAGTGTAAGTCAATGTCATTTCTTGTATCTAATATTATCAAGAGGCAAGATTCGAGAATATTTTTACCAATTGGTTTACATTATTAGATGTCAGTGTAAGTCAATGTCATTTCTTGTATCTAATATTATCAAGAGGCAAGATTCGAGAATATTTTTACCAATTGGTTTACATTATTAGATGTCAGTGTAAGTCAATGTCATTTCTTGTATCTAATATTATCAAGAGGCAAGATTCGAGAATATTTTTACCAATTGGTTTACATTATTAGATGTCAGTGTAAGTCAATGTCATTTCTTGTATCTAATATTATCAAGAGGCAAGATTCGAGAATATTTTTACCAATTGGTTTACATTATTAGATGTCAGTGTAAGTCAATGTCATTTCTTGTATCTAATATTATCAAGAGGCAAGATTCGAGAATATTTTTACCAATTGGTTTACATTATTAGATGTCAGTGTAAGTCAATGTCATTTCTTGTATCTAATATTATCAAGAGGCAAGATTCGAGAATATTTTTACCAATTGGTTTACATTATTAGATGTCAGTGTAAGTCAATGTCATTTCTTGTATCTAATATTATCAAGAGGCAAGATTCGAGAATATTTTTATCAATTGGTTTACATTATTAGATGTCAGTGTAAGTCAATGTCATTTCTTGTATCTAATATTATCAAGAGGCAAGATTCGAGAATATTTTTACCAATTGGTTTACATTATTAGATGTCAGTGTAAGTCAATGTCATTTCTTGTATCTAATATTATCAAGAGGCAAGATTCGAGAATATTTTTACCAATTGGTTTACATTATTAGATGTCAGTGTAAGTCAATGTCATTTCTTGTATCTAATATTATCAAGAGGCAAGATTCGAGAATATTTTTACCAATTGGTTTACATTATTAGATGTCAGTGTAAGTCAATGTCATTTCTTGCATCTAATATTATCAAGAGGCAAGATTCGAGAATATTTTTACCAATTGGTTTACATTATTAGATGTCAGTGTAAGTCAATGTCATTTCTTGTATCTAATATTATCAAGAGGCAAGATTCGAGAATATTTTTACCAATTGGTTTACATTATTAGATGTCAGTGTAAGTCAATGTCATTTCTTGTATCTAATATTATCAAGAGGCAAGATTCGAGAATATTTTTACCAATTGGTTTACATTATTAGATGTCAGTGTAAGTCAATGTCATTTCTTGTATCTAATATTATCAAGAGGCAAGATTCGAGAATATTTTTACCAATTGGTTTACATTATTAGATGTCAGTGTAAGTCAATGTCATTTCTTGTATCTAATATTATTAAGAGGCAAGATTCGAGAATATTTTTACCAATTGGTTTACATTATTAGATGTCAGTGTAAGTCAATGTCATTTCTTGTATCTAATATTATCAAGAGGCAAGATTCGAGAATATTTTTACCAATTGGTTTACATTATTAGATGTCTGTGTAAGTCAATGTCATTTCTTGTATCTAATATTATCAAGAGGCAAGATTCGAGAATATTTTTACCAATTGGTTTACATTATTAGATGTCAGTGTAAGTCAATGTCATTTCTTGTATCTAATATTATCAAGAGGCAAGATTCGAGAATATTTTTACCAATTGGTTTACATTATTAGATGTCAGTGTAAGTCAATGTCATTTCTTGTATCTAATATTATCAAGAGGCAAGATTCGAGAATATTTTTACCAATTGGTTTACATTATTAGATGTCAGTGTAAGTCAATGTCATTTCTTGTATCTAATATTATCAAGAGGCAAGATTCGAGAATATTTTTACCAATTGGTTTACATTATTAGATGTCAGTGTAAGTCAATGTCATTTCTTGTATCTAATATTATCAAGAGGCAAGATTCGAGAATATTTTTACCAATTGGTTTACATTATTAGATGTCAGTGTAAGTCAATGTCATTTCTTGTATCTAATATTATCAAGAGGCAAGATTCGAGAATATTTTTACCAATTGGTTTACATTATTAGATGTCAGTGTAAGTCAATGTCATTTCTTGTATCTAATATTATCAAGAGGCAAGATTCGAGAATATTTTAAACCAATTGGTTTACATTATTAGATGTCAGTGTAAGTCAATGTCATTTCTTGTATCTAATATTATCAAGAGGCAAGATTCGAGAATATTTTTACCAATTGGTTTACATTATTAGATGTCAGTGTAAGTCAATGTCATTTCTTGCATCTAATATTATCAAGAGGCAAGATTCGAGAATATTTTTACCAATTGGTTTACATTATTAGATGTCAGTGTAAGTCAATGTCATTTCTTGTATCTAATATTATCAAGAGGCAAGATTCGAGAATATTTTTACCAATTGGTTTACATTATTAGATGTCAGTGTAAGTCAATGTCATTTCTTGCATCTAATATTATCAAGAGGCAAGATTCGAGAATATTTTTACCAATTGGTTTACATTATTAGATGTCAGTGTAAGTCAATGTCATTTCTTGTATCTAATATTATCAAGAGGCAAGATTCGAGAATATTTTTACCAATTGGTTTACATTATTAGATGTCAGTGTAAGTCAATGTCATTTCTTGTATCTAATATTATCAAGAGGCAAGATTCGAGAATATTTTAAACCAATTGGTTTACATTATTAGATGTCAGTGTAAGTCAATGTCATTTCTTGTATCTAATATTATCAAGAGGCAAGATTCGAGAATATTTTTACCAATTGGTTTACATTATTAGATGTCAGTGTAAGTCAATGTCATTTCTTGTATCTAATATTATCAAGAGGCAAGATTCGAGAATATTTTTACCAATTGGTTTACATTATTAGATGTCAGTGTAAGTCAATGTCATTTCTTGTATCTAATATTATCAAGAGGCAAGATTCGAGAATATTTTTACCAATTGGTTTACATTATTAGATGTCAGTGTAAGTCAATGTCATTTCTTGTATCTAATATTATCAAGAGGCAAGATTCGAGAATATTTTTACCAATTGGTTTACATTATTAGATGTCAGTGTAAGTCAATGTTATTTCTTGTATCTAATATTATCAAGAGGCAAGATTCGAGAATATTTTTACCAATTGGTTTACATTATTAGATGTCAGTGTAAGTCAATGTCATTTCTTGCATCTAATATTATCAAGAGGCAAGATTTGAGAATATTTTTACCAATTGGTTTACATTATTAGATGTCAGTGTAAGTCAATGTCATTTCTTGCATCTAATATTATCAAGAGGCAAGATTCGAGAATATTTTTACCAATTGGTTTACATTATTAGATGTCAGTGTAAGTCAATGTCATTTCTTGCATCTAATATTATCAAGAGGCAAGATTCGAGAATATTTTTACCAATTGGTTTACATTATTAGATGTCAGTGTAAGTCAATGTCATTTCTTGTATCTAATATTATCAAGAGGCAAGATTCGAGAATATTTTTACCAATTGCTTTACATTATTAGATGTCAGTGTAAGTCAATGTCATTTCTTGTATCTAATATTATCAAGAGGCAAGATTCGAGAATATTTTTACCAATTGGTTTACATTATTAGATGTCAGTGTAAGTCAATGTCATTTCTTGCATCTAATATTATCAAGAGGCAAGATTCGAGAATATTTTTACCAATTGGTTTACATTATTAGATGTCAGTGTAAGTCAATGTCATTTCTTGTATCTAATATTATCAAGAGGCAAGATTCGAGAATATTTTTACCAATTGGTTTACATTATTAGATGTCAGTGTAAGTCAATGTCATTTCTTGTATCTAATATTATCAAGAGGCAAGATTCGAGAATATTTTTACCAATTGGTTTACATTATTAGATGTCAGTGTAAGTCAATGTCATTTCTTGTATCTAATATTATCAAGAGGCAAGATTCGAGAATATTTTTACCAATTGGTTTACATTATTAGATGTCAGTGTAAGTCAATGTCATTTCTTGTATCTAATATTATCAAGAGGCAAGATTCGAGAATATTTTTACCAATTGGTTTACATTATTAGATGTCAGTGTAAGTCAATGTCATTTCTTGTATCTAATATTATCAAGAGGCAAGATTCGAGAATATTTTTACCAATTGGTTTACATTATTAGATGTCAGTGTAAGTCAATGTCATTTCTTGTATCTAATATTATCAAGAGGCAAGATTCGAGAATATTTTTACCAATTGGTTTACATTATTAGATGTCAGTGTAAGTCAATGTCATTTCTTGTATCTAATATTATCAAGAGGCAAGATTCGAGAATATTTTTACCAATTGGTTTACATTATTAGATGTCAGTGTAAGTCAATGTCATTTCTTGTATCTAATATTATCAAGAGGCAAGATTCGAGAATATTTTTACCAATTGGTTTACATTATTAGATGTCAGTGTAAGTCAATGTCATTTCTTGCATCTAATATTATCAAGAGGCAAGATTCGAGAATATTTTTACCAATTGGTTTACATTATTAGATGTCAGTGTAAGTCAATGTCATTTCTTGTATCTAATATTATCAAGAGGCAAGATTCGAGAATATTTTTACCAATTGGTTTACATTATTAGATGTCAGTGTAAGTCAATGTCATTTCTTGTATCTAATATTATCAAGAGGCAAGATTCGAGAATATTTTTACCAATTGGTTTACATTATTAGATGTCAGTGTAAGTCAATGTCATTTCTTGTATCTAATATTATCAAGAGGCAAGATTCGAGAATATTTTTACCAATTGGTTTACATTATTAGATGTCAGTGTAAGTCAATGTCATTTCTTGTATCTAATATTATCAAGAGGCAAGATTCGAGAATATTTTTACCAATTGGTTTACATTATTAGATGTCAGTGTAAGTCAATGTCATTTCTTGTATCTAATATTATCAAGAGGCAAGATTCGAGAATATTTTTACCAATTGGTTTACATTATTAGATGTCAGTGTAAGTCAATGTCATTTCTTGTATCTAATATTATCAAGAGGCAAGATTCGAGAATATTTTTACCAATTGGTTTACATTATTAGATGTCAGTGTAAGTCAATGTCATTTCTTGTATCTAATATTATCAAGAGGCAAGATTCGAGAATATTTTTACCAATTGGTTTACATTATTAGATGTCAGTGTAAGTCAATGTCATTTCTTGTATCTAATATTATCAAGAGGCAAGATTCGAGAATATTTTTACCAATTGGTTTACATTATTAGATGTCAGTGTAAGTCAATGTCATTTCTTGTATCTAATATTATCAAGAGGCAAGATTCGAGAATATTTTTACCAATTGGTTTACATTATTAGATGTCAGTGTAAGTCAATGTCATTTCTTGTATCTAATATTATCAAGAGGCAAGATTCGAGAATATTTTTACCAATTGGTTTACATTATTAGATGTCAGTGTAAGTCAATGTCATTTCTTGTATCTAATATTATCAAGAGGCAAGATTCGAGAATATTTTTACCAATTGGTTTACATTATTAGATGTCAGTGTAAGTCAATGTCATTTCTTGTATCTAATATTATCAAGAGGCAAGATTCGAGAATATTTTTACCAATTGGTTTACATTATTAGATGTCAGTGTAAGTCAATGTCATTTCTTGTATCTAATATTATCAAGAGGCAAGATTCGAGAATATTTTTACCAATTGGTTTACATTATTAGATGTCAGTGTAAGTCAATGTCATTTCTTGTATCTAATATTATCAAGAGGCAAGATTCGAGAATATTTTTACCAATTGGTTTACATTATTAGATGTCAGTGTAAGTCAATGTCATTTCTTGTATCTAATATTATCAAGAGGCAAGATTCGAGAATATTTTTACCAATTGGTTTACATTATTAGATGTCAGTGTAAGTCAATGTCATTTCTTGTATCTAATATTATCAAGAGGCAAGATTCGAGAATATTTTTACCAATTGGTTTACATTATTAGATGTCAGTGTAAGTCAATGTCATTTCTTGCATCTAATATTATCAAGAGGCAAGATTCGAGAATATTTTTACCAATTGGTTTACATTATTAGATGTCAGTGTAAGTCAATGTCATTTCTTGTATCTAATATTATCAAGAGGCAAGATTCGAGAATATTTTTACCAATTGGTTTACATTATTAGATGTCAGTGTAAGTCAATGTCATTTCTTGTATCTAATATTATCAAGAGGCAAGATTCGAGAATATTTTTACCAATTGGTTTACATTATTAGATGTCAGTGTAAGTCCATGTCATTTCTTGTATCTAATATTATCAAGAGGCAAGATTCGAGAATATTTTTACCAATTGGTTTACATTATTAGATGTCAGTGTAAGTCAATGTCATTTCTTGCATCTAATATTATCAAGAGGCAAGATTCGAGAATATTTTTACCAATTGGTTTACATTATTAGATGTCAGTGTAAGTCAATGTCATTTCTTGTATCTAATATTATCAAGAGGCAAGATTCGAGAATATTTTTACCAATTGGTTTACATTATTAGATGTCAGTGTAAGTCAATGTCATTTCTTGCATCTAATATTATCAAGAGGCAAGATTCGAGAATATTTTTACCAATTGGTTTACATTATTAGATGTCAGTGTAAGTCAATGTCATTTCTTGTATCTAATATTATCAAGAGGCAAGATTCGAGAATATTTTTACCAATTGGTTTACATTATTAGATGTCAGTGTAAGTCAATGTCATTTCTTGTATCTAATATTATCAAGAGGCAAGATTCGAGAATATTTTTACCAATTGGTTTACATTATTAGATGTCAGTGTAAGTCAATGTCATTTCTTGTATCTAATATTATCAAGAGGCAAGATTCGAGAATATTTTTACCAATTGGTTTACATTATTAGATGTCAGTGTAAGTCAATGTCATTTCTTGTATCTAATATTATCAAGAGGCAAGATTCGAGAATATTTTTACCAATTGGTTTACATTATTAGATGTCAGTGTAAGTCAATGTCATTTCTTGCATCTAATATTATCAAGAGGCAAGATTCGAGAATATTTTTACCAATTGGTTTACATTATTAGATGTCAGTGTAAGTCAATGTCATTTCTTGCATCTAATATTATCAAGAGGCAAGATTCGAGAATATTTTTACCAATTGGTTTACATTATTAGATGTCAGTGTAAGTCAATGTCATTTCTTGTATCTAATATTATCAAGAGGCAAGATTCGAGAATATTTTTACCAATTGGTTTACATTATTAGATGTCAGTGTAAGTCAATGTCATTTCTTGTATCTAATATTATCAAGAGGCAAGATTCGAGAATATTTTTACCAATTGGTTTACATTGTTAGATGTCAGTGTAAGTCAATGTCATTTCTTGTATCTAATATTATCAAGAGGCAAGATTCGAGAATATTTTTACCAATTGGTTTACATTATTAGATGTCAGTGTAAGTCAATGTCATTTCTTGCATCTAATATTATCAAGAGGCAAGATTCGAGAATATTTTTACCAATTGGTTTACATTATTAGATGTCAGTGTAAGTCAATGTCATTTCTTGTATCTAATATTATCAAGAGGCAAGATTCGAGAATATTTTTACCAATTGGTTTACATTATTAGATGTCAGTGTAAGTCAATGTCATTTCTTGTATCTAATATTATCAAGAGGCAAGATTCGAGAATATTTTTACCAATTGGTTTACATTATTAGATGTCAGTGTAAGTCAATGTCATTTCTTGCATCTAATATTATCAAGAGGCAAGATTCGAGAATATTTTTACCAATTGGTTTACATTATTAGATGTCAGTGTAAGTCAATGTCATTTCTTGCATCTAATATTATCAAGAGGCAAGATTCGAGAATATTTTTACCAATTGGTTTACATTATTAGATGTCAGTGTAAGTCAATGTCATTTCTTGTATCTAATATTATCAAGAGGCAAGATTCGAGAATATTTTTACCAATTGGTTTACATTATTAGATGTCAGTGTAAGTCAATGTCATTTCTTGTATCTAATATTATCAAGAGGCAAGATTCGAGAATATTTTTACCAATTGGTTTACATTATTAGATGTCAGTGTAAGTCAATGTCATTTCTTGTATCTAATATTATCAAGAGGCAAGATTCGAGAATATTTTTACCAATTGGTTTACATTATTAGATGTCAGTGTAAGTCAATGTCATTTCTTGCATCTAATATTATCAAGAGGCAAGATTCGAGAATATTTTTACCAATTGGTTTACATTATTAGATGTCAGTGTAAGTCAATGTCATTTCTTGTATCTAATATTATCAAGAGGCAAGATTCGAGAATATTTTTACCAATTGGTTTACATTATTAGATGTCAGTGTAAGTCAATGTCATTTCTTGTATCTAATATTATCAAGAGGCAAGATTCGAGAATATTTTTACCAATTGGTTTACATTATTAGATGTCAGTGTAAGTCAATGTCATTTCTTGCATCTAATATTATCAAGAGGCAAGATTCGAGAATATTTTTACCAATTGGTTTACATTATTAGATGTCAGTGTAAGTCAATGTCATTTCTTGTATCTAATATTATCAAGAGGCAAGATTCGAGAATATTTTTACCAATTGGTTTACATTATTAGATGTCAGTGTAAGTCAATGTCATTTCTTGTATCTAATATTATCAAGAGGCAAGATTCGAGAATATTTTTACCAATTGGTTTACATTATTAGATGTCAGTGTAAGTCAATGTCATTTCTTGTATCTAATATTATCAAGAGGCAAGATTCGAGAATATTTTTACCAATTGGTTTACATTATTAGATGTCAATGTAAGTCAATGTCATTTCTTGTATCTAATATTATCAAGAGGCAAGATTCGAGAATATTTTTACCAATTGGTTTACATTATTAGATGTCAGTGTAAGTCAATGTCATTTCTTGTATCTAATATTATCAAGAGGCAAGATTCGAGAATATTTTTACCAATTGGTTTACATTATTAGATGTCAGTGTAAGTCAATGTCATTTCTTGCATCTAATATTATCAAGAGGCAAGATTCGAGAATATTTTTACCAATTGGTTTACATTATTAGATGTCAGTGTAAGCCAATGTCATTTCTTGTATCTAATATTATCAAGAGGCAAGATTCGAGAATATTTTTACCAATTGGTTTACATTATTAGATGTCAGTGTAAGTCAATGTCATTTCTTGTATCTAATATTATCAAGAGGCAAGATTCGAGAATATTTTTACCAATTGGTTTACATTATTAGATGTCAGTGTAAGTCAATGTCATTTCTTGTATCTAATATTATCAAGAGGCAAGATTCGAGAATATTTTTACCAATTGGTTTACATTATTAGATGTCAGTGTAAGTCAATGTCATTTCTTGTATCTAATATTATCAAGAGGCAAGATTCGAGAATATTTTTACCAATTGGTTTACATTATTAGATGTCAGTGTAAGTCAATGTCATTTCTTGTATCTAATATTATCAAGAGGCAAGATTCGAGAATATTTTTACCAATTGGTTTACATTATTAGATGTCAGTGTAAGTCAATGTCATTTCTTGCATCTAATATTATCAAGAGGCAAGATTCGAGAATATTTTTACCAATTGGTTTACATTATTAGATGTCAGTGTAAGCCAATGTCATTTCTTGTATCTAATATTATCAAGAGGCAAGATTCGAGAATATTTTTACCAATTGGTTTACATTATTAGATGTCAGTGTAAGTCAATGTCATTTCTTGTATCTAATATTATCAAGAGGCAAGATTCGAGAATATTTTTACCAATTGGTTTACATTATTAGATGTCAGTGTAAGTCAATGTCATTTCTTGTATCTAATATTATCAAGAGGCAAGATTCGAGAATATTTTTACCAATTGGTTTACATTATTAGATGTCAGTGTAAGTCAATGTCATTTCTTGTATCTAATATTATCAAGAGGCAAGATTCGAGAATATTTTTACCAATTGGTTTACATTATTAGATGTCAGTGTAAGTCAATGTCATTTCTTGCATCTAATATTATCAAGAGGCAAGATTCGAGAATATTTTTACCAATTGGTTTACATTATTAGATGTCAGTGTAAGTCAATGTCATTTCTTGTATCTAATATTATCAAGAGGCAAGATTCGAGAATATTTTTACCAATTGGTTTACATTATTAGATGTCAATGTAAGTCAATGTCATTTCTTGTATCTAATATTATCAAGAGGCAAGATTCGAGAATATTTTTACCAATTGGTTTACATTATTAGATGTCAGTGTAAGTCAATGTCATTTCTTGTATCTAATATTATCAAGAGGCAAGATTCGAGAATATTTTTACCAATTGGTTTACATTATTAGATGTCAGTGTAAGTCAATGTCATTTCTTGCATCTAATATTATCAAGAGGCAAGATTCGAGAATATTTTTACCAATTGGTTTACATTATTAGATGTCAGTGTAAGCCAATGTCATTTCTTGTATCTAATATTATCAAGAGGCAAGATTCGAGAATATTTTTACCAATTGGTTTACATTATTAGATGTCAGTGTAAGTCAATGTCATTTCTTGTATCTAATATTATCAAGAGGCAAGATTCGAGAATATTTTTACCAATTGGTTTACATTATTAGATGTCAGTGTAAGTCAATGTCATTTCTTGTATCTAATATTATCAAGAGGCAAGATTCGAGAATATTTTTACCAATTGGTTTACATTATTAGATGTCAGTGTAAGTCAATGTCATTTCTTGTATCTAATATTATCAAGAGGCAAGATTCGAGAATATTTTTACCAATTGGTTTACATTATTAGATGTCAGTGTAAGTCAATGTCATTTCTTGTATCTAATATTATCAAGAGGCAAGATTCGAGAATATTTTTACCAATTGGTTTACATTATTAGATGTCAGTGTAAGTCAATGTCATTTCTTGCATCTAATATTATCAAGAGGCAAGATTCGAGAATATTTTTACCAATTGGTTTACATTATTAGATGTCAGTGTAAGCCAATGTCATTTCTTGTATCTAATATTATCAAGAGGCAAGATTCGAGAATATTTTTACCAATTGGTTTACATTATTAGATGTCAGTGTAAGTCAATGTCATTTCTTGTATCTAATATTATCAAGAGGCAAGATTCGAGAATATTTTTACCAATTGGTTTACATTATTAGATGTCAGTGTAAGTCAATGTCATTTCTTGTATCTAATATTATCAAGAGGCAAGATTCGAGAATATTTTTACCAATTGGTTTACATTATTAGATGTCAGTGTAAGTCAATGTCATTTCTTGTATCTAATATTATCAAGAGGCAAGATTCGAGAATATTTTTACCAATTGGTTTACATTATTAGATGTCAGTGTAAGTCAATGTCATTTCTTGCATCTAATATTATCAAGAGGCAAGATTCGAGAATATTTTTACCAATTGTTTCATGAGTCCAATCTTCCTTCATAGCTAAATTCCTTCGAAATGAACTACTCTCCTTAAGGTAAGTTATATTTCCACTAGATTACTATAAATAGATACGGCCAAAATCCAAAACCATTACATTTATCCATCTGACTTATCGTTCTAAGGTGGTGAAAAACTCGCTTAAATATGTTCCTGTCACATGGAACCCATACAAACGACTGAAAAGACAAGAGCTGAAAAGGAGATATGGACTCCTACGACGACTACTCGGTCCTACTTCAAAGCTTACGACACACAACAAACTCACTATTTTCAAAACTATAATCAGGCCTATCTGGACTTACGGACTTGAATTATGGGGAACAGCAAAACACTCAAACATACAACGAATACAAGCATTCCAATCCAAAGTCCTTCGTAGAATAGTCAATGCTCCCTTTTATGTCTCCAACAAAACCCTACACAACGACCTAAATATCCCCTTCGTAAACGACCTCGCCAAATCCCGATTCCTGACGTTTCATTCCAAGTTGTCGTCCCACCCAAATCCTAGAGGTCAATCCCTTTCCACCCAGACCCATCCTAAAGACCTTCCCAGGAGGCTTAAGAGACTTTGGCCCCGTGACCAGCTACCATAACAGCAGTTAAAAACAGCACAGATTGTTTAGATATATTAGGAAGTGCCGATAATGTTTGACAACTTCCATACACTCTTCATTGATATGTATTCTTAGGCAAGCACAATTAATTATTGTACTTATAATTGTACAAATTTTAAATAAATATGGAAAAAAAAATGTTCCTGTAGTTAAAAAACGGTATGTTACCTAGTTCTGTAGGTAATAACGACATCTATCCTATTAATTAGGTTAAAAACGGCTTTTGACCTATTTATTTGATTAAAATAGCTTCTAACACATTTCATTGGTTAAAAACGACATCCAACCTATTTATTTGGTTCAAAATAACATCTAACCTAGTTCTGTGACTAAAAACGACATCCAACCTATTTATTTGGTTCAAAATAACATCTAACCTAGTTCTGTGACTAAAAACGACATCCAACATATTTATTTGGTTCAAAATAACATCTAACCTAGTTCTGTGACTAAAAACGACATCCAACCTATTTATTTGGTTCAAAATAACATCTAACCTACTTCTGTGACTAAAAATGACATCCAACCTATTTATTTGGTTCAAAATAACATCTAACCTAGTTCTGTGACCAAAGACGACATCCAACCTATTTATTTGGTTCAAAATAACATCTAACCTACTTCTGTGACTAAAAACGACATTCAACATATTTATTTGGTTCAAAATAACATCTAACCTAGTTCTGTGACTAAAAACGACATTCAACATATTTATTTGGTTCAAAATAACATCTAACCTAGTTCTGTGACTAAAAACGACATTCAACATATTTATTTGGTTAAAAATAACATCTAACCTAGTTCTGTGACTAAAAACGACATTCAACATATTTATTTGGTTAAAAATAACATCTAACCTAGTTCTGTGACTAAAAACGACATTCAACATATTTATTTGGTTAATAATAACATCTAACCTAGTTCTGTGACTAAAAACGACGTCCAACCTATTTATTTGGTTAAAAATAATATCTAACCTAGTTCTGTGACTAAAAACGACATCCAACCTATTTATTTGGTTAAAAATAATATCTAACCTAGTTCTGTGACTAAAAACGACATTCAACATATTTATTTGGTTAAAAATAACATCTAACCTAGTTCTGTGACTAAAAACGACATTCAACATATTTATTTGGTTAATAATAACATCTAACCTAGTTCTGTGACTAAAAACGACATCCAACCTATTTATTTGGTTAAAAATAATATCTAACCTAGTTCTGTGACTAAAAACGACATCCAACCTATTTATTTGGTTAAAAATAATATCTAACCTAGTTCTGTGACTAAAAACGACATCCAACATATTTCATTGATCGTAATAACTATTAAATAAAATCCTTTGTCTTGAATTTGACGAGGAGTGATTCCCGTTTATACACGTCGTGTTTGATTCGTATCAATTTGTCTGAGAGATATAGATTACAGGTGCTGAAATAAATTGGTAAACAGTTCTACCAATCCATCAGCTGATCTGTGCCGCAATTACTGGTAATTGTCTGATGATTAATCATGACCTGGCATGAATCCTCAGCACGGGTGGGGCACCCCCGTGTAGTCCTTCCTCCTTCCTGGCTACTCCTGCTTCTATCAGATCAAGGCCGATATTCAAGGGAGGTGAGAGGGTTAATCCCTTAATAACAGGTGGCTGTAGTTTTGGCTCGGTTCAAGAGCAATCCTGCAGGAGTCGACGAAACAAAATGAAATCCGTTTGATTTTAATATTCATTAAAATCCTGTCTCGCATTACTCACTATGTATTTTAAATTTGTTATCATGCGACACAATTATTTTTAAAAAACCCTGAAGAAAGTAACAAAAAAAAAACGAGATTTCTCTTCAATAACTATAACATCTTTCCGCAGATGATTTAAAAA
Organism: Gonocerus acuteangulatus; assembly: GCA_946811695.1. NCBI lineage: Eukaryota > Metazoa > Arthropoda > Insecta > Hemiptera > Coreidae > Gonocerus > Gonocerus acuteangulatus. The sequence continues at coordinate 1,402,421 of OX328124.1, forward strand.
AAAAAAAAAAAAAAAAAAAAAAAAAAAAAAAAAAAATGATATATGTGCCAGATGGAAGATAGTAAATGAAAAAGAGAATTGAACTCTTCAATTCTAGTTGTAGATGTTTGTAACCACTTCAGGTGCCTCTTCAGGAGCTAAAATAGTCTGTACACTAGTAATACAGCCTAGAGGTACAAGGAGGCACCAGCTAATACAGTGGCCACGTCAACAGTGAGACTATTACATAAGGCATCGAGGGGCTGTACTGTAACGGGTTAGGACCGATAACCTCCAAGAAATTCTAGTTGTAGATGTTTGTAACCACTTCAGGTGCCTCTTCAGGAGCTAAAATACTCTTTACGCTAGTAATACAGCCTAGAGGTACAAGGAGGCACCAGCTAATACAGTGGCCACGTCAACAGTGAGACTATTACATAAGGCATCGAGGGGCTGTACTGTAACGGGTTAGGACCGATAACCTCCAAGAAATTCTAGTTGTAGATGTTTGTAACCACTTCAGGTGCCTCTTCAGGAGCTAAAATACTCTTTACGCTAGTAATACAGCCTAGAGGTAGAAGGAGGCACCAGCTAATACAGTGGCCACGTCAACAGTGAGACTATTACATAAGGCATCGAGGGGCTGTACTGTAACGGGTTAGGACCGATAGCCTCCAAGAAATTAAAACCGATTATCTAGAAGAATTTTAGCCCTACAACAATATACTACCTTATTAAAATTATGGCAATAAATTAAGAACGTAGATAAGTAGTTATTAATATAATGTGGTTCTCAGGAGGTATAACTACCAAAAAAGGTTCAATGTAAAACAGAACGCAGAGACAAACATAGCCAACAGTAAAACATTAGAAAAACAGGAACAAATAGCCGAATGAGCACACAAGTAACATCATTTTCATTTCATATTATAACAAAAACAATATATTTTTTCATGTGAAAAATAATTTATGACATTCAATATATAAATACATACCACTAAAGAATACCTAGGGGAGAATATTACCTATTATATATACATATATATATATATATATATATATATATATATATATATATATATATATATATATATATACAGGGTATGTATATGTGTCCACCCCCTTTTCCTCCTAGAGTTGTTGCATGAGGTTTCTTTTGAAGGTTTAGTTGACTTTGTAACATTCTCCAGTTTTTCTCCAGCGCATCTAACTCTTGATTTTCTAATGGCGGCAGGTATTTTTTATGACGAATTCTGATAGAACATTTAATTTTAAGACTAATTTATCCTGAGGCATCTTTTGATCCGACACACCGTTTGCGCATAAAACTGAAAAATATAGCCCTTTTGTAGACAAACGCCTATTTATCACTGAAACCAAGCCTTGTACGTAAAAACTCTTCGATGCAAACGTTGTAGCCTATTAATTTTCCTTTCAGAAGATACCAAGGTCAAAGTTGTTGATTAAAAATTTAACGGGATATTATGAGTGAAAAATATACCTTAAAAGTTTTAAAAAATAACCATTCAATAAATCGATATGAATAGAAAAATAATTAGGTGACATAAACAATAAAAAAAAGTACTTATTTACTTTATGAAAAAAGTAAATAAACACAATTATAAAACAGAACAGAATAAATTTCTCTTTCCATATGAAATTATTATTACATTAAACGACAAACTAAAAAAAAAACATTTGCCTTTGTTTTCATTCATAATATTCCGTTAAATATTCAATCTACATCTTTGATCTTGGTATCTTCTGAAAGGAAAATTAATAGGCTACAACGTTCGCATCGAGGTGTTTTTACGTACAAGGCTTGGTTTCGGTGATAAATAGGAATTTGTCTACAAAAGGGCGATATTTTTCAGTTTTTTGCGTTTTATGCGCAAACGGTGCCACTCCTGCCAACCCACCAACCTCAAGACGATTTCTGCCAACCCACCAACCTCAAGACGGTTTCTGACAAGACAGAATATACACGAGCTAAATGTTTTGGTTTGGGAAACCCTTGGTATTTAGCCTATATTTATTGACATCCTTCAGATTAGGAGACACTAGGATGAAGCAGTTCCTCCAGCCCGCTGTTTTGGTTTGGGAAACCCTTGGTATTTAGCCTATATTTATTGACATCCTTCAGATTAGGAGACACTAGGATGAAGCAGTTCCTCCAGCCCGCTGTTTTTTCTGCATCTCCCTCTGATGTATTTTCCTCCCAGATCCTGTGCAGCCTTCCTTAAATACCCAACACGTGTACACGGAGAGACAAACTATCCCGGTAATGAAGACGGAAGATAGCGGCGTTCTAGAAGCAGATGAACGGAACCACTGACCCCGGGTTACACTAGGCCTATATATATATATATATATACATGGTTAAGGAACCCTCGTCCCGGAGGAGTCGTTATATAGGCACGAGGTGGTGGTTACCCATCAATCTCGGGGCTTATATTGCTAGCAGTATTAGCTCGAAGGTTCCTGTTGTGAATAGATTCTCTTAAGAAGTAAAATTATCTCATGATGGCGGTATGAAATTTGGAAACATCAAAACAAAATTCAGTTTTCTTCAAGGGACACAGATCAAGGACTTGGAATCTGTTCAAGCGACCGATCACTAAAGTTACGAACCAGGATGGGTGACCGCCTGTGAGAACTCCATGTCGTAGGCATTATATACGAATGGCAACCCTTTACTTACAGTGTACAAGTTAATAGACCTTAGAGAATCAAATCTTAAATGTGCAATATGGCCAAATCTTATTCTTAAAAGGACTACTTGTGAAGAGTCTGTAGTCACCATCCGCCAATGATAGTTATAAGCATGTAGTTTATAATCCAGTTCTGTAGGAAATGCGTTTATACCTTGTGCAATGCAAAATCACTCTTTGTTATCAGCTTTATGTATTTAGAGTAAGTGTGAAAAGTATCAAAGTCCGGTCCATGCAGCAAGTATGCTCCATGCAGCTCGTATGCTCCATGCAGCTAGTATGAAGAAGTGTCATCAGCTGATGATTGGATGAGCAGTTCTGACAGCTCTCATCGTTACGGCAACAATTAAAATGTTAATTATAACAACATAGGAATTTATGGATGGTAGAAATTCAAGTTCACAATAATCTGTATGACTCTACAAATTTTCTTCCTTCTTGGAAAGGTTTTCAAGGCCTTTCTCCCATTTCCAAGCCCATGCAATGGTTCTTTCTCCCATTTCCAAGCCCCATGCAATGGTTCTTTCTCCCATTTCCAAGGCCCATGCAATGGTTCTTTCTCCCATTTCCAAGGCCCATGCAATGGTTCTTTCTCCCATTTCCAAGCCCCATGCAATGGTTCTTTCTCCCATTTCCAAGCCCCATGCAATGGTTCTTTCTCCCATTTCCAAGCCCATGCAATGGTTCTTTCTCCCATTTCCAAGCCCCATGCAATGGTTCTTTCTCCCATTTCCAAGGCCCATGCAATGGTTCTTTCTCCCATTTCCAAGCCCCATGCAATGGTTCTTTCTCCCATTTCCAAGGCCCATGCAATGGTTCTTTCTCCCATTTCCAAGCCCATGCAATGGTTCTTTCTCCCATTTCCAAGCCCCATGCAATGGTTCTTTCTCCCATTTCCAAGGCCCATGCAATGGTTCTTTCTCCCATTTCCAAGGCCCATGCAATGGTTCTTTCTCCCATTTCCAAGGCCCATGCAATGGTTCTTTCTATGGGAGGAACAAGACTAGACACTCATTCGTCAATAAAAAACAAACAGTGAACATTCGTAGCCTTATTTAATTAATTATTTAAAACTTAACGTATAGGTACTTGTTTTCGATTGTGGTCACTCTACCATTTTTTATATGGTTTAGAGTAGACCACTGGCGGTGAAGGACTGCAGAGATTTGTACATAGGTTGAATTTAAAATCAGGATTTATTTTGGCAAATATAATTAATTAGATGGGGGTGTAAGGCCAAAAGCAGGAACATATTTATTGTTATTGGGTTAGTTAAATTTTGGATTATGATAAATGATGAGTTGCTGCTGATGGTTGAACTGTTGAATGGTTTTGCTGGATCTTCATAAATGATAAATTAAGAAAGGTACCTGGTGTCTTGACGATTATGTGTTTAAGCATGATGTATAAGCCTTGTAATGTGCTGCATTTTCTTCTTTCTCCAATCCTGGTGGGCTGGCCAACACCATTCCTGCTCCCTTCGCTCGTCCTGGGTGGCTTAGATGTTTACTCCTCCATAATTGGTGTATGAAACTTGGGGAGAGAAAAACTTGGATGCTCCAGACTCGCTGCTTTTTCTAGGCGACTATACGACTATATCTTCCGAACTTGTCTTTTCGTGCAGTTCGTACTGCCGCGGGCAAGTAGTTCCCGGGCACACCGCTAGGTGGCAGCACCTCACGGGGTGGACTTCTTACATATAATGAGCGGGTTAAGCGAACAAACCGCCCACCTAAATTAGTTTAAGCTAATTTACAATAAAAAAAATAAAAATAGAAAATATTACAAGGGTACGTACAAGTTTGTTCAACCTACAAACAACACAGAAATGAAAAAGAGTACATAAACAAAAATACAATAATGAGGGTAAAAAACTTCTAATGTATGTGGCGTTAAATAGGTGTACCAAATACAAATTGAAACTACTTCCAAAAAAAAAATGTTTAAAATAAGGACGAAGTAAACAAATTCCATAATGAAGAAGAATAACAAAAACAAAAGAGCCAAACTTGGATATTCAACTAGCTGAACGATCTTCCGTTTCAGCGTGAAATAAAGGAACAAGGGACGCAACTGCCCTAGTTAAAGTCTTGCCGGAGGGAGTTAAGACATCCACAACGCGAATGATTCCGTCGCGTCCAGGGTAGGTGAATGTGACTCTTCCTACGGGCCATTGTCCTAGAAGTGGTCTTCTTTCCACAAGGATCACTAGGTCTCCTGCTTTAATACTGGGTTGATTCTTTCTCCACTTGGTTCGAGAATGAAGATGATGGAGATATTCCTTTCGCCATCTTGTCCATATGGAGGTAATCTGAGCTTTTATCGCCTTCCATCGGGGAGGATGAACGTGAGTCGGCTTATCCTCTGTTGAACAGTCTGGTAGGGAACCAAGAGGAGCGCCAATCAAAAAATGTCCGGGGGTTAGGAATTCGAAATTCTGCGCGTCCTCAGTTAGAGCGCACAATGGACGGGAGTTGAGTAAAAATTCTACTTTAGCGAGGGCGGTCGTCAATTCCTCGAATGTAAGCTGCTGTTTTCCGATTGAGCTCGCAAGGAGACCCTTAACACTCTTTACACCGGCCTCCCAGAGGCCACCGAAGTGGGGTGCACGTGGCGGGATAAATTTCCAATTGATGCCGCGGGGAGAAATGGTTTTGGTGACTTCAGGCGCGATGCTCTGCTGGAACGCATAAATGTCCTTCAAAAATCTTGACGCCCCTATGAAGTTTGTCCCGTGATCCGACCAGATCGTATTTGGGACGCCTCTTCTCGAGATAAAGCGCTCTAGCGCATCAAGAAAAGCTGAGGTAGAGAGAGAGGACACAAGTTCTAGGTGGAGAGCTTTAGAAGCAAAACACACAAAGAGGCATAGATACGCCTTGCCTAACGATGCTTTCCTCCTTTGGGACTCTTTGATGAGAAACGGACCAGCGTAGTCTACACCGACCTCGATAAAGGATCTGAACTGAGAGAACCTCTCTTTGGGAAGGGAGGCCATCAGAGGCGCTAAGGGTTTTGCCCTCAACAACCGGCAATGGACGCAGTTGAGGATGCGGCCTCTAATCAGCTTCATTGCTTTTGGGATCCAGAATTTTCCTCTCAAAAGCGCTAACGTCAAGGAGGTTCCAGCATGGTAGTGTGTCCGGTGAATATGATCAACAAGGAGACGTGTGAAGTGCGATGTCTTAGGCAGAAGGATCGGGTGCTTACTTGAAAACTCCAGGGGTGAGTTTTTCAACCTTCCGCCCACCCTGAGGATCCCCTGTTCGTCAAAGAAAGGACAGAGTTGGGCATAGTCTTTCGGGACTATCGGGTTGTTTCTGAAGAACTGTTGTGGGAGTCGGGAGCGTTGTACGACTCGTGCACATCTTAACTCTGCTTCTCTGTATTCTTCAGCAGATATGACGTCTGAACGAGGTTTGGATTTTCTCGAAGTGAGTCGGAGTATTCTGGCTGTGGTCCTTATCAACGTGTCGTATGAGGAGAATCGTGAGAGCCAGTCATCATCATGATTCTCGTCCGTGCGAGCGGCAGAAAGCAAGTTGACAGTTTTCTGCTCTTCATTTGACTCCAACCAGTCTGAGTGTGCTCGAAGCCAAGGAGGGCCATTCCACCACAAATTTGACTCCTTGAGGGTGCGAGGAGAGCAGCCACGTGATGCCAGATCCGCAGGGTTGTCTTGTGAGGAAACGTGATGCCAACGATGAGCAGGAACCACGTTCGTGATCTGCGAGACTCTGTTGGCTTCGAAAACCTTGAGCTCGTGAACCGGAGTTTGGAGCCAACCGAGGACTACTTGAGAGTCGGAGAAACACGTCACACTGGTGGCAATAGACTGCGGGACTGAGGATACAAGACGAGACAAAAGAACAGCTCCGCAGAGTTCAAGACGAGGGATAGAGGTAAACTTTAAAGGAGCCACTTTGGTTTTGCCTTTGACAAGCGAGACCTTGACTTCGCCATCTGAGCTCATGGAGTGCAAGTACAAGGCAGCGCTGTACCCTTTTGATGATGCATCACAGAAGCCAACCAAGCGGCGAACAGCTAGGGGTTCAGTGATGTGTCGTGGAATCGAGATAGAAGACAGGACTAGCCAATCGGTTGTAAGTTCCATCCAGGCAGCTTGGAGATCGTGTGGGAGTTCTTCGTCCCAGTCGGTCTTCGCTTTCCAGACCTCTTGGAGCAATGACTTGGCGATGAAGACTACAGGAGCAAGCAGTCCAAGTGGGTCAAAGATACGCGATATTGACGACAGCATGTGCCGTTTAGTGACCGGACAAGGATGAGGTGGTTTGACCGAATAGGAAAAGGAATCATTTGATGAACGCCAAAGTAGACCTAATATTTTGGTGGAGTCGTCGATTCTGATGGCTACAGATTCGCTATGTAGTTCTTTGGCAGGAAGAAGCATTGGTTCGGTCGAAGCCCACTTGCTGAGGGTAAATCCGCCTTTTGCGAATAAACCGCATAACTGGTTTTGAAGTAGAGGAGCTTCTTCTAGGGTGTCAGCTCCGCTGCACAGGTCGTCAACGTAGCAGTTCTCTAAAACGCGACTTGCGGCTAAGGGGAATTCTGACCCATGGATTTCTACAAGTCGCCTTACGGTTCGAAGTGCTTGATATGCGCTTGACTTAAGCCCATATGTTACGGTATTGAGCTCCATTACCTGAATTGCCTTGTTGGGTGAATCGCGCCACAGGATGTGCTGGAATTTTCTGTCTTCTTCGTGAACGACAACTTGGCGATACATCTTAACCATATCCGCACATAGAGGAATGGCATAGAGGCGAAAACGGATCAGAATGTTGCACAAATCTTCTTGAAGCTTGGGTCCCGATAGGAGTGCGTCATTGAGACTGTAACCTGATGACGAAGGGCATGACGCATCGAAAACTACCCTCAGCTTCATGTCGCCGTGGGGGCCCTCCTGCCAAACGCCATGGTGAGGGATGATGTACGTGGACTTAGTTGTTGCAGGTGACATATGTCCGAGGTCCCTGTATTCCTGCATGAATTCGGAATATTTATGAAAAAACTCGGGATCCTTTCGGAATCTAGTTTCCAGAGCGTAGAAACGGCGGTATGCAATATCTCTGTTGTCGCCGATCGGAAAGCCTTCCTTGAAGGGCAGTCTCACTATAAATCGTCCCTCGTCATCTCGAGAAAGTGTCTTCGAGTAAAATTCCTCGCAATAGGCATCTTCGGGGTCGGTTCGGTCAACAGGTTTGGGCTCTTCAATCTCCCAAAACAACTTCATATCATCCTCAATTGAATGATGCCTTTCGATAAAGAATGAGTGATGAGAAGTAGAGGGGTGATCATTCAATGTGCCGGTGACAACGAGTCCGAATGTGGTGGGCAACAATGACAAACCGTCGATGTCAGAGGGCTTGGATGCGCCTGAGATTATTTGATGGAAGACATCTCCTCCTAAGAGTATATCGATGGTTTTAGATTCTCCAAATTGGTGATCGGCCAAGGGCATGTCTAGAAGCTTGCTGGAAAGTGATGTTGGTAGGCTGATACTGGGCAAATCAGATGTAATGTGATCGATGACCAACGGTGTCACCTTTAACTCTGTGTCTCCAGCGAGTGGGCGTAAAACGCAGTGTGTGGATCCTTTCACTAGGTGTGCTGGTAGGGTTGATCCTGCGAGGCTTGTGATGGAAACCTTGGAAGGGAAAATCTTAGCACCTATCTTCTTTGCAAGAGAGGAAGTCATAAAGGTGTTTTGACTGCCTGAGTCGAGGAGAGCGTGTGCGGTGTGGAAATCACCTCTTGAACCTCTAATCAGAGTGCGCACGGTTCCGAGGAGTACGGTGCTCCTTGAGCATGATTTCTGGGCTGAGCCAAAACCGATGAAGGACTTGTCTTGAGTATCTGCAACTGGAGATTGTCTTTTGTCATGAGCCGGTTCCTCATCCTTGGTGACTCCACGATCATCTCGATGGATCAGCGAATGATGTTTATTCCTGCAGTAGATGCAGCGAAATTTGGAACGGCAGTTTCCAACTCTGTGCCCTTTTTTTAAACAGTTGAAACACACCTTCCAAGAACGTATTATCGATGCCCGTTGCTCTACAGGAAGTTTCTTAAATCTTTCGCACTTCGCACAGGTGTGGGCGCCTTGGCAGAAAAAGCATTGAACGGGCTTAGGACTGGTTTTTCGGGACTTAGAACTTTGAGAGTCCGAGGAATCGCTGCTGGTGTGAAATGAAACCGCTTTATACCGCGGGGAGTTTCTGTTGGGGCGGCTAACGCTAGAGTTCGAGGAGGACCTACTACTTGAGCCTGTTCCTGATACATCCTGCGACATCTTGAGGGCGAGTTTCCTTTGGCGAATGAATGTTATTACGTCCTCAGTTTTCGGAAGGTCCTTGCTGGACTCTCGAGATAATTCGAATTGTTTCCTCGTTTCAGCGTCAAGAGCGCGCAGGGCTAATGTGGACAATATGAATTCGCAAGGATTCTCGAGTTTGAGAGCGTTAAAGGCCTCGATACTATCAGCAACGCCTGTAAGAAACCTATCATATTTCTGCTGTTCCGATTTGGCAGAGGTAACTTCACAATCCACGATGCGATGAACTAGAAGACGAGCTAATACTCGAGGGTTGTCATAGGTCTTTGTTACCTTCTCCCAAGCTTGATCGTAGGACTCATCCGCGATGGTGAAATTGGAAACTAATGACGCGGATTCTCCTTTGAGAGCTGCTATCAGATAATGAAATTTCTCAATTTTGCTGAGAGATTTGCGATCGTGTATCATGGAGCGGAACGTGTCTCTGAAGTGGGTCCATTGTAGGAGGTCGCCTGAGAATGTGGGAATTGGGATCTTATCGAGCTCGGGACCGCGGGAGGTCATTGTTGGCAATTCGGTTTTTTCAGCTTTCCTTGAAGAGTCGCGGTCCTTGAGGGAGAGTAGAGTGGCTTTAGCAGCGATAATTTCAGACCGTAGCTTGCTGTATACCGCATCCCAATCTTTATTAGGGAAGATATCGCTTTCTCCCAAAAGCAGATGTAGTGAGTCGCGTTTGTCCCATGTGCAGCAGAATTCCTCCCACTCTTCCTTCGCGACGAGATATCTCGCCTCGAAGCTACGTATGTCGTCATCTGCGATATCGTTCAATGTAATGTCGCAGATTCCAATGATGTTGCGCTTTAAAAGGCGCATTTTGCGTTCAAGTGCGTTGGCTTGATTAAGATAATCAGAGGATTTCGTCGTTTGACGCCTTTGAGCGTCTTGATCTTCAGGCATATTCAAACAAAACAAAGCAGCCAACCAGATCGAGCAGGAGCGGAGCAAGGAGTTAGCCAAACAAATAAAAGAATGAGAACAATAGAGCAAAAGGAAGAAGCAAGGATATAAATAGAGATAGAAAATGTTCAGGTACCAATAAGAACAACAAAATAAATAAAACTTGAGAAGAGAACGGACTGAGCAGACGAAACCTCAAAATAGAGTAAGATAATTGGATTACATTAGTACAACAGGCTAAGCTTAAGTCAATAAAACCATTAAAATAATCAAAAGCATTTAAAACACATCATACATAAGGTGACTGTCACGAAAAGAAACCAAGGAGAGTGTGACGTCACGAGAGCGGGGCCACTGTAACTTTACTTGGCAACTACTACCTCTATGGACTGAGTCTAGGTGGAGAAACAGCTAGCTGAGCGAAGCCTCCCTAGTTTGAGAAAACCATGAGGATAAGTCACAGTGGAAGAAGAATTGTGTTTTAAATAGGTGTTTACGTGTGGAATAACAAATGAATTGACTTTATGAGAAATAATAATAATACCTGTGTGATACATATCTAGAAAATGAATATATAAATGATATTTATGAGAATCTTATTGTCTACCCAGATCATTAATAAATGATTGAAGAACATATTGTGATTCAATTAAAAATATAAAGAATAAAATCTATAAGGTAATTGAGAGATGAACATGAGACAATAATATGAATAATTTAATAATATAATTGAATGTAAGTTCTCATGTTGGGCTAATGTCAATTACTTGAGTTAAATATGTCTTCAAACATTTACAGAAATTATTTAAACATTAAAATAGTCTAAGCAACACATTTGAAAAATGATCAAGTCTGATTTGGATCATGAAGTGAATTTTTAAACTGATTAGTTCATGGTAATTAATACAAAATGGTATAGACTTGATGTGATTTGAAAATAATAATATTTGATAGCAATTAATTCATAAATCCATATCAATATATTTTTTATTGCCTGAATATAAGACTATTTTTACCAAAATTATGTAACTGATACAGATCTCTGCCCGGAGGACCATGATTACGATATACTGGTACAGATCTCTGCCCGGAGGACCATTTTTTATGATATTACTGGTACAGATCTCTGCCCGGAGGACCATTGTTTTCGATTGTGGTCACTCTACCATTTTTTATATGGTTTAGAGTAGACCACTGGCGGTGAAGGACTGCAGAGATTTGTACATAGGTTGAATTTAAAATCAGGATTTATTTTGGCAAATATAATTAATTAGATGGGGGTGTAAGGCCAAAAGCAGGAACATATTTATTGTTATTGGGTTAGTTAAATTTTGGATTATGATAAATGATGAGTTGCTGCTGATGGTTGAACTGTTGAATGGTTTTGCTGGATCTTCATAAATGATAAATTAAGAAAGGTACCTGGTGTCTTGACGATTATGTGTTTAAGCATGATGTATAAGCCTTGTAATGTGCTGCATTTTCTTCTTTCTCCAATCCTGGTGGGCTGGCCAACACCATTCCTGCTCCCTTCGCTCGTCCTGGGTGGCTTAGATGTTTACTCCTCCATAATTGGTGTATGAAACTTGGGGAGAGAAAAACTTGGATGCTCCAGACTCGCTGCTTTTTCTAGGCGACTATACGACTATATCTTCCGAACTTGTCTTTTCGTGCAGTTCGTACTGCCGCGGGCAAGTAGTTCCCGGGCACACCGCTAGGTGGCAGCACCTCACGGGGTGGACTTCTTACATATAATGAGCGGGTTAAGCGAACAGTACTTATGACTAACTCAGAATTTCAGGAAGGGTTATCTATAGGTCACCACGTATACTTATGACTAACTCAGAATTTCAGGGAGGGTTATCTATAGGTCACCACGTCTACTTATGACTAACTCAGAATTTCAGGGAGGGTTATCTATAGGTCACCACGTATACTTATGACTAACTCAGAATTTCAGGAAGGGTTATCTATAGGTCACCACGTATACTTATGACTAACTCAGAATTTCAGGAAGGGTTATCCATAGGCCACCACGTATACTTATGACTAACTCAGAATTTCAGGGAGGGTTATCTATAGGTCACCACGTATACTTATGACTAACTCAGAATTTCAGGGAGGGTTATCTATAGGTCACCACGTATACTTATGACTAATTCAGAATTTCAGGGAGGGTTATCTATAGGTCACCACGTATACTTATGACTAACTCAGAATTTCAGGAAGGGTTATCCATAGGCCACCACGTATACTTATATCTAACTCAGAATTTCAGGAAGGGTTATCTATAGGTCACCACGTATACTTATGACTAACTCAGAATTTCAGGGAGGGTTATCCATAGGTCACCACGTATACTTATAACTAACTCAGAATTTCAGGGAGGGTTATCCATAGGTCACCACGTATACTTATGACTAATTCAGAATTTCAGGAAGGGTTATCCATAGGTCACCACGTATACTTATAACTAACTCAGAATTTCAGGGAGGGTTATCCATAGGTCACCACGTATACTTATGACTAATTCAGAATTTCAGGAAGGGTTATCTGTAGGTCACCACGTATTTTTACAACACACAGACCTCAGAGTCAACCAAAAAAAAAATCTCAATTTCCGCATTTCACCGCTATCTGTTGTATTTTGATTAAAAAATATCTTACCGGTTTGAGATTTTTAAAGACTTTGCTTATGTGATTTATTTTAGTCCGACTCGCAGGAACTGCTTCATCTTAGCGCGGTTACAAACATCTCGAAGAAATGGAATAGATTAGCATCACAAATCACAGGAAACTGACAGTAGCCAACTTACACAGAAGCGGATAATTCTTAATCTGCATAAGTCAATACAATTATGTACTGAAAACGTACTTACTCTTCGACTACAGCTGAGAAGGCTCTATTCTAAACAACCAAACATTTTAAGTATCTTCTTTTACTAGCAAATTCTTTTTATTGTTATAATCAACTGTTAATTTGTGCTTCATGGCGAATAAAATTCCCTTCTGTCGTGGGTTAAATCTTTTTCTAAAATAAGAAATAACGATAACTTCAGTTTGAAGCTATGAGGAAGGTTATATAGATAGGAGAATTCAAAAATAAACTACGTCATCATGATTAGTCACAGCCATCTTGATTACCACAGCCACTCCAAACTTATTACCAATACCTTTCACCGTTTCTTAGCTTATTTTACTACAATACTAATTTACTAATAAATGCAATTTAAAACAAGAAACAACCAATTACAAAATGAGATAAACCAAGAGAAAACCCCTTTCAAAACAACAAAACAAACACGTTTTAAGTTTTAAGCGCTTATATCTCTGATTGACGTTGCCCCATCGAATATTGCTTCAGAACCTTTTTTGTAGAGAATTTAGTAATCATTCGAATGGTCACCTTCCACTTACCACGATTTCCCAACCGTTATCGAGATTTTTACGAAAAATGTGTGAAGATGAAGACCGAAAACTTTTCATGTCTATTAATAAAATATTTTTTTCGCATACTTCCTTAACTCCAAATATAACCAAAATTTAAACATCTTAGTTGGGATTAATTTCCAAGATGTAGAAAATATTTCAATTGAATCCCACGGATTCTAAGTACTCACAAAAATATAATGACTTACAAAAACATTGATTCTACTTTTTTCAGAAACGGCTACAGATATCGCCTTAAAAATGGTCTCATTCGTTTTCCTATGTTAAGGAACGTATAAAAAAAGTACCTGCAAGCATATGAACTCAAAAACGTAAGCGTTACGATTTTTTTTGCGCGAATTTCGCCCTAAACACTATCTTCCCGTGGGCGAATTCTGCTGGTTAACGAACTTGGCCTTTCAAATTAGATGACAGATTTTTGTACCGAATTTCATCAAAATCCGGCCATTTTTGAGCTTGCTAGAGCGTTAACAGACAAGCATATATATATATATATATATATATATATATATATATATATATATATATATATATATATATATACAAATTTGAGCCACCTATATTTTCGTGATCTATAGGGCCTGAAACGTGAAAGTTTCTAGTCGGCACTTCCGGATTGCGTCGTGAGGTCAACCTCATAAGCGTGTTCTCCCTATGGCGATAGGGAGTAACCGCGCTAAAAAGATTTTACAGTGCATAATGTCCGCCTGTAGCCAAAACAGTATAGTGATTAAAATTTGTTTCCTTGTTTATGACTAGACAGCGATGAGTTGAAAATAATAATGTTTTAATGTTAAGATATATATATATATATATATATATATATATATATATATATATATATATATATATATTTGTTATTATTAAATGTTTGTTTCTTCTGCTTAGAATGAAGGGCCAATGAAAGCAGGTATTTTGCTCAATAGCTCTATTGTTTTATTACACTATCCATGTGGAGATAACTACCCCTGGGAGATTGTGACTATAAGACAAGGAGATACTAGCAGCGACTAGACAGAGGACCAGGACTAGCTGTCAACAAGACAATACTAGTACTAGGGGTAGGGGTTGGTGGTGGTTATGACCAGGGGTATGGGAGAGTTAGGAGGTAAAGGAAGGGTGGTTAGGGCTGGGAGGAAATAGGACAGCAGGATTCATAGGATAGTTCTTGTTTGGCGGTTACAGGTTTTATATATATATATATACTATAGGTGATGGCAGTATTACGAGAAACGTGTCAGTACCTATCTAAGGATAGATTTTTAATAGATATTTAATGAAGATCTTGAGGTGATTCTAATGAGATCGATGCAGTAGGGTGTTTACTGTACGGTGTTTACTGCAGGAATCCGAACATAATTGAAAAGAACACAGGTCAAGATTTGATGTAAAAACACACGGTATGGTCCTCATGTGGTTTTTGGGGTCACTCATTACGATGGGTTGTTTACCTTCATCACATAAGATTCAAGATTATTTTAAAGTAAAAGAGAGGAAAACGTAGAAACTGAAACAATTCATGCGTATTTTTGTGAGGTCCCTGAGTCCGAACCCGTAGTTTGCTTGGCTCGCGCTGCCTCCGAACCCGTAGTTTGCTTGGCTCGCGCTGCCTCCAAGAAATTGAAATTTGAATGAATTTGTTGTGATTTTTTCTTAGTTTTTTTTTCTCTATTTGACCTTCAAATGACCTCTAGTCAAACAAAATACGGATTCGGACTCAGGGACCTCAAAAACATACACATGAATTTTCTCAGATTTTTCTACGTTTTTTTTCTCTATTTGACCTTCAAATGACCTCTAGTCAAACAAAATACGGATTCGGACTCAGGGACCTCAAAAACATACACATGAATTTTCTCAGATTTTTCTACGATTTTTTTCTCTATTTGACATTCAATTGACCTTGCATCTGATGGGATGAATGTTAACCAACCCATCGTAATGAGCGACCCCAAAAACCCCATAAGGACCATACCGCTTCCAGTGTTCTTTGTTTTACATCAAATTTTGTGCTGTATAATGAATCTAAACCAGTACTCCTTCCTTTGTTGGACCTCGCACGATTGAATACACCCTTCAAAACAATAAAAAACAAACAACAACAAGAAATCTATACTAGTAATACTGTTGGATATAAATTTAGACTTCTAGGAATATCTCAATGAGATCCAGAATAGTTATCCGACGAGGAAATTCCAAGTCTAAGGAATACTCAGGATTCGGAAAGAATTGTCACTGGATATTTCTCCAAAACTTGTTAATATAACAGCATCCACCCAATCCTGACACATGTTGACCTCCTAATAAGAAAAAAACCTAAAGATTGTATTTTGCTTTGAAATGCTCCCAGAGAATAGAGAACAATACCTACAAACGGATCGGAGCAGGACCTGACAAAGAAGGCAGGTACTCGTGACCAGTCACCATCATCACTCTAGGGAACCCTCGGAGGTTCGGGGATAGGACATAGGGGGTACAAAGGAACTAGTAACACAACAACAAAATTGTTTTCTTAATTAGATAGAAATTAATTAATTTGTTTCAAATTAAAATGATATATTTATCAATTCATGTGAAATTGACAGAGGACGAAAACACGAGAAGTGTTTTATGAATCGTGCGGTAAAAACAGGATACAGAAAAAGCGCAAATAAACGAAAGAACAAGAAGAATAGAGGGAGAGAGAAAAAGAAGAATAAATCAAAACCCCCCGAAGAAAAAAAATAAAAAAAAAATGAAAAAATTGATCAATTCGACGATTGATCAAAGTGAAAAAATAAGCGTTTCTGAATAGGGAACAAATGTGATTGAGACAAGATATTAAGGAGAGGGAATGCGAGCGAGTAAGCTTAATGAAGATTGATGTGAAGTGAAACATTGGAACGGAATTTCAAAATGCAGTACTGATAACAGGAATTTTGTTATCATTGGTAAGCAAGAAAAATTAAAATATAAATTAACATTTTTTGTACTATAAAATTGAAAGCTGAGTAATGATTTGCATAAGATAACTGTGTATTTCATTGAGATCACCATCTTAGGACGGCTGCGGTATTCTTGCCTCAGAATGGTAGTGTTTGCAGGATTTTGGAAATATGGGTAAAGAAATGTAGTTTTGATTTTAATCCTACCTGTTCTAATGTGTAGTTAGATTGTATGAGGGAGAGAGGATTAGAATGTAGGTATATAGGGGAAGGAGTAGGCGGGCGAGAACAGGTGCTGTAGGATGAATGACTTGTATCGATCTAAGCGGGAAATATAGTTCCCGCGTAGAGGGCGGGGTTAGAGAGCAGGGTGGGGGGCAGAGGTCGCTTCGGCCAATGGGAGGTCGAGGCAGAGCTCGTCTCTATGGCAACCAAGGGGTCGGGGTGGGGGGTGGAGGTCAGCCTTCAGTCCGGCCCACGTCTCCGAGCCGATAGCATCGTGTCGTACCTCGAGTAGCTAGTCTCGTCTTTCTGAGCAGTGTTCATCGCCGACAGAGTGGCTGTGCTGTGCGGTGCCCCGGGGTTCGGGGCGGACCTCGCCTTCCCTCCTAGAGGCTTGGTACCATGGCGAGAAGACGAGGCGTTACTCTCTCTCAGAGGTGATACGCCAGGAACTAACTCGACACAGTCCGGCGGATCCCAGGGCGACAAGGGCCAGAACATAGAGTGTGTCGTGTGTGGAGACAAATCCTCTGGCAAGCATTATGGACAGTTCACTTGTGAAGGTAAGTCTAACATTGCATACTCCCTGGAAACTACAACTACCAAATAGTCACGTAGAAACGGAACGTTTCAAAAATATTAAAAACCTTCATATAACCTTTCTGTTATACACACATTATATTGTCCAATTGAAATATCAAAATAATATTGTCGTGATATTAAGCCCTGACACCTTCCGGATTTTCTATCAGTTCAAGTCCCCAGCAGTGATAACTTATCACTGATTATAAAACCATCTGTAAAAACTTACTTTTAACTTTGTACTTTATACAAAGTGTTAGTATTGATTCTGGATCCAATGTGATCTGGTTTAGTGATATCTGTTATTACTAAAATAGGGTGGAGTATGCAGAACACAACCCTATCAGAAATTAACCCCATCCTCTCGAGGTTGAAAATATTTTTTTTTTCTATTTAATTCTTGTGATTAAATTGAAGCTGTTAATTTGGTTAATTATCCTTATACGGTTATAAATAGGTTTGATTAGCCTTATCACAGCAATGAATTGGTTACGAAAATATCAAAACTACAATTTCTAAAAATTCCGCTTACATCTCATCTAATTGCAAATAATATTCTATTATCGCTCAAATAATATTACAAATTTTATTATTAATTTAACTAATTATTTGGGGGATTTTAACTATTTTCTCTTCCATCTGAAGTAATTTCTTCATTTATTACATTTTTTGAATTGTATAAATCCATTGGTCCCGATATTGTTCCTACATTTTGATATTATTCTAAACAGACAAAATCCATAAACTGTATAGTAATGTATTTCGCTGCCGTGCATTATCTCCTAGTGTCGATTTTAAGGGCCACCCAGCCATTAATGGGTACCAGCAAAGATAGAATTCCGGCGGTCGGAGCATAGTACTGACCTCACTATCTCCAACACCTTCATACGGCTGAGAATTAGATACCTGTACGGTACCTTCCTCTCTGGGCATTCGAGAATATTTTACGACATCACTGACTTCGGTGTATATATATATATATATATGTATATATATATATATATATATATATATATATATATATATATATATATATATATATATATATATATATACAATCTTAATTGTTATTATGTAATTTCTTAAGTAAAACAAGGATTTCCTGCAGCCGCCATCACTACCTTGCAAAGCATGTTTCTCCAATGATATGATATGATATTTCCTCGTGAGAATATCCTATAAAGAATCGATAATATATTCAAAACGGCGTATGAATATCGATCCTATATTCCCGCACGATCCTATATACATCAGCTGTGTACTTCCTTTAAAACTGAATAATTTAGAATTTCAAATAGAGTCCTGTTCGGCTCTCGAAAGTCCTTCAAATCATAAAACGGAATTCAGAATTCTATTTGGTCTGCAGGAATTCAGCTTGCTAGTTTTCTTTATTGTGGTTTTGAACCGGCCTCTATCTAGCTCTTTATTAGAATTTCAATGAGAAAGAGAGATGACGTCGTAACCACTACCATATGGACAAACATTTAAATAAAGCAATTAACATTTCAAACCCAGAATAGTCAATTATAAATTATAATATAAATAGATTTTTAATTTTTTTATTCATTTTAAATTATTCTTATTTAAGAATATTAACGAGTAATCTACAGGTAGCCAGCTTAATCTGGGATTATTCCTGTGTGAAACTTACAAGGGGAACGTGTATTGTAATTGAGAGAATCCTAGCTCATTTAAAGCCAAAGGGCGTATGTGTTTGTGTATATATATACATTATAATAATAATATGTTTATTTTTATAAACATTTATAATGAACTGTTCTTTTATTTTGGTTATTTTTATAGATTAAATTCATTTTATTTTTATGTTCCCCCGGAATCTGCTTTAAAACGAGAAATGTTTCATGTTTTCCATATATATTCTCTGACATGAATTTACAGATTTTTTAAATATAAAAATAACAGCTATGATAATTACTATTGAATAAATTGTATTTTATAACTAAAATTGAATTCCATTTTTTATGTACCTACCCACAAAAAAAATAGAATACTATTTTTTCTTGTAAATAAATGGCCAATTTATCTCAGAATTAAATAATTTACAGTTTTTTTAACGTTTTCAAGAATAATTTTGTCGAATGCCAATCTTCAATGTGTATACATACGTCTCAATTTAAGAATACATTATGAATTCAGAATTTCTGCATTTAATCTAAATATTTTCGGTAGAATTTAAAACCGATATTTTGTTTATTATTATTTAATGATCCTTCATTCGAAATTGGTGAAATTTTACTTTGTATTCTTATACCCTAAATATCTTCTGTAACGTCTAATTTCAAAAAAACAGTCTTGCTCGTTGTAGATAGTTTAGGGAAAAATAATCCATTCGATCAGGTCCGTTAATATTTACAAACTAAGAATATACAAAAATCAATAAATTAATGCACATTAATTCAAATAGTTTATAAAATAAATTATAAATGTTCAATATTTTAAAAACATCTATCTCCAATTGAACGTTTTATTAAATATAATACATAAATATTTTTTTTAATTTAATAATTTGTGAAACGGTGGTAATATTTTTAAATGGTTTTAGTAAATCGTAAATTAAATAGCAGTAAATTTTAAATTACATACATGAAAACAGTATATTCATAAAATATGCCTGGCGAAAATATATGACGTCATTAATATTACAAGTAGTTGAAAAAAATTATAACTAAATTAAAAATGTTGAGTGCCCACAAGTAGCCATAAGATTAAACACTAAAACAAACCGAATAAATAGCCATAAGATTAAACACTAAAACAAACCGAATAAATGGCCATAAGATTAAACACTAAAACAAACCGAATAAATAGCCATAAGATTAAACACTAAAACAAACCGAATAAATGGCCATAAGATTAAACACTAAAACAAACCGAATAAATAGCCATAAGATTAAACACTAAAACAAACCGAATAAATAGCCATAAGATTAAACACTAAAACAAACCGAATAAATGGCCATAAGATTAAACACTAAAACAAACCGAATAAATAGCCATAAGATTAAACACTAAAACAAACCGAATAAATGGCCATAAGATTAAACACTAAAACAAACCGAATAAATAGCCATAAGATTAAACACTAAAACAAACCGAATAAATAGCCATAAGATTAAACACTAAAACAAACCGAATAAATGGCCATAAGATTAAACACTAAAACAAACCGAATAAATAGCCATAAGATTAAACACTAAAACAAACCGAATAAATAGCCATAAGATTAAACACTAAAACAAACCGAATAAATGGCCATAAGATTAAACACTAAAACAAACCGAATAAATAGCCATAAGATTAAACACTAAAACAAACCGAATAAATAGCCATAAGATTAAACACTAAAACAAACCGAATAAATGGCCATAAGATTAAACACTAAAACAAACCGAATAAATAGCCATAAGATTAAACACTAAAACAAACCGAATAAATAGCCATAAGATTAAACACTAAAACAAACCGAATAAATAGCCATAAGATTAAACACTAAAACAAACCGAATAAATGGCCATAAGATTGAACACTAAAACAAACCGAATAAATAGCCATAAGATTAAACACTAAAACAAACCGAATAAATAGCCATAAGATTAAACACTAAAACAAACCGAATAAATAGCCATAAGATTGAACACTAAAACAAACCGAATAAATAGCCATAAGATTAAACACTAAAACAAACCGAATAAATGGCCATAAGATTGAACACTAAAACAAACCGAATAAATGGCCATAAGATTGAACACTAAAACAAACCGAATAAATGGCCATAAGATTAAACACTAAAACAAACTGAATAAATGGCCATAAGATTAAACACTAAAACAAACCGAATAAATGGCCATAAGATTAAACACTAAAACAAACTGAATAAATGGCCATAAGATTAAACACTAAAACAAACCGAATAAAATTATATCTATTGGTGAAATATTCCTGAATGGTTTAAGGAAATAACCATTTGCTGATCGACACGACTTGTCGCCTTTGCTGATCGACACGACTTGTCGCCTTTGCTGATCGACACGACTTGTCGCCTTTGCTGATCGACACGACTTGTCGCCTTTGCTGATCGACACGACTTGTCGCCTTTGCTGATCGACACGACTTGTTGCCTTTGATGTCGACATGTATGACTAGATAATTGCATACCTACAAGCTTTGCGGGATAGACTATACCAAGTCCCCTTCGGTCTGACTTCCGAGCATCTTTTTTCAAGTCCAGGGATTGTTGTGAAGAAGTCATCACTTCGGGTCTAAATCTAGAACTTTTACAGATAAATCTTCACCAATCACAACATCTTCATTCTTACAATAAACCATTAATGTTTACATATAAGACCCTTCGATATTACCAAGAATTCTTCAATATTTTCCAAGACCCTCATTTTTTCAAGGGGTTTTTCACTACTTTATATATTCAATAGTTTATCATGTAGCAGAGATAATACAACATTGTTTTTTTTTGTTTTCGTACTACTTTAATAATTTAAATCGCCGTTTTTTTTTCGAGAAACGTAACGATATTTCATATGTACTACAAGCCGTACAAACTATACAGTGCCATTTAATTCTTTAATATTTCACTCTTCTCACTATACAAAACAAAATATATAAACATAAATAATATTTCGTATTATTGTTTACCTTAATTATTACTTAATTTATACAATATGTATATTATGATTATAGATTTTTATTTGAAATCATATATTTTTGTAGTTGTTTTTATTCTTATTGTTAGGAATTTTTTTAATTATTTTTTCTTATCTTAATTAATTTTTCTTTGTCCCATTACATAGAGAAATATATTTATATTTGTAAACAACTATGTAATATTTTTTATATTTTTTATTTTAACTCGCTATAAATACCTTTTTATTATAATAAATAATATTATAAATCTATGTGTAATAATCTAGTTTATTATTCCTTTCCACTTCTCATGAGTGTTTACAAATCAACACCAAACTAATGGGGTTTTTTAAATTTATTTATATCCGACTATTCTTAACCGGATCCCAACCATCTCCATCCAGAACTTACAAATACATAATATTTACTTCGATTACATGAGTAATGTATGTATTAAGGTATTCTATTTCTTATTTACACCTTACATTTACTATAGATAAGATATCTTTATAAATAACAAGAATATTCGGCAGATAGAAGTACGGTCTTCTTCGAAATAACAAGTACAGGTTTAGTTATCATTAGAACCAATTATTCTAGTAATAAATTGTCGTTTTCATTATATCCTCAATGTAAAACACATTCCTCTAAACATCCGTAGCATTCTTCAAGTCTCCTAGTATTAAAAAAAATTAATTAATGTGGTTTCTGGTAGAATTAGCCAAAGATAACTATTCAAAGTTAACCAAATATGTTCATATCAATAAAAATAATTCCGAAAATTTCAAGCAGTTTTCTTCTGGGGGCAAAATCGTCAATTTATTTTTTTAAAAATTTGAATTGCCAATTTATTTAAAAAAAATAACAGAATCGTCAATTTATTTTTAAAAAATTGGCATCCTTAGATGAATATTGAATCTACATGTTTGGCATCCTAAGATGAATATTCAGGAGACTAAAAGTAATTACAGACTAAGAACCAATGAAAGTATGTGAACCTTTTACAAGGACCACGTCATAACACGTTAGTAGGCTTCCCAAGAGGAATCTGAGGATGTAGAGCCATTTTACAAGGACCACGTCATAACACGTTAGTAGGCTTCCCAAGAGGAATCTGAGGATGTAGAGCCATTTTACAAGGACCACGTCATAACACGTTGGTAGGCTTCCCAAGAGTAATCTGAGGATGTAGAGCCATTTTACAAGGACCACGCCATAACACGTTAGTAGGCTTCCCAAGAGGAATCTGAGGATGTAGAGCCATTTTACAATGACCACGTCATAACACGTTAGTAGGCTTCCCAAGAGGAATCTGAGGATGTAGAGCCATTTTACAAGGACCAAGTCATAACACGTTAGCAGGCTTCTCAAGAGGAATCTGAGGATGTAGAGCCATTTTACAAGGACCACGTCATAACACGTTAGTAGGCTTCTCAAGAGGAATCTGAGGATGTAGAGCCATTATACAAGGACCAAGTCATAACACGTTAGCAGGCTTCTCAAGAGGAATCTGAGGATGTAGAGCCATTTTACAAGGACTACGTCATAACACGTTAGTAGGCTTCTCAAGAGGAATCTGAGGATGTAGAGCCATTTTAGTAAAAATTGACAATCCTGTTAATTTGGACATTAAATTATTCGTCTTCTGCCTACAAAATTTATTTTTATTGAATATAAGATGCATGTATATTTTGCTCCTTATCATAAATGATCACATTATCTTAATGTAAATTTATAAAATGGTTTTATGAGCAGCTGTGCTATGTAGAAATATAAAATCTTCTGCAATATGACTTTAGAATAATAAGCCAGTGAAAGCTTCAAAACCTTGAATTTTCAGCTGCTTATTCAAAATAAATAAAAAATTATTTAATCAGTTAGTAAATCAAATATTTGAATATGATTTTATGGATGTTAGAACTGGATTTGATCATTATCTCTCTGCAAATAGAAGTCCATAAAGGCTGCAGCATTGAAACATGTTTTATGATCCGTTTAAATCTATAAAAAGCCGCTTTTCAACTTAGCAGCGACTTTATAAAGACCGTTCTTCTCCATAAATATACCAAATCGAACAAATTGCTGCCCTGGGAAATGATTTACAGCTTAGAATTATTTGCACAAAAGGCTTTTGCTGTAAGCTCTGTTAACTTTATGCAAATCTTTACGGAAGCAGATGCTCCATAAATCATGTAAGGTAAGGCGAACAAGTCCTTCGAAATGCATTTCTATGTAATATAAGGTAATACTGTCTCTTCTCACAAGTGCAATATTTTTCATGACTTGCACCTTAAACCATATTTAAGTTAAGTTATTCAACTTATTTTATGTCGAGTCCACGAAAAATTCCACCAAACTATCGAATACAAGGGATTGGTTCTGTAAACGCATCTAGTATGAATTAGGCAGTAAATCCAGTATGTAAACGCATCTAGTATGAATTAGACAGTAAATCCAGTGTGTAAACGCATCTAGCATGAATTAGGCAGTAAATCCAGTATGTAAACGCATCTAGTATGAATTAGGCAGTAAATCCAGTATGTAAACGCATCTAGTATGAATTAGGCAGTAAATCCAGTATGTAAACGCATCTAGTATGAATTAGGCAGTAAATCCAGTATGTAAACGCATCTAGTAAGAATTAGGCAGTAAATCCAGTATGTAAACGCATCTAGTATGAATTAGGCAGTAAATCCAGTATGTAAACGCATCTAGTACGAATTAGGCAGTAAATCCAGCATGTAAACGCATCTAGTATGAATTAGGCAGTAAATCCAGTATGTAAACGCATCTAGTATGAATTAGGCAGTAAATCCAGTATGTAAACGCATCTAGTATGAATTAGGCAGTAAATCCAGTATGTAAACGCATCTAGTATGAATTAGACAGTAAATCCAGTGTGTAAACGCATCTAGTATGGATTAGGCAGTAAATCCAGTATGTAAAAGCATCTAGTATGAATTAGGCAGTAAATCCAGTATGTAAACGCATCTAGTATGAATTAGGCAGTAAATCCAGTATGTAAACGCATCTAGTATGAATTAGGCAGTAAATCCAGTATGTAAACGCATCTAGTACGAATTAGGCAGTAAATCCAGTATTTAAACGCATCTAGTATGAAAAAGGCAGTAAATCCAGTATGTAAACGCATCTAGTACGAATTAGGCAGTAAATCCAGTATGTAAACGCATCTAGTATGAATTAGTCAGTAAATCCAGTATGTAAACGCATCTAGTATGAATTAGGCAGTAAATCCAGTATGTAAACGCATCTAGTATGAATTAGGCAGTAAATCCAGTATGTAAACGCATCTAGTATGAATTAGGCAGTAAATCCAGTATGTAAACGCATCTAGTATGAATTAGGCAGTAAATCCAGTATGTAAACGCATCTAGTATGAATTAGGCAGTAAATCCAGTATGTAAACGCATCTAGTATGAATTAGGCAGTAAATCCAGTAGTTCAGAAAAACAAATTGATCTCACTTTTATAGGTTTCTAGGTAGACTTTTCCTGTGAATCTTTTTAAAAGTAGAATTGATTGTTTAAAATCTACGGAGAGACTTGAAAGTTTGTTCACAAGATTCAGGTTTATACAAACCTCACATATAAACGTTAACTAACATTTACAAAAACTGTTTATAGAAAACAAATGGATATTAACAAATTCTTCCAAAAGTTCTGAACGTTTCATTCAAATTTCTATTGATTATGTTTATTACTAGTTCATGTTGAGGTTTTCTTTTCCTTTGATGGCGATTATGGGCGAAACAATACCTCCGGTGGAAATATGAAAGTGTAATTTTATTCATAATAAAATATAAAAAAGGGCGTGATTCATTTTGTAATTACGAATTGTTTTAACGCAATCATATTATTTAACTTAAAGGAACTAACTAAGAATAACAATAATTAAGTGGTTTTATATTTGTCGGCTTGTCTTAAATCAATGTTTGTGACCATTGTTTTCGATGCACAAACATTAACAAGAAAAACTATTTCCTATTTAAAATCATATTTTTAGATTTGGACGGTTGGGAAATGGAAGTAATCGGAAGTTGGAAGTAGTAGAAACCTGGCCTTGGTGTTTCGGGAATTTTAATGTTTGCTTCCATTGGACGGAAGAGTTTATATTCTAAAATGTTATATAATGATGAATCGTGTTCAAGATTAAGGGAACTGTAAAAATGGCAAAATTCATTCAGTTTAAACCATGTTCAACAAGTCTTGGAGCCTACCGGATGGAAAACAGTTCTAACCAAGTTGTTAGGTGAAAACGGACGGAAGAACACGACCACTGAGTAAGCACAATTCACACGAGCCTGAAATTGGCCTCGAACCATAAATGCAGAAAACCCTGCGATCCCTAAGAACGATCAAAGCTATGATTGTCAGAGCGGACATGAACTACCAAAAGGATATCTGGAGGTACGTGCGCTGCTCCCTGCTGCTCTTGAGTGTGTGCGAGATCTAATCTTGTGGTGAGCCGATATTGCTGCTTCTTATGTAGGTCGGCGAGTAACTTCCCGCAAGCTTGCTTCACAATCTCAGCGCGATTCTTACAAAACTACCGACGACAGACGCTGTTCGACGGAGTACCGACACGATATTGGACATGTCGAGCAAAGGTTTTTTCTGGCCAGTGGCTGTAGATAAAATGTTAGGTAAGTGATGTACAGAGCCACTCAAGTTGTTTACAGGTCCATTAAGAGTAAGGTCGTAATTACCAAGAGGGGGATGAGGACGGAAAAACGCCGCGGAAAGCTCGACGGGGGGACAGGGGGAGGGGGGGTACACAGGTGTGTTTGATACACTCCCTCAAGGGGG